>OU898281.1:44293282-44893282 GCA_918026665.1 Diabrotica balteata
TATGACGAGCTCGTTAAAATAGTCACTACAGATTAGTGTTGCCCAAATGTAATAACAAGACGAGACTTAGACAGTTTTGGTCTTGGTCTTGCACCAATACACCTAGTCTTGGTCCTGGTTTTGGTCTTGCAGCAAGAGTCTTGCAAGTCTCAAGGTACATTTTAAGCTTGAAATAACATAGCCATAATAAAGACCAACCAAATTAATAAATTTCTAAACAACTAACACCGGGTGGGATTTGAACCCACGATCTAAGCGATCCGTGTCTATGCTCTCACTAACTCAGCTATCTACCATTCCCTACGGGAGTCAATCGGTTTCTTAATAAACGTTTGCATTTAATAAGCTTACATGTGCTAAAACATGGTTAAAGCACAAAAAACCAAATTATTGTCATAAACTTGACTGTATTTTAAGAAAATTATCTGTCTAGAAAGGGGTTGATAGACCCCCACCATATATGAAATGGAAATCTTAAAAAAGATTGCTATGTGGCAAAAGATACATACATAAATCAGGAGCAAAATAAATGTTGTTAACAATCTTAGCTCTACTTTTATGTAAAAAAACTAACATGAAAAAATAAAGAAAAGATAAAATAGCAACGATTATCAAAATAATTTATTTTAAATTAAGGAGATACCTAGTTAACAAATATATTAATTTACCAAAATAAAGTAGTAGGTACACAATATATGTCATTGGGTAATAAGTATAGTTTATCTTATATGTCTACTTTTTCCAGCGGTTATTAAGCAGCTTGTGATATCTTGGCCGAATTTTTGGTTTTTAGGAAGAAATATTTGTGATTCCATTTTATAGAAAGATATTAGATGCTTCCTTAAACTTGACGTGTTTTATTTTTCATTTTTATTTCAACCTATTTCTTAGTTTTACTTCTCTAATAAATTTTGTTAGGTAGTTATATAAATAAATTACTTAAAAATAAAAAATGACTTAAAGGAGATGAAAAAATTATATGTATAACATGTGAGTAAAGTGACTTTCCCTACCTTGGATGTGTGTTTCCTAACTCTGCTACGCGTCGGGCTGTAAACTTCATTTAAGGGGGGGAAAGTAGCACTTTGCTCCCTTGTTATAAAAATAGCTATAATTAATTCTCAAAAAAATATATACAAATACATGCCAATATCGGAAATAAGTAAAGATGTATTTACTAAATACACAAGAATAACAATAAACATTATTGTAAATAATTTTATAATAAAACAGATAATAGCTATAAAATAAAAAAAAATTAATTGAATTGAACATAATAATTTCTTAAAGTATCTCAAAAATTAATCAACAAAAATAAAATATGATCTATAATTTCATAAAAAAACGTAAATCTTTTCAGTTTTGTGTAAAATATACATAAAAGAATGAAACATAACATTTTTATCGCAGAAAAATAAATTACTTTTAATATTAAAACTAAATATAAATTAATCAAAAAACTTTAACATAAACCGTTAAAATTAAAATACATATCTACTCATAAAAGTCACATGTGGTTTTAGGTATTATATAAAGAACTGAAGGTTGCTTCTCTTAAGAATTCCTTCATACTTTGTCGGCAAATAACCAGACGTGGGCGATAAAAACAAAAAAAAAGTATTTTTGCCCTCTTCGGGAAAAATACTGATAAAGGCGGCTAGGTCCATATCGACAAAAAGGGATGATCTGTGAGACACTATCATATATCGAATTTTTTATACGATATATTGACAAAGATTAATTATTTCGCTTACCGCATTTTATGTAAGTTTCACTACTGAACTTTAAACAAAAGATATAATTATGTCCAAATTGATATTGCTTGGAGATTAAAAACGAATGGAACCAAGAAAAGTTGTATTATTTCTTTTTATCAATTAGCCCTAAGCTAATTATTTTTGAGAAGAAACAGCGTATTTTGTTCAAACTGTTTGTTCCCTTAAGAAAATATTAACGGTTTAACTAAATTATGCCAAACCCAAAAAAATGTTAAGAGTGGTTATATTAAATCGCTCTTAAGTTTACTAATAAGAGAGAACCGTAAAATTGTGCATTGGATATTAAATACTCTAACTCCAAATATAATTTATTACTTAAAGAATACTTTTAAGTACACAATTGACATATTCGAAGCGATAAAATGAATAATCTCTAGACAGAGTTAACTAAAAATGCAACCTCGTCAAAAATTTTAAATTCAATATATTAAATAAAGGAGATATCTTTAAATGCTCTAACTACAGAGAAATTACGCTTCTAAATGCAGGGTATAAAATATTTTCCGTAGTACTATATCACCGTATGGCACCATATTATGCAGAACGGATAGTAGGAAAATACTAGGCTGGTTTCAGAGGTGGTAAATCGACAATTCATCAGATTGCAATCCTGAAACAATTTTTGACAAAACACACTGGATATGGTATAAATAATCATTACATAATTATAGACTACAAATTAGCCCACGGCTCTGTGAATGGCAGAGAAATGTTCAAAACAATGAAAGAGGTATAAATACCAAATCAGTTGGTAAATTTAACAAAGCTAACTTTTAAAACAATTAAATTTAGAATACGAGTTCAGGGGAAACTCTCTTAACATACATACATACGTGTACGAAAAAAGTAAATAGACGTGAAGTTTGTCAAATGTCACTTTATTATTAACTGAACTACCAGTGGATGGTAGAGTCGTTTAAAACAATTTGGATAAGAGTATAATGTAAGTGTTTGTATAGGAACATAAAAGCATTGTTTCTAATATTTCCCTTATAGTTTCATTATATTTACTCACCTATAAGACCTTCCTAGGATTTGAACTAAATATTTCAAAACCATAACTAGCCAAATCTATACCGTCATTCTTGATTTAATATTATAAAAAAGTTGTAAAAATATAAAATGACGTTTGTTAAACGTCATTGTATGATATGTTATTAATACATGGATCAAATGAACTAAAACTGTAGAGTTGAAGTCGTATCAAACATTTTGAATTTACAATTAAAAAAATAATGAACCTTCATGGATATAAAAATACCGTATCTCCTATATTGGACTAACAAATACACTTTCATAAAAATTTATTGTCTAGTTCAGTGGTTTTTGAATATTAGCTTGGATATACACCGTGACACGAGATTTTTATATAAAGATGTTGTTAATGTAAGACATTTTTAAGCACGTCATTTATACCTACATCAGATAGTATACTATACTCAGTATACTACTTGACACATTGTTACCATTATGACTTCTTAGATATAACTGAACGCATGTTAATGCAATCCCATTTTAATTTTTGAACTCCACCAAAACTTGATGTACTGTTAGTTTTCGAAATATTGGCGAATTCGCTGCATAATCCAGATTTTCTTATCATTAATAATGTGTTACAAGCTTCCTGATCAAAAATAAATATAATGTCCATAAACTGCAATAAAATATTAGTTCGAAACTTCAACTAAGGATATTTGAATTTATCTAAATAAAAATATAGTATTAAATTGTTAACATATTTCTGATGTATTATTATTATTATTTTGAAGATGTATATTATTATAACACTATTTAGTCTAAGATCCCGCTATAAAACGACCTTCACCGAGCTGGTTAATGGATGAAAGATATTCTTTATCAAATAAAATAAGTCAACAAATATATTACGAATGGGTTTTCTAAAAAATTTCAGTCCAGAATATGATTAATTAACAATTAAAAAAAAAACTTTTTTTTAAATTACACCGGCTTGGTTAATGAACAAATTCCATTCCAATCGAAAATATGAAACCTATAGAATATACAAATATTAGGTTGACTATTTATTTCCCGTCACAACCCTTGGGTAGGCAGGTATAAACAGGTAAATCGATACTAGTAACTTGCACCGGTCTGAATAATGAATGAAACTAAACTAAAAATAAAGATAATTTTATTACGAACACGGTGGTATAGGGTTGTCTGCAAAAAATCAGTCCTAAATTGCGGTTGTTGAATTTTAAAAAGTGAAATATTGCTGCGAGTGAATACGTGCGACAGCGAGGTCCCAGCAAACCATCCCAGGCGATAGTAGAGGACACAGCATTGCAGCTGACTATAGTTTGTTGGTTGAATGAAAGAGAGCGCGCATGCTATTTATCGGTGAAAACGAAAAGGATAGCGATAGACTAGTAAATGCTACGCGTCATTTTGGAGTAGATTGCGGTTGTTGAATTTTCAAATTATTCAGGATCCGAGTCATCAGACATGTAATTGTAATCTTCAATGTCAGAACATTCTTCGTCATCGCTTTCTGTTTCAGATGTTTCGACAATATCTTCTATTCTTAAAGGTGTATGATCCCCAATGAATCCTACTGGTTGTAAATATTCATCGAAGGACCAACCGCAGTTTTCAGGTTGAAGTTTCACACATACTGGATCCGTTGCATTAAGCCACATGGAATTTACGAAAATAGTTCGTAAAATTTCCAGCAGTCAATTAGAGTCAATGATATCCAGCATGGTGGTATAGAGTTGGAGTCAAAGCCTTTTATTTTTTTTTTTCTAAACTGCTCGCTGTCTTCTTTGGCAGAATATTTCTTCAGAAAAATGCGATATCTCGCTTCATTCACTTTTGTGCAGTTCTTGACGCCATACATATTGGCAGTAAATTCTTGAACGGTGTTCATTTTTTCGTTAATAAAAATATCAGCTTCATCTGTTAGTGACGCAAAAACTGTTTGATATTTTTCATTTTTTGAAAGCAGCTTAAAAGGTTTTACCTTTCCTTTATTATGAAATGCAGCCGTGTAAATAATATCAAACTTGAGCAAGTTGATAAAATCGTCTACCTTGAACAGCAATTAAATTGTAATGCAGAAAATCACGGCGAAATTAGATCCAGAATAGAGCAGGCTAGAGCTGCTTTTAGAAGGATGTCCAAGGTGTTATGTAACAGAGACCTAAAATTGGCATTAAGGATCCGCCTACTTCGCTGCTACGTGTTCTCGGTATTACTTTATGCTGTCGAGTCCTGGACTGTGAATAAAATCGATCTAAATCGCCTTGAGGCTTTCGAAATGTGGTGCTATAGAAGAATTTTAAAAGTTTCCTGGGTGGAAAAGAACTCCACAATACTAGAACGTCTCAGCAAGACTACTGAGATCATAAAAAGCATCAAGCAGAGAAAGCTGGAATATTTCGGACATGTAATGAGAGGTCCCAAATATAGATTGCTACAAAACATCATGCAAGGAAAAATAGCAGGCAAACGCAGTCCAGGACGAAGAAGAACCTCATGGTTGAAGAACTTGCGAGACCGGTATGGTGTAGATACAAGCATGCTATTTAGGGTAGCAGTGAATAAAATTAAAATAGCTATGATGGTAACCAACGTTCTGAAAGGACATGGTACATGAAGAAGAAGAAGCCGTGTAATCGCAACCTGTGAACGCATGGAAGGCGGGAAGACTTTGGAACAATTTAAGTCCTAACTTCAATGCTAGATCGGTACAATTAATGCAATCAACAGGTTGGTTATTACCCTTTTTTGTTGCTGAAGTGGAAAGCCAAATTTCTGATTCTGAAATATTGTGCATATTTCCTAACAAAATAATCAAAACATCAGTATCAGAGGCTTTAATTAAAATCCTTGACCCTGGTTCCGCTTTATGAGCATGAAAAATAATCCTCGTATCTGCCTCTTCGTGATGACATTCATAATTAACTTCTTCACTTTTTTTTATGGAGTTTTCATGAACTTGATAAGAATAGCATTGATAGTTGACGGTTAAGAAAATTTTTTTGTTTTGGATTATTGTTACCAAAAGGTTGTTCTCCCAATAATCTGCCAGAAATAGCACCAAAGCCTCTTTGAAACGATAATTTTTAAGGCTTTGTAAAAAATTATGAGGTCTGGTTTGTTGAGGTCCCGAAATTTTGTACGGAATATCGAATTCTTTTCGGCTTTTACGTTTGGAATCTTTAATTGACGGTGATAAGTAACGATCAAAAATTAAATGTAAAAGCTAACTTTAATGAACAGTTTTTAAAAGTTTCATCATTAAAATCAATAACACCATCATCCGAATCACACAAAAAACACTTTTTAGCCATTTTTTACAATAACAAATAGTAGCACGTGTTTTCAATTACAAATGTAGCGACAATCTACTCCAAAATGACGCGTAGCATTTACTAGTCTATCGCTATCCTTTTCGTTTTCACTGACAAATAGCATGCGCGCTCTCTTTCATTCAACCAACAAACTATAGATAGCTGCAATGCTGTGTCCTCTTCTATCGCCTAGGATGGTTTGCTGGGACCTCGCTGTCGCACGTATTCACTCGCAGCAATATTTCACTTTTTAAAATTCAACAACCGCAATTTAGGACTGATTTTTTGCAGACAACCCTATACCACCGTGTTCGTAATAAAATTATCTTTATTTTTATTTTAGTTTCATTCATTAATCAGACCGGTGCAAGTTACTAGTATCGATTTACCTGTTTATACCGGCCTACCCAAGGTTTGTGACGGGAAATAAATAGTCAACCTAATATTTGTATATTCTATAGGTTTCATATTTTCGATTGGAATGGAATTTGTTCATTAACCAAGCCGGTGTAATTTAAAAAAATTTTTTTTTTTTAATTGTTAATTAATCATATTCTGGACTGAAATTTTTTAGACAACCCATTCGTAATATATTTATTGACTTATTTTATTTGATAAAGAATATCTTTCATCCTTTAACCAGCTCGGTGAAGGTCGTTTTATAGCGGCATCCTTTTCAATGATGAAACACCGCCCCTCTTGATAATATTCGCTTACATAGCGAATTAAAATTATTTATTATTTTATATTGAAAATTAATCACAATTTCAGTCCCAACTTTCACTTTCGAAGTGGAAATCTAAACAGTTCATCAGGTTTTTTGTATCTATAAGATTCACAAGTATTAAAATACTAGAGAGATGCATATATATTCTGATTTTTATACACGTATTGGTCTAGTTAAACATTTAACGCAAACAATTCATTTCTAGTTCTCAGACTGTTTTTTATACATTATAATAATTAACAACTAAGCTGTGTTTACAGCAATGAATTCTACTGACACCAAAATTGCACAGTTGACCAATTATCAATTCATTTTTGACTTTACTTACTAAAGAATACATAAATTCTAATTCTAAATTACCTCTTCTTCATATATACATTTCGCAGCTACATATATGTTTGCACAACCTTCTCCTCTCTTACCCTCAATATTTCCTTGGATTATCAGTTGAGAAATTGCATATTTTTTTCTCTCAGAATATAGCCCATATATCCAATGTTTCGCACCTTAACCAAGTTAATTAATTTCCTTTGGGGATATTGGTTTAAACAAAAAAATTTTTCAATTTTTACTCAAAATTCTTACAATTCAAATCAAATGATACAATTTTCTAAAACAGTCAAGTATCTATTTAGTTTCTTCTTTATATTTAAATATTTGTTTAAGGGATAACTTGTCAGTTGAATCTACTTTGACCTTCAGTAACACATTATTATTTATTTATTTATCGTATGGCACTTGATACATTAACATTTAAATTTACATATATTTTGTATAAAACATAATACATATATGTTTACCAACGAACATCTAACTTAATTATATAGTCTATCGACTCTGGAGTCGCCATTATTAACTCCTCTGACCTGTCTTAATAGGATCTTGTGGGACACTGATCTGTAATGTGACAGATGGTTTGCGGTTGGTCGCAGTCACAGTGTGGGGATGGTCGTTTACCCATATTTTGTTGTTCCATCCATTCTCGAGTATAAGTGGTCGTTAAGTTGAACTCATTTTCCACAGCGATCTGTGCTATTTTTATTGGCGGTTGTCTGGACCGTAAACAGTTACCGTTGGCAGTATCTTTATCTTAATGAAGGCTCTCGTTACTATACCCCGGGTGTAGAGCTAGTTCGGGTCCGTAGTAGAATACTACAAGTGCAGGTAACGCTAAATAAACTAGAAAATACTGGCGGTAAGATAATCTTAGACTCTATTGACCAGAGACACATTGCAAACAATGGCATTAAACGTTATCAGATTAACAATAATACAAATTGCCCTTTTCAGGACCCAACGACTAAAAACTCGGATCTATGACCCGAATTTGTCACTTAAATTTAGAAAGCATATGCTACTTAAAGAGCCAGTACTTATCAAAAACACATTATTAATTATGATACAATAGAAAGCAAGATTTTAAAAACTTAATTTTGGAAAGTCTTTAATATATCTCTGAGTTTATTATGAATTTTAATTCAGCAATTTTTAGATAACTTAACAATCTTAATTGTCTAATGGCATGTCAATTGTCATCTTTAAAGAATCATTTAAAAGGCTGGCATTCGATTTTGCTCATTCTATCTGCTGGTTCAACTGCAATAAATGGTCTGGTTCTGGCATTAGATAGGTTCAACAAAAAAGCTTGTAGATATATTAAAATCCAAAATTATTGTTAGTCGTTATATGAAAATTATATCTAATTTATATTGGAATCAAACTGCCAAGGTAAGAGTTGACAACCAGAACACCCCAGATATCAAAATAGAGAAAGGAGTCTGCTAGGGTTGCGTGCTTTCACCACTACTATTTTCACCACTACTATGTCTACAATAAAGTGGTATTTAAAGAAGCGCTCTCAGATTTAATAGAAGGTATATCTATCGAAGGATAAATTTTGAACAACTTGCATTTTGCACAAGATACAGTAATAACGACGGATAACAACAATGATTTACAGAACGTAACGCAACGACTTAATGAATGCCATCATAAATACGGACTAAGGATGAATTTGAAAAAAAAAAAAATAAATGCATGATCCTGACTTAGTCAGCTGATGCAAACATCCAATTATTTATTGAGGATACGGTAATTAAAACTGTGGATACCTGTAAATACTTAGGAATATGAATAACATTAAATGAAGACCAAACCAACGCAATTAAGACACGTATTGAAATAACACATGCATCATTCGTTAAACTTGTCAAATTCGTTAAAAATGTTATTAAAAGAATAGAAAATAAAGCTGAAATACTATTGACTATCAAAACAAGAAAGCTTGAGTACTTAGGCCATGTTATGAGAGGGCAAAGATACTCATTATTGCTTATTATCCAAGGAAAAAATTCAAGCAAAGCAAAATGTGGAAAAATGAAGAATATCGAGACATAAGAACTTGAGGGAATGGTTTGAATGCAGTCAACAGCAATATTTCCAACCTTCGATAGAAGATACAACTTAAAGAAAAGAAGAGGAAGTACACAAACCGAAGAAATAACACAAAATGTGCTTAAATATTTAGTAGTAAACATAAAACAAAGACAATTAGGTGCTAATTTTTTTCATTTTTTTAAATTTAAGTTGGTAGTTAATAATATTAGAGATAAAACAAGGTACAGTGCTGTTATTTCCTGTTTATTTTTAAAAAATAACTACTTAAATACTTTTTAACAATATCTTTTGACGAGCAGTTTATTTCTGTGTTTATACAATTATCAGTGGTAAATACATTATACTATATATATATATATATAATATATATATATATATATATATATATATATCTTCTTCTTGGGTGCCGTGTCCGTATTCAGACGTTGGCCGTCATCATGCTTACAATTTCCTGAAACCTTTCTCTGTCGGCTGCTGCGCGAAATAATTCTTCTACTGTGAAACCACACCATTGTCTAATATTACGCAGCCATGAAAGTTTCTTTCGACCAATCCATCTCTTTCCTTCCACTTTTCCTTGTATTATAAGGCGAAGTAAATGGTATTTGGGTCCTCTAATTATATGGCCGAAGTATTCTGTTTTTCTCCTCTTTATGATGTTTATGAGCAGACGTTCTGAGTTGATCATTTGAAGAACATCTTCATTGGAAGTGTGCGAAACCCACGATATCTTTAGGATTCGTCTATAGCACCACATTTCGAATGCTTCTAACTTGTTTAGCATTGTGGTTTTTAACGTCCATGTCTCACAACCATACAATAGGATCGACCACACATAACATTTCAGGACCTTCTTACGAATGTTCATTGACAGGTTTCTGTTGCATAAAACTGGTTTCCAGGTCATAAAAGCCTTACGTGATATTTCGATCCTGGATATTATCTCTTCATCAGAGTCACAATTTACATGTAACCAGCTGCCAAGGTATTTGAAATGATTTACCCTTTCTATCTCTTCTCCATTAAGAGAAAGCAGACCTTGATCTATATGGATTTTTCCAACTGCCATCCACTTTGTCTTTGAAATGTTGATTTTTAGGCCTCTCCGATAACTTGCTTCACTGACTAGATTTAGTAATGTTTGGAGATCTTGTAAACTTTCTGCAAGAATGGCTGTATCGTCAGCGTATCTAATATTGTTGATTACTTCTCCACCTAGTCTTACTCCCTCTTGTCTGTCATCCAAAGCCTCCCTAAAGATTTCTTCAGAGTACAGATTAAAAAGAGTGGGTGACAAAACACAACCCTGCCGTACTCCACGTTTGATGGGTATTTTTTCAGTGGGACTGTCTCCAATTTGGATAGAGGCTACTTGATTGTAATATAAGTATTTCAGCAGTCTTATATCATAGTGGTCAAGTCCTGCTGCCCGTAGGCAGTCGAAAAGTGTATTGTGTTGGACTCTGTCGAACGCCTTCTCGAAGTCAATGAAACAAACATAAACATTCTTTCGGAATTCACAACTTTTTTGTAATAGAACGCGCATACAGAATAGTGCCTCTCTAGTTCCTAGACCGTTTCTAAATCCAAATTGCTTATCACCCATCTTACTTTCGCATAGAAGGAATACTCGGTTTTGTATAATTCGTAAGAGTATCTTCAGTGTGTGACTCATCAAACTGATTAGTCTAAAATCGCTGCATTTGGTGGGCCTGCTTTTCTTTGGTAATGTTATAAACAGTGACTCTAACCAATCATCTGGTATTTTTCCTTCGTTGTAAATTTTGTTGAAGAAAGTGGTTAAGCAGGCAATGCTTTCCTCATCCAAAAGTTTAAGTAGTTCGGCAGGGATTTGATCTGGTCCAGGTGCTTTATTGTTTTTGGCTTGCTGTATTGCCTTTTCGACTTCCGAATTCAGTATATTGGGACCTCTGTCCAACTGGTTGTCATAGGCAGTATTTGGAGCATTTTCCCTAGAAGCATCGTCAAAAAGGTCAGTGATGTATCTCTCCCATTCTTTGCACTGTTGTTCGTGATCACAAATTTTTCCGTCCGCGCTTTTAAGTATGTGAGCATTTTTCTGTTTTCTAATTCCGGCAGTATATTTAAGTTTCTTATGCAGGTTGAAGCTGTCATGCTTTTTTTGGAGGTCTTCTATTTCTTTACATAAATTCTCAAGCCAGGATTCTTTGGCTTGCTTAATTTTTCTTTTTATGCGTTTATTAATTTCACGATATTCGATAATATTTCTATTTTTGTGTTGCCGTCGAACTTCCATCAGATCTAGAATTTCTTGTGTCATCCACTCATTTTTTGCCAACATGGTAGGTGTTTTCAAAGACTCTTGTACGTTCTCTAAAATCGAGTTTTGAATTTCATACCAGCATTCGTTAATGGTTCTGTTTTCGTTTGGTATATTTGATATTCTGTGTATTTTACTATTTATTTGCTGTGTTATGTGTTCGCGCGTTTGAGGGTTTTTCAGGGGGTCGAGATATATCTTACAAGGCTTAGTTGGCTTTGTTAATTTCTTCAATTTAATTTGTATTTTGGAGCAGAGTAAATTGTGATTTGAGTTTATGTCAGCGCCGGGGTAAGTTTTTACATCTTTAATATTGTTTCGAAATCGGTGGTTTATTAGGATGTAGTCTATTTGATTCCGTACTATTCTGCCTTGATGTCCATCTTGAGGGGATTTCCACGTGTAAAGACGCCTTTCTGGAAGTTGAAACCAGGTATTTGTAATGGCGAAGTCATTTTCTTGGCAGAATTCTATTAGCCGTTCACCTCTTTGATTTCTGTCTCCCAAGCCAAACTTTCCGGTGATGCCCTGCGTCATCTTCTGTCCAACTTTAGCGTTAAAGTCACCCATAATTATTATTGCTTCGTGTTTCCTTGTTATTTTTAGCACTTCTTCTATTTGATGGTAGAATTCTTCAATATTCTGCTCATCTGCGTCAGCAGTGGGAGCATAAACTTGGATGATATTTATATTTACAGGTTTAGCATTCAGCTGTATTAAAATTACTCTGTCTGATATTGGGATAAAGTTAGTGACATACTTATTAATATGCTGTTTGATAATTATTGCTACTCCATTTCGATGCATATGGTCTTGATTTCCAGAAAAATAAACGGCGTAACCATTTGCACTGAAATTCCCTTTGTTATATATATATATATATATATATATATTATATATATATATAATATATATATTTATATATATATATATATATATATATATATATATGTATATATATGTAATATATTTTGTCTCAATGACAATATTTATCAGCTTCTGCAACTAGAGTCGATGTGATCTTAAAAAAATACCGTAAGTTCAGTGACCAGTGTCATCATAGTAAATTGCTAATGCAAATTGTTTGCCTAATAGTAGTTTTTATTGGATACTTGAAAAATTAATTATGAGGAGTGTAATTAAAATTAGACAACTTAACTACTTATGCAACTATACGGCTTACCTTGTAGTAGAAACGGAACCTAATGTTTGTAATTACCATTTTTTGACCATTACCAAATTAGGCAACCGTTTATATAAATATATTTTAAGTCGTCCTTAATTAATTTCTGGCCATGATCTATGAACTGATTTGGAATGATCTAGAACAAGGAATTATTTATTGCTTAAATATTATTTGACGATTTATGATTTAGTAATGTGTGTTTGTGATAAAGTCCATATATCTATATTTTTCTTATACTTTTATCCAATACTGAAAAATTATTAATTTTTTTCTTCTTCCAGTGCCTATTAGGTACATAATATCCACAGAATTGTAACAATTTTAAACTTATTAACAAACTTATGGCAGATAATAAGGATAAAGTGGTCTGAAACTAAATAGATTTTATTCTAATTAACCACAAATAATAAAGAAACCGTTGGAAGTGTGTAAAAACGTACACAAGAGCTGATGCCAACTCTAACCATACCCCGGTTTTGTTCAGTATCCAATTATTTCTAAAAATTTAATGGGCCAAACAGGAAACATACAAAGAATACTGATATTTGACCAAAAGCTCAGCAGAAAATAAATGGAAACTTTTAGCAACTATCAAGCTATTTAGATAAGTGCAAAATAGACGAATCATGGAACAAAATTAAAAATTATATATGACAGAAGGAGAAGACAAAAGATTGGAGAAAACGAACAGAAGTATGACAGCTTTAACCTTTACAAAAAGATCAAAGAAATGACCCCTTTCCAAAGCAAAAAACTAATAATACAAAAATGCTATACTTATTTTAAACATACAACAACAGCTAATCCATTGGTAAGAATACATAAAAGACCTTTTCCGTAATTATTGACTGCAGATGACTACTAACGCTTCTATAGAAAACGGGCCCATTAAATTAGCGCTAAGAAGTTATACAGGATGACAAGACAAAAGGACCTGATAAGCTACTAGTAAGGCTCGTTAGGCTCAATGATGAAGATAATATCAAACTTTTAATTAATTCTCAAAATTTAATTTATTAAACTTAACTATTTCAAAAAGTTGATTATTATTGACATTCGTACCATTGCCCAAAAAACCAAACATCAAAGGTTAGGTAGCCATTAATGGAAAGGTTTTTAAAAACCTGCGATACGGGAACTACACAGTTGTTATAACAAAAAATAACCTTGGAGATTTAAAATCCCTACGAATAGAAAGTAAATTTTGTAAAAACACAATTTATAGTTATTTTAAAGAGAATAACGACCCAAGTAATCTTGTCATAAGCAATGAGTAGATAGGGAGAATGAAAAAGTATAAATATCTTGGTAGCTGGTTAGCCGAAACGCTAGATCTTTTACACAAAATAAAAGTCCAAATAACAAGAGCAGCATTTACAAAGATCAAAGGATTTCTCTGTTGTGGCAGCTTCAAATAAAGGCTCAATGCAAAGTCATAAGAATGCTGAGGTGTTATGTTTTCAACTCTCTTTAATAGGTCAGATGCTTGAACGCTCAGCAAAACTGAAGTAGATAAGCCGGCGGTCTTTGAAAAGTGGTATCGCCTTATTCTAATTTAATTATTTTGATAATCGATAATATCGGATAATACTAGATTTACTCGGATATAGTTAGAATGATCTAACCATAGTAAATATTTCGTTGAAATCTGGATTTATTAGGTTAATATTACATTATCCTATTCAAATAAATAACTGTTTTTAATTAAAAAAATATACAGATAGGGACTAGACAAGGAGATTCTATCTCGCCCAAGCTATTTACTTTAGCTCTAAAAGATATATTCTATAGAAAGAAAGCGTTTGAGAGAGTAAGACTCAAAGATGTAATACATCTTCTGTATAATAGAGAAATTCCCCTAAATATTATGAAAACCATCTATAACATCTACCAAAACAACAAAATGGAAGTCAGAATAGATATACAAATTACAAAACCTATAGAAGTAGGCAGCGGAATAGGACAATGGTATTCATTGAGCCCCATGCTCTTCAATTTGATCATGGATGAAATCATCAAAACTGTTAACAAAGAAAGAGGATACAGAATGAGAAACAAATGAATCAAAATACTCTGTTACGCAGACGACGCAATATTGATAGCCCAAGACGAAGATAGTCTATAAACACTGGCCTACAGATTTAACATAAGAGCAAAAAAAAAATTTAATATGACAATCTCATCTCAGAAAACAAAGACAATAGAATTAATGGGAAAAACCCCCCCGTAGTTGGCTGTATACTTTTAAAATTGTATATTTTTAAAAACTGTATATTTTTAAAAACAATGAGCAAACAACCAACTAGATTTAAAATAGAAATTGATGGCATCAGTATTGAACAAGAAATGGAAATAAAATACCTGGGAATTACACAGCTATGGAGACCTGGATAAAGAAGTGAGAGATCAAGCAAGTACAAAAAGCAAATAGACTGGCAGGGTGCCTTAATAATAATCATATATGGCGAAACAGACACATTCTCACTGAGATGAAGTCAAGAATTTATAAAACCACTGAGAGACCAATAATGACATATGCCTCAGAAACAAGACCCGACACAGCTACAGCGCAAAAGCTATTGAAAACTGCAGATATATGAGTACTGAGAAGAATTACAGGAAATACGCTGGGAGGTCAAAAGACAAGTGAAAATATTAAAAAGAAAATGTAATGTACAGTGTATAAAGGAATGGACACAAAATAGAAAAAAAGAATTTAATAACCACGTAAGCAGAATGGAGGAGACTTGTTTCGTCAAAATAGTAAGAGATAAGTCACCAACCGGCAGAAGAAGTATCGGACGACTGCGCAAAAGATAGAGTGACAACCTTCCATAGATGTATTATTCCGAAAAAGAACAAGTTGGATTGCTTATAAAGGGGATGAAGAAGAAGAAGATGTGTTCAAACTTTTGAATGAGGAAATAAAGTAGTGATGATAGACGACGAAAAACTAAATCACCTGAGATTTGCCGATGATGTTGCGGTAATAGCAAAAGACAAAGAAGAATTGCAGGAAATGCTGTTAGACCTAAATACAAAATCAAAATAAATATCAAATAAAAATCAAAATAAATAGGACTAAAAATATAGTAAACGAATGTCTAGATATAACTAAGGATATATTTCTGGACAATAAAAATATAGAAAAAGTTGAGTCATATATATACTTAGGATAAACAATCGATTTAACAAAGCTTAACTTCAAAGCTGACTTAAATAAAAGGTTTTCCTTAGCATAGACAGCATTTGGAAGATTAGGTACAAACAGTATTTAAATCAAACTTACCAAATACTTTAAAGGTAAAAACTTTCGATCAGCATGTGCTGCCGGTGCTGACATATGAAACTGATACATGGGCTTTCAACAACAACGTAGTCCACAAACTACAAGTGACTCAGAAAGCTATGAAACGGAGAATGCTCAACATTAACATTAGCGATCGCAAGTCCATAAGAAGACGAACAAAAGTTACAGACGTAATATAAAAGATTGCCATGTTAAAATGGAACTGGGTAGGACACATAGAAAGAATGGAAGACAACCGTTGGAAGAAGTGAATTATTGAATAGCTACTAAGAGCAAACAAGAGAAGTAGAGGCAGATCTCAAACCAACTAGACTGATGACATCAAGCGAATGGCTGGTCACGAATGGATGCAAAAAACAACAAACAGAAATGAATTGTCACACCTAAGAAAGGCAACATCCGATGATGGATGGAATAGCTGTTGATGGTGAATTTGGAGTAAAAATGATTTTTATCGCTGTTAATTATATCAAGTTCTCAATGCTTAGTTATATCTTTTGGAGAATAAGGCTGTAGTAAATTCTTAATAAAGGAAAGAAAGCAAATATTGAAACTTTTAGTATTATCATTTAACATAAAATATATCTAGAATGTACCGGATAAATCAAGAATTTATCAATATCCCTTGCCTTTTAACCAGCCAATTTGGATAATACGCAAAGTGTACGGGTAAAACTAGTTTTACCCAATTTCGGGATTTATCCGTAATATATACAGTATATTTTGTTTACCTACATGCTGAGTTATTACATTTTATTTGCAAGAAATGTTTTTTATCCTTAAAGATACATCATATTGTTTGGTTTATGTTCTTTAATTTCTGTTTACCTACCGTTTTAATTTAAGAGTTAATTTAAAAGTTATCTAATCGTGTAAATTTTGTCATTGATTTGTATGTCATTGATTGTAATTTAAATGTATTCTCCGTTTTTGCATAGACAATTTTAAAATTACGAATTATGTAAGTGTTTTTTGATTAATTTGTATTTATACTTTAAGGCCATGTAATATGGCCGCACAGGTAACAGATTATTAGAAATGCAATACTATTTGACACTATTTGTTTTTTTTTATTCAACATATATTCAAGACAATGAAAAAAATAACTAATACGAATAATTTACATTTGCTTTAAACAAAACAAACTTCTACAGTAGAGTATCTAAATGGTAGGCACAAAATTCTGATATATATAATAATTGAGTTGTAACAACACTGTTGTCAGGTTGTGAATATAGATAATTTATTAACTTCTATGTAAATATTTTACATTCAGTCAAACGGTTATGGAATAAGGGACTTATTCTAATAAAGCATAGCAACGCTGACCAGTAGAAAAGAACAGGAGACAATCACAGCCGCAGGTTACACAGAGATATATCCCTCGGTCTGCGCGTTCCCCTGATACTCGTATATCGCTATGATACTTCGTACGTTTGTTTTAAATTTCTTTTTCTTGACTAACTGCAACCAAAAAGAATATTTTAAAAATATTCTCAATTCTTCCACGAGATTTTTGACGACTTTGAACTCTTCCGAATTTGGTCTTGCATACTTTAATCTCCTTATCTACTACATTAACCAAATATTTAGCAGTATATTTCCTTCTAGAAATGTAACTTTTTTATTTTTGTACGATTTATTCTTATTTTTTAGTCGGATACTCCCAAAGAGATAACTATTTTGAAGGCCAAATGAGCCGAACCCAAAATTTCTTAAATAAATGTTCATTACTTTGCAGTTTCCCCCTACATTTATTTTAACAACTACATGGCTCGCCGATTTCACGTGCACTAAAAATCGTCTTAGTTTTTTCGAAGCATACTCTTGTCCCAAATTACGGCTTCGTTTTCTTTAGTTTCGATAATAGTTTTTCTCATTTCTTTTTCTCCAAGTGGATAGTTTTTTCTTCTCTGGATTTACCTCGTTACCTCCGGAAACCATAGGAATGGTTTTCTGCAATTCATCCTAGAATACAAAAAATATGACTGTATTAGACTCTAGAATTTATGAATATTTCAAAATTTTTATGCTAATAACTTGATAAGCCACATGACATACCATATTTTTTCATGTAATATAAATGAAATATATTATTACAAAAACAAGGTAAGCCAAAAGAAAAAATGCATACCTCACTAGATTTAGACGAAAAATCATCGGTACTGGGCCTGTAGTCTTTATCTGCTAAACTATCATGACTATCGTATATACAACTTACATTTAAACTGTTATTTTTGCTGAAAACTGCACTTAATTCAGCACATGTACATGAGGTCGACGCCATTTTCATATGACTTACCACTTTTTACGTAAAAAAGTTCACAGAAACGGGTGATTGGAATAACACGATTGATCAATAACTCCGCCATCTACTGCAATAATTACTCAATAATTTTTCTCTACGTTAATACAGGTTTCTTTGTATAGTATAGTACAGGTTGTTTACAACTGTCGTTGTTTTCCTGTCCCTAGTTTCCATCGTTTCCTATATCGGGTGTCCACTTCATTTAGCTGTCTTCCTTCCATGGCTTCATTCACGTCATCTCGCCAGCTTTTTCTTGGACGCCCTCTTTTCCTTCTTTCGGTTGGGATCCATTTTAATATTTTCTTTGGCCACCTATCGTCTGTCATTCTGTTTACATGACCGAACCAAGTTAGTTGTTTACTCTGGACTTCATCTATAATGTCTTTTTCTTGCTCCATTCTACGTTTTATTTCTTCATTGCGGATTCTGTCCATCCTTGTCAATTTACAGCTTCTTCTTATAAAATCCATCTCGGTAGCTTGTAATTTTTTCCTGTTTCTTTTACTAGTGTCCCATATCTTTGCTCTAGTGATGAAGAAGTATTTAGCACCATTATTCATGATTAAAGGTTCACTGGAAACATGCCCTCTAGTGTCTAGATCCCACATTCTGCTTTATTTTTTTTTGGTACGTGTAATGCGATTTTCCAGAAGTCTGACGTAAAGTTCTCTATAGCAGTAACTAGCAGACCTTTCACATCATCTATTTTAAAAGTTACGTCTTCTCTCGCTAATTAATTTTGTATTTGAGCACATACAAGTTCGATATAGTTCAGCTCACAATAATATGGAGAGTGAGGTAGAACAATTATAATCTTTTCACGAGCCATTTCCTCGAAAACATGATTCTTGTATTTGGGTACATGTCTCCTTGCAAGATCTAAAAATTCTATTTTCAACATATTGTCACCGAATGATATATTTCTTTACTAGAGCTAGTTCATGATGTCAGTTTTTCGTCAGGTAGTTGTTGGTGATGGCTCCAATTGTCGACTATGGTAAGATGCACTGTCAATAACGACGATAGAATTTCACTTTGTGCAATAGATTTGCACATGGATCGTATTGAGTCCTAATACGATTGAATAAACATCAGGTCTGTTATGCAGGACAAAACGCTATTGCGTTATGCTTCAGACTTTTGTTGGATCCACTTGGTGGTTATATTGAATTGGATGCTTTTTAGTTCGATTTGTGGGAAGCTTTGTAAGACAAGAAATTTTTTGCCTATTTAATATAATTACGAATAAGCTGTGGTTTAAAATCGTTTTGTATTCGTTCATAAACATGTTCTGTCGATACAGATGGTGGTTTAACGTCATGTAGCACTGAAAGCCACTGTATTGAACTGAATTTAATTACCACAGCAATCATTTTTTAGAGTATTATTTAACTAATTACCCACCTTCTGTACTGCATGTACTAATGCGTAATAATCGGCATCAGAAAAACAAAACAAAGCTGATACCCATTCGCTAAAGAATTGTTTTTATATAATTTTATAATAGATGTTATTTCTGGTCATTAGTTTCTCGACAACTTTGATTAATTACTATTTATAACTGGGAATAAGCCACAATTAAAGATAAAAATACGTTTATTGACGTTTCAACTTCCAATTCGGAAATCGTTCTCGATTGAAAACGATTTCCGAATTGGAAATTGAAACGTCAATAAACGTATTTTTATCTTTAATTGTGGCTTATTCCCAGTTATAAATAGTAATTAATTTACAATGCCACAAGAAAATAGCTTCAGAACAATATTAACTTTGATTAAATACTCTTTAAATATTGTTCTACATAAAGTTACGCTTTTCCAGGTGATTATTGACCTAGTTTAACTTATATTGTTTAATTTCTTAAGGAAAAAATGATCTCTAGAAGATTCATTCATTAGTCTTTATTTTTAGCCAGGATTCTCAGCTTGTCCCAAGTATTCCCCAATATTTTGAGCTTCCTTGTCAATGGTTTTCCTTGAGGCACCAGAGTTTTCCTGAAAGTCCTTGCTTAATCTAGAATTAGGAATACAGTTTTAATCTTATAAACTTAGGAGACTGTTATTTTTTCTCGTTAATAACTTTTAGATTATGCTGTTTGACTCACTCAGTTCATGTTATCTTTTTTTATAAAGTTTCTTGTATAATCAGTTTTATTTAAAGACTTTCATTTCTATATATCTATTATATTTCATATCTTATCATTGATTGGCACCTAATTTCCAACCAATAACAAGCTGTGATGATACTACACAACCACCTATCACATGTCTGAAACTGTTTACCTCGAGCTTATCTTGAAATTTATCAATCAGCCAATCGCGTCCACTGTTGGACACAGGCCTCCCTCAGTTCTTTCCAGTGGTCTCTAGACTGGGCCGCTTGTAGCCAGTTTTCCGCTACACGTTTTATATCATCAGTCCATCTAGTCGGTGGTCGTCCTCGGCTTCTTTTATAGTTTCTGGGCCTCCATTCCATAATACGTATTATCCACCGTCTATCTTGTGTTCTGGCTAAGTGCCGTGCCCAGTTCCACTTAAGCGTCGTGGTTCTTTCGATGACGTCTTAAACTCCTGATCTTTGTCTGGTTTGTTATGTGGTCTCGAAGGCTCACGTTCAGCATTGCACGTTCCATGGCTCGTTGTGTAACTCTGATTTTATTCGCAGATTTTTGCGTGCGTGTTAAAGTCTCTGCTCCATAAGTTTGTACAGGTAAAACACATTGGTTATAAACCTTTCGCTCGAGACATATGGGAATTGAACTTTTTAGAATATGGCTTAATTTGCCAAATGCTGCCCATGTTAGGCCTATTCGCCTCTGTATTTCATGTGTTTGATTGTCTCAGCTTATTTTGATTTCGTGTCCCAGACATTTGTAAGTGTCTGTTTGTTGTATGGTATTATTGTCAATAGTTATATTTCCACTTCTTATCTTGAAATTGAACGAAATATAAACACGTATGTCAGAACTATGAGAAAAAAGTTGCGGCTAAATTTGGACGTCATGTTTTGTATCATATCGAGGATGCTGCCTTGTTTTTTCTAAAAGCTTTTTTCGTTAATTTTCTTTTTCCGAACTCATTCAATTACAACTTGACTCCTTAAACTTACTTTTGTCTTTATCAAGCCTAAAAATCCAATTGTATTTTGGATTAATTTTTAATTTACATCTTTAAGTGTATACCGATATATAAGACATCCAGTTTAGAATCCACTTTTAATATTTAAAATCGCATGTTTAAACTTTTAATATTAAAAAAAAATGATTTGGCCACCAAGGGTTAATGATACATGATAGTTACCGAATTTGTCTTCGATACCAACCAATAAAATATGGTCCTTCCTCTTACGAACCACACGTGGAATAAGGCTTTTCAGAGTAATAATTAATCAGATTAATCACAAGTAGATACTAATAATAAACCCTGTGAGCATCATAGAGCGACGTCTTTGAGGTCTTGCTGATGGGTATATGTAGTTTTATTTAAAGCTTCAAAATAAATGATTAATTCTGCTTGCTTAAAACAATCTTGTTAGACAATTTTAAAGTAAATTAATAGTATTTTTAACAATATATTTGTTTGCAACTCATCACTAAACTTTGTTTTATAGTTGACGTCTGATAACCTTTTATGAAGAAGTTGGGTTATGTAAATCTTTTTGAATCATATAGATATTTAGATACCGGACTTTATATTTAATAAATGGGACTTCCTCCTTTCTCTGACTTTACTTCATAGGTTTTATCAGGTCTTAGATAATCACTGTTTTTGGGTTTTCCCGATCGCTTTTTGGGTCGTCTGTTATGGATTAACAAGTTATATTGCAGCCAATGCTATCACCAAACTGTAGAAAATAGTACATTGTTTTTTTTTTTTTATTTAAAATTAACGTGTCTCGACAGCTTATGGTCATTGACACGGGTACAGTAGTTTACAACATTATACATATTTTATATAGGTATAAGTACAAGAATTTAATATGAACATTTTTTTTTATAGAAAGGTTAGAACAATAAAACTTATCACTATGCACTGTTTATATTAGCTGAAATAAACTTGTTTCTTTTAAAAATCTAAGAACACTGTCAAAACGGTTTGGAACACTAAGAATGTCTTTTAGATTTCCTTTTAGGCTGTGCTTGTTTCTGGAAGAGTCATACTGGCAGCAGTCCACTATCACGTGTTTGATGGAAAGGGTGTTATTACAGTAGTGGCATACTGGAGGGTTTTCTGATGCCATAAGGTATCCATGAGTGAGGCGTGTATGCCCTATTCGTAGTCGGTGAATAACTGATTTTTCTTTCCTATTCATAGTGGAGATATTGACGCGAGATAAGTTGGGCTGAACTTCATGGAGCTTAGTTTTTGTTTTACTCCACAGGTCCGCCCATGAGCTGAGGATTTTTTGTTTTATCAATATTTTAAGATCCGTATGGATTTGGACCTCTTGGAAGGCTATGTCAGAAGAACATGCTGCTTTAGCGGCTTGGTCTGCTTTTTCGTTTCCCAATATACCAACATGAGATGGAGTCCAGATCATTATGACTTTTATGTTAGCAGAATATAGTTGGTTACAGATAGTGTGGATTTCCTGGACTAGTGGGTTTTTCGAGAAGATGCATCTTATTGAATAAATCGAGGAAAGAGAATCAGTGCAAATGGCGATTTTTATGCTTTCATTTGAAGTAGGACGGATTGAAGTCTTTAATGCTTGGAGTATTCCATATAATTCTGCGGTATAGATACTACAACTTTTAGGCAATCGCACAGAGCTTATTGTCATCGTCAGTGTGGACACAGCGGAGCCACAACAGTCTTCATTCTTGGACGCATCGGTGTATAAAATTTCATCAAATTGTGTTAAGTTAAGGATGTTTTGGAAGGATTTTCTAAGGATTAAGTTTGGGGTTTCTGTTTTGTCGAATCTGCATAAATCTGTATTGAATATTGGAAGATTGTGCATCCATGGAGCTGTCTTGGGGGAGTACATTGTTTACCGGGTAGGAAAAGCTTAACATTCCTGGACGACTGTGAAGATTGCTAAGTCGAGGCGCAAGCCGAGACTTAGCAACACATAGTCCAGGAATGTGGCTTTTCCTACGAGGTAAACATACTATTTTTCCGCAAATCGTTTAAAATTCGACAGATATTGATTGATTTAAAAAAAATGCAATAATTTTATTCCCAAATAAATGTTACTTTGAAATTCCTAATAAAATTACTTGGGTTACTATGGAAACGTATTGAGGTTGAATTGTCAAACTTGGCGCTTATAAATTTAATTGCTGGTGTTCTCGAAAGTAAAATGATAAGTGATGATGAAATTTCCATTCCTGGGACCCCTCCAGAGCTGGTTGAGGCAGTGAATACTGCTTCATTAGAATTATTGCCAAAGAAATCAAGAGAAAAGTACGAAAATGCATACAGACGTTTTATGGATTATCGCATGAGTAAAAATACGAGTTCTTTCTAACTTTTCAATTGTACTAACTGTCAAATTACTGTAAATATAACAAATTGATCTTAAAAATGTATTCAGCAATGACTTGATGTTTTCAAAATATAAATTAATTCCTTATAAGCAATGTGTTTTCTATCATTTATGTAGAACACTAACAACTGTACGGAAATATCATTTCCTTACAGTAAGGAAATGACATTTCCTTACAGTAAGGAAGTCCTGACTTTGTCTTCAAGTAATTTTGACAGGAATGTCAAAATTTCCTGGCGATTTGCGGAAAAATATTTTACCACTCACTACCAAAATGTTGTCTATAAATTCTGTAGTGTATAATACTCAGCTCAAAACCGGTACTGATTTTGACCTTTGCATTACATACGCCACTTTCACAATATTGAATGAAAACGGCATAAAATTTAACGATTCGACGGATAGCAAATTAATACAAATATTTATTAACAGACGCTTCCGCAATGCACTCAATGTAGGTTATAGACACCAGACACACAATTTTATGGATTCAAAAGGTAAACCGAATTCGGCAACTCTTATTACAGTTATGGTTATTGGAAGAATAAAAATTCCAAAATAATAATTTTAGTCAATTAAAAAATTGTATTCGAAATGTTAGAAATAGATAAGTAATTGGTTTTTAAATGGCTTTAAATACATCGTTTATACTATAATTCTTCATGTTGTTGGTTACTCTCAATAATTAGTAATAATTTGGACTAAAAAAGTTTCAATTAAGTTTAATAAATTATAGTTAGTTGTTTACAAAATTCGCTGCAGGTCACCTACTATACTCAATTTGCTGATCCCAGTCTGAACTATCCTGTAAATTTAGTAATTATATTTTGCTTCTTCTTCTTCAAGTGCCATCTTCGTTCCGAAGGTTGGCGATCATCAGGGCTATACGTATTTTCGAAACTGCTGACCGAAACAATTCGTTGTTGCTACAACTATACCATTCCCGTAGATTCTTTAGCCAGGAGTTTCGTCTTCTTCCTATGGACCTTTTTCCTGCTATTTTCCCTTGCATAATTATTCGAAGCAGTTCATATCTTTCGCCTCTTGTAATGTGGCCCAAGTATTGCAGTTTTCGTTTTTTGATTGTAAATATGACTTCCTTTTCTTTGTTCATTCTTCTCAAGACCTCGACATTTGTGACTCTCTCGGTCCATGATATTCTCAGGATTCTGCGATACATCCACAGTTCAAATGCCTCTAATTTTTTGGTATCAATCTTTTTTAACGTCCATGACTCCATTCCGTAAAACAGCACAGAAAGTACGTAACATCTCATCAGGCGAAGTTTCATTTCAAGGCTCAAATCTCTTCCGCAGAACACTCTCTTCATTTTAGTGAATATGGATCTGGCTTTTTCTATTCTTATTTTGATTTCCGCTGAGCTATCGTTGTCTTCATTTATAAAAGTGCCTAAATATTTGTATTTGCTAACTCGATCGATAATTTCATTGTGTAAATATAAATTTTGGACATTTTGTGTTGATTTCGATATTACCATAAATTTCGTTTTCTTTATGTTCAAAGATAGTCCATATTCTTCGCTGTAGTCTGCTATCTTATTCACCAATGTCTGTAGCTCTTCAAGTGTTTCTGCGATCAGAACGGTGTCGTCGGCAAATCTCAGATTGTTTAATCTAACACCATTTATTTTAATACCTACGGATTGCTCAGAGAGTGTTCTATTCATTACGTCTTCGGAATAGAGATTAAACAGGGTTGGTGACAGTATACACCCTTGTCTCACACCTCGCTTTATTTCAATTTCTTCAGTGGTATTATTCTCTACTCTCACTACTGCTTTCTGATTGTAGTACATATTTGCTATTAGTCGGATGTCTCGTTTATCTAAATTCTTTTCTGTCAGGAGTCTGATTAGGTGATCATGCCGCACTTTATCAAAGGCCTTGTTGTAATCTATGAAACACATGAATACATCTTGATTTATGTCAAGACATCTTTGAGACATAACGTTCAGTGCAAACAACGCCTCTCTTGTTCCGAGTCCATTTCGGAATCCAAACTGGGTATTATTGATGTCCAGTTCCAGTTTTGTGTGTACTCTAGAGTGTATAATTTTCAGGAATATTTTCAGTACATGGCTCATCAGACTGATTGTACGGTAATCACTACATTGTTTGGCATTTATCTTTTTTGGTATAATAACAAAGGTGGATAAAAGCCATTCTTGTGGTATTTTTCCTGATGTATAAATGCTATTGAAAAGTTCAACTAAAATGCGAATCGAGTCTTTTTCTATTAGTTTAAGGATTTCCGTTGGTATTTCATCTGGACCTGGGGCTTTACCATTTTTCATTCTTTTTAGTGCGTACATTACTTCCTCTTCCGTTATTTCTGGACCTTCGTCTCCTTGTATGTTACTTAGCTCAGATTGCTGTCTATCATCTGCAAAGAGTTCTTCAATATAGTTTTTCCATGTCTTCAACTGTTCTTCTAGTTCTGTTATTATGTTTCCGTTGACATTATACAGGGTATTTGGCTGCTTACGTTTTTGTGTACCTGCAAGTTCTTTCACTTTTTTATGTACATTAAAAATATCATGTTTTGCCTGCAATTGCTCTATTTCTTCACATTTTCTTTTATAAAAATCTTCTTTTGCTATTCTGATTTCTATTTTAATTTCTTTCTGTAGTTGTTTATACCTTTGTTCGTTTTTTCCTTTCATTATTCTCCGGTTGTCCATGAGAAGAAGGATCTTATCAGTCATCCAACTTTGCTTTATTTTTGGTTTTTCTTTAGTCAAAATTTTCTTCGCAGGGCCTGTTATTGCCATTTTTACGTTTTGCCATTTTTTATCTATGTTGTTCGTTGGCTGGGATGTTTCCTTTTCATGAAGTATTTTCAAATTATTATTAATACATTTTTGCAGTTTCTCCTTTACCTCCAGGTTACATAATTGACTGACGTCTATCTGATTTGTTCTTCTTTTCTGCTCCAGTCTTTTTAGTTTAATATTCATTTGCGCTATTAGAGGGTTATGGTCTGAAAAGACATCTGCGCCTGGGTAAGCTTTAACGGATTTTAAGGAGTTTCTGTATCGTTCGTTTATCAGTAAAAAATCAATCTGGTTTCGAATTATTCTTTCGCCATTGTCCTGGGGTGATTTCCACGTATAGAGTCTTCTCTTTGGTAAGTTGAAGAATGTATTAGATACAATCATGTTATTCTCCTGGCAGAATTGAAGTAGTCTGTCACCTCGTTCATTTCTTTTACCGAGTCCGTATTCTCCTACATGTTTGCCACTTTTTCCTTTGCCAATTTTTGAGTTAAAATCACCTAGAATTACGGTGATGTCTCGTGGTTTCGTCGATTTTAATACTTTATTGATTTCTTCGTAGAATTGTTCAATTTCGTCCTCGGATTTATCTGCAGTAGGTGCATAGATCTGTATGATATTTAGTTTTCTTGTGTTTGTTTGTAGTTGGAGAAATAAGAGCCGATCTGATACTGGAGTAAAATTAATGACCGACTGCATCATAGACTTAGATACGAAAACTGCTACGCCGTGTCTGTGTTGAGTACTACTGTTTCCGGAGTAATATACCATGCCATTTGTTGTCGAAAAACTGCCAGAATTTGGCCACCTTGCCTCACTAATGCCTAGAATGTCGACATTTAATCTTTGCATTTCTTGTATTATATTATGCATTTTGCCTGGATCATACATACTTCTAACATTCCATGTACCAATTTTTAATACTCTCTTGGGTGTTTTCCTATTTTTTTTAAGAGTGGTATTTACTACTTCACAGGGATTTTGCTGGTTGACGACCCGGGAGGATATTTTGCTACGTTGGTTAAATTTTGACGGACTAACAATGCAGAAAATTATTATACAACCAAGCATACGTGCTCATAGCCAATATTATTTTAAACACAATATATTCACAAGTAGTTTATTAACCAAACAAAACTGCATCAATGAAAGCAAAAGTTTATTTTTAAATTTTATAGTAGTTTGTAGATTAGTATTTAAAAGCAGAAAGTTTTTATTAAAATTTAATTAATATATTTACACTCCTATTGAATCTCAACCAAATCTTCAACAGTACAACAATCTTTACTTGTGCTATTTATAGTGAGAGATGGGGATTTTTTTGTTGTATGCTTAAAACGATAAATCTGTCAAAACTAGTGTTGCCCAAAATCGGTCTTGGTCTTGCAGTCTTGGTCTTGTTCTTGCGTTTTTTCAAAACCGAGACCAAGACCAAGACTGCCTATTTTTTGCAACACCAAGACCAAGACTAACCGTGCAAGACTTGCGCAAGAACAAGACTAAGCCTGCGGGACTCTTGCGTCTTGCAGTTAGGACTGAGTGTGGTTTTAGGAAGTATACTAGTTCGGGTGTATGCTTAGAGACTCTATGACACGCAAAGAAGTATTAACAAAAATTTGGAAAATTTGACTTGTGCATTACGAAAAATACCATAAACATACATAGCGAATCAAAATGTTCATTACAACAACACTTAAAAATTTGACACGTACTCAGAGGTCATAATTACTATCCAAAAATAAAATATTTTGTACATTCTTCCCCAGCACACTACTTCTTCGCTCTGAAATTAATTGTCCAGATATTGAGAATCTCTCTCTCTTCAATCCTGACCCCCCAGGGGGAGTGTTGTGGTCGACGTGATGTCGGGTATTGTCCGTCTCCAGAGATCTCTGTCTCTGGTCATTTCTTTTAACTCATGCATAGGTCTTTGGCATATTCCTGTAATTTGTTCTATCCATCTTGTTTTGGATCTTCCTCGTGATCTTCGGCCTTCTACCTTTCCTTGTATTATGAGTCTTTCATGATTGTCTCAGAGTCCAAGATTCACATCCGTAGGTCAGTATTGGGAATATTAAGCAGTTGATCAACCTCATCTTTATCGCTCTTGAAATTTGACAATCCTTCCATATTTTGATCATTTTTGCTGTGGTAACTTTTGCTAGATCACATCTACGTTTAATCCCTTCTTGTAATGACCCTGTGTTTGTGATTAATGATCCCAGATATAAGTATGAGCTCACAACCTCGAACCGGTCAATTGTGGTTATATGTGGATGATTGTTGTGTAGTCTATCCACTATCATGATCTTTGTCTTTGATATGTTTAATTGCAGACCAAATATTTGACTTTCATTTTCGATCAGTCGTATAAGTTCTATCAGCTCTGCTTGACTATTTGCAAGAAGGGCTGTGTCATCTGCGAAACGTAGGTTGTTTAGTTTATGACCATTTATTGAGATGCCCTTTTCCCATCCTTCAAGTGCTCTTCGCATAATATACTCCCCATATATGTTGAATAATTGTGGAGATAGTATACATCCTTGTCTGACACCCCGTTCTGGATGAAATTTGTTTGAAAGTGTGTCAAGTACTTTAACTGATCCAGTAGTGTGTTCATATAGTTCGGTTATAAGCGTAATTAGATGTTGTGGTACGCCTACTTCTTTTAGTATTCGCCATAAGTGTCTCCACTTGACCCTGTCGAACGCTTTACGGTAATCTATAAAACAGATGTATAGTGGGATGTTGAATTCCCTATATTTCTCGATTATCTGTCTTATATTCAACAGGTGTTCTCGAGTGCCTCTACCTTTGGTAAATCCAGTTTGCTCTTGTGGAATTTCTCTTTGAAGGAATGTTTTCAGTCTCTCATTGATTATATGTAGCATTATCTTGCTGGCATGGGATATAAGAGAGATAGTTCTATAATTGTCGCATTTATGGGAGCTGCCTTTTTTATGTATGGTCGTTATTGTAGATTTTGTCCAGTCTTCAGGCTATTGTTTGGAATGCCATATTTGGTTACATAGTAGATGAAGTAACTTTATGCCGGTTTCTTCTGTGGCTTTGAGCATTTCTGCTGTTATCATATCTGGACCTGGTGCTTTGTTATATTTGAGCTTGTTGATAGCCTGTCTTACTTCATTTTCGAGTATATCAGGTTCTTCTTCCACCTCGTCAGAGATTTGGTTAACAAGCTCTTGGCGTTGATCATCTTTATATAGGTCCCTACAATACGATCTCCATGTCTCTGCTGTGTCTTCTCTGTTTGTTCTCAGGGTTCCAGTGTTATCTTCAATGGCCCAAGTTCTGGCTCTGAAGTCTCCTCAAGATATTGAGAATGCCCCTTCTAATTATAAAATAATATCTTTGCTTTGCAACGCCGATAGTAATATCGTATTGAAACTTTTTAAAAATGTGTCACCTTAGCTATAAAAAATATAATTAGGTTAGCATATTTTTTTCCTTATAATTTAGTTACGAGGAATTTAAATACCACAAATCTTATCGGGCTAACACTAAACAACTTTTTTGCTGATTATGCGATATCATTCAAAATTTGCTATAAGAATGCGGCTACTATTCAAAAGTAACGAGATAAACAAACAAAGAGATAATGCCGATTACAGTGTAAACAAAAGTAACGATAATAATTCTCGGTTTTTTATTCGGTACTTAGGGTATTTGATAGTAACGAGTATAAAGTAACGAGTAGTTACTTTTTCGACATCACTACTTCATTCTCAATCAAGCTTTCCTTCCAATCTAATGCAATAATTGTTTTTTATCTAATCCTTGTTGTTCTCAGTGATCAGAGAGAAGTTTACAATTTGACATGTGTGACGAATTTGACATGAGTGATTCAAATAGTTCCAGTCGGAGTAATGAGCGTTCGATTCATAGATCTAAAAGACCTAAAAGGAAATTTGATGAGTTTTTGGTGGTCTCTTTATAATGGTTTAATAAGTGAATTATAGTTTTTTATCTTATCACCTAAAAAATCTGTGCCCTTGATACATGTATGTGGATTTTTTGCCACATACCAATCTTTTTTAAGATTTTCATTTCATATACGATGGGAGATCCCAATCCCTTTCTAGGCAGATAATGGTTTTTAAAATACAGTCAAGTTTATGTCATTAATTTATTTTTTTTTTGTGTTTTAAGCATGTTTCAGCACATGTAAGCCTATTAAATAATGCAAACGTTTATTAAGAAACAGATTGACTTCCGTGGGGCATGGTAGATAGCTGAGTTAATTAGAGCATAGTCACGAATCGCTTAGATGCTTCAAACCCTACTCAGTGTTAGTTGTTTAGACATTTATTAATTTGGTTGGTCTTTATTATGGCTATGGTTATTCAAGCTTAAAACGTACTTGCTCTATTAGGTTGTTCTATGATCTAAAGTAATGTTTAATAAATAGCAATAGGCTGATGGGTAACTGCAAGACCTGCAAGACTTGCAAGACTCTTGCTGCAAGACCAAGACCAAGACCGGGAGTGCAATACCAAGACCAAGATTAGGTGTATTGGCGCAAGACCAAGACCAAGACTGTCTAAGTCTCGTCTTGGTCTTGCATTTGGGCAACACTAGTCAAAACATTCCCAAGCTAAATGAACAAACTACAGCTGGTTCCTAAAAAGGAGAGAACAAGAAACTCTCGAAAGACAGCAAGGTTCTGGAAGACCAAAAATATCTACCGTTGATGAAGATCGTACGCTTTTTGGAGAGATTAGAAGAGAATATTTTTGAAGATGCGAAAACTGCAAGAATTCTGTCACAGTTTTCGGGAAGAAAGACAACAACTTAATGTAGAATTAAAGCATTGCGTCTTAAGTATTGAACTGCAGCAAAAAAACAAGCTCTTACACTACAACAAAAGCAATCAAGACTTATTTTTACTTTAAACCATTAACTACAAAACCAAGATTTTTGGGACAGGGTAATATTTCTTCTTATTTTGGTGCATATCCGTTACGGATGTTGGCAACTAGCATGGCAATTCTAAGTTTATTGACCGCAGCTCGAAATAGTCCTAAAGTGGTCAAGGAAAACCATTTTCGTAAATTCTGGTTCCTAGATATTCTTCTTCTTCCTGGTCCCCTCTTTCCGTAGACCTTTCCCTGTAGTATAAGTTGCAGCAGGTTATATCTATGGTCGTTTCGCATTATATGTTTAAGATATTCTAGCTTGCGCTGTTTCACTGTGGATATAATTCCACATGTCTTATCCATCCAGAACGTCAATGTTTGTTACTCGGTCCACCCAGAAGATCCTCAGTATCCGTCTATAACACCAAATCTCAAACGCCTCGAGTTTTCCCATGGACGCCTCGATTATTGTCCAAGATTTAACCCCATAGAGCAGCACTGTGGGTAATATTTACAGATGAGAATTTTTTTCAATCTTCTAAAAAGGACAAAATTGGGGTATATAGACCAGATAATAGTATATTTAATCATCCAGAACATGTCGATAGATATCTAGCAGCTGGTCATTTTAGCGCCAATATATGTGGATGGATTTCATCTAGTTTTCCCAGTGTAGTTTCCCAGTGTAGAACACTTGTACCCAGAAAATAATTTTATCTCCCAACAAGATAATTGTCCTGTTCACATTGCAAATATAATAAACCAGTGGCTTCAGAATAACAACATCGAAACCTTACAATGGCCTAGTTGTAGTCCAGATTTAAACCCAAACGAGAATGTGGGAGAGGGGTTATTATAAAACGGGTGTATCGGCAGAATTTTATACCTCAAAATGCTGAAGAGCTGTGGCACGGTATACTGTTATATACCGTGCCACACGTTTGGGAAGAGCTATCTGAAGAAGAAAATTTCATAGTTCCTTACACGCAGATGCATCGAAGACTACAAGCTGTTGTTAATGCTGATTAAGATATTACAAAATATTAATTTTATTTTTACATACCTAAATTTAGTATAGTTTTGGTCTTCCAGACCCTCGCTTTCTTTCGAGAGTTTATATCTTTTAATTTGGTTACAATTCTTGCTTTAATATATTGTTAGGTCGTTTGTTTTATTCCTTAATAATATTAAAAATAATAACAACAATCCTATTTTATGTAAAAACTATCATTTATATACTATTTATAAAAAGTAGGAATTGAAAATAATATCAAAATTTAAACCTTAATAATTATTACAATTTTTGAATTAACATTATGTAATCAATTGTTTATTTATTTGTTCATTTCATTAATTTTCTGCCATAATAAATATAATATAATGACAGACCAATCAAATACACTGCTCAAAATGATAAAATCTTATTAAGAGTCGTATCGGTTTTTTAGGAACCAGCTCTGTACCTATAGCTGTTCCATTTGAAGTTGCTGTTTTCGACTACGTTGCCCTTTTTCGAGGCAATGGAAGAATTATAGTCGATGTGAATAATTTAACATATTATGTTGTTACCTAAAAAGGTGGAATTACTACAGTTAAAAAAAGTTAAAGTCTTTTAAATCATTCCCACTACGACTTTTAATTAGAAAGGTTGTGCTACATACACTCTTGTCAAGGCTACCAATCCTCATAGTGCTTCTAGAATGGAAATTTAGATATATCTGATGTTATTATTAATTTCACCACCGATCTTAACACCTTCACGGCGATTATTTAACGCTATTTCAAAAACTGGTTCAGTGTAGGCATTAAACAACATCGGTGACATAACAAGTGTCTGACACATCCCTGTCTGACACCACGCTTAATAGAAACTTTAGCTGGAACCTATAGGTCAACCTAAACACAAGCGGTCTGATTGTAGTAAAGATTTTTGAGCAATCTAATGTCATACGTGTCCAGACCAACTGAGTCTAAGCATTGAAATAATAATGTATGTGGTACGCTATCAAAGGCTTTTTCGAAATCCATAAAACATACGTAAATATTTTTCCTAAACTCAATGTTCTTTTGTAACAGTATTTGCATGCAAAAAGAGCTTCTCGAGTACCCATACCGTTTCGGAAATCAAACTGCTAATCACCAGTTATCCCCTCACAAAATGAGACAATGCAATATCTTTATAAAAATTTTGAGCGTGCGACTCATTAAACTGATAAGTTGATAGTAGTTACACTGTCTGGCTCTCTTTTTCTTGCGAATAGTTATAAATATCGATTCTAACCAGTTGTCTGGTAATTTACCGTTGCTGTATATCTTATTAAACAAGGATCTGATAATCGCAACACTCTCATTATCTAATAGTTTTAACAATTCTGCAGGTATTTCTTCAGGACCAGAAGCCTTCCTTCGTTTCGCTTGGTCGATAGCCTTCTGAACTTCTGAGATTAGAATCGGTGGGCCTGTATCTCGGTTAGAGGAGCTATACAAAAGAAAAATGTATAGATCTAAAAAAACATCATAATATACCAATTATCAAACTATCTTTTTCATAACTATTTTCGGCTGTGATAACAACTTCATAATTATATTTATTTACCTCATTGTTTTATCTAATTTGTAATCTTGGATTTTGGTAACTACCGTGTAGGTACTTGGTCTTATCTTCATTGCCCTAAGGCCCCGCTTTCGAAATGGATAAAAACTACTTTCTCATCTCTGGTAGATTATGCAATTGTATCGACATCGTCAGTACCTTCGCTATCTGCGGAGTAATGGTGGTAGTGTTTAAAAAACTTTGATATAACGAGACTAACATCTTTAAGAGAAGACAAGGGAATAATTTCAACTCACCAATTTGGATCCAGGCAAAAATATTCTACTATTTAGTAATACATTAAATAGTTCACAGAATCTATAAAGAACTTGAGGGATTCAGATATTGGTCCACCCTGTTTATAGACATAGGACAAGCGTTTGACAAGGTATGGTACCAGGTGTTGCTCTATAAGCAGAGCAGTTAATTACCTCTAAACTATTATATAATACTAAAGCGATTCCTCACAAATAGACGTTTTGGAGTAAAATACGACAAGAAAATAACAAAACTCGAAACCCTCCAACAGAACCCAATAGCGGGAGTCCCACAGCGAAGTGTACTGGGTTCTGTCCTATACCTACTCCACACTACCGACCTGCCAATGTTACCTGCCGTAAGGAAAGCTACATTTGAGATGGTACGGCGATCTTATGTTCCAACAAAAATCCACACATCCCAAAAGAACTCATGCAAAATAACATACATAAAGTCAAAAAATGGTTAAAAAATGGAGAATTAGATTGAATAAGCAAAAGACGTTACATATAACATTTAAAACCAGTATAGAAATATGTCCACGTGTATGTATTAACCACAAAACAAATGTCACAGAAGAATGGTGTAAAGTACCTTCTAATTCACCTGGATAGATAACTGACCTGGAAAAAACACATATTTTCCAAAAGTGAAGCGGTGGAGTTGGGTTAAAGCGCCAGTAAAAATGATTTGAGTTCTGACATCAGTACCATAATCAAATTTTCTTGTGTTTTTTGTGGATTCCAGTGTACAGTCCTTCCATTGACATTGCTGCCTTTAGGGGCCATTGACCCCTATCATGAAGTCCTAAAGTTTACAAACGACATCAGTATACTGCTCACCAATTTAATTTATATCTATATCTACCCGCACCTTTCTCAAAGAACAATAAAAAACAGATTTACACGATTAATGAAAAAAATCAGACAGCAACACAATGTTAAATCTGCAGAAAATAACGATTAAATAACATTACCATGTCTTTCACAAACAGATTCCAGTGACGATGACTCTTACTCTGATACTTCCCTTACGTCCCAAAACTCTTTGAAATAATCTTATTGGTACATTTCTGTTTTCTTTTAATTATGAGATATCTTTTTTCTTTCTGTGTCATCTTTCTCTTTAATACAATGGAATTGTGATCGGTTTTACGCCCGTCTAGAATGCATCCAACAACTTATCCAAGAGACCGCTCCAGATATTCTTTGTCTACAAGAAAAATTTTTGAAGGAAACCCAAAATCCGTACCTAAAAAATTACATAGGCTATCATCAGATTAGATCCACACCCCTACGTACAAGTGCTGGTACTTCTATTTTTGTATCGTCAGATATATATTCTGAAAAATTTAACATCACTTCTAATTTTGAGGTAGTAGCTGTTTCATTATGGTGTCCTCATAAAATCACTATTTGCAATATATATTTAACGCCTAATAAGGAGGTAAATCATACAGAAATTTCTAGCTTAATAGCAGAACTACCATCCCCATTCATCCTCGTAGGAGATTTCAATGCTCACAACACAATGTGGGGATCTAACAGCACATTGGCAGAGGAAAAATTATAGAAAAAATAATTAGCAATGATGATATATTTTTACTCAATACTGGTTGTAGCACCCACTTCAATATACTTTCAGGAACTTTCTCAAATATCGATCTTAGCCATTGTGATCCAAAACTAGGTCCATCTCTAACATGGTGTCCACTATATAGTCTGTTCGATAGTGCTATATTTGAATATCCCTATATTAATCTCAGACAATAAACCCAAATTGTACAACCCAGTAAGTAAATGGCATATTGCACAAGCGGACTGGATGAATTTCAGTCTAAACGTCCGAGATCAAGTCAATTCAATTAAATATGAATATAACATAGACCAAATAGTTGTACAGTGCACCAATTGCATAATTACCTTCGCTCAAAAATATATAGAAAAGTATTCTGTTAACCCCTTCACGAAAATTAGTTCCTTGGTGGAATGACTCCTGTTCTGTAGCAGTTCGTAAATGCAAGAAAACTCTTTATAAATATAGACAAACAAGAAATAATGAAAATCTTATCAAGTTTAAATTAGCGAAACTAAATCAAAACGTATCATAATAGAAAGCAAAAAGACTTCATGGAACCTTTATATCAATTCTATTTCTTCCGATACACCTCCAAGCCAAGTTTGGAACAAAATTAAACATGTAACAATAAAACATTGAAAACTTTGTTTTCAAACTTCCACAAAATTTATTTTAAATCTTATCACTACAGCTGTTTCGGCTGATTGCCTTTCTCAAGTGATGTATTTTTGGCTTGGGTTTGCAAATTTGTAGTCTCTAATGAAAAAGGTTGAGGAGGGGAGAACTGTTTGTCTTAAGTTGGTCATTCAGAATTATCTGTGTTTTTTAAATTGTTGATTTCCATAGATTCTAACAAAGATAGCTTAAGGCCTTTATTTTGAATGTGAAGAATTTTAAATTTGTCATTAAAAGAATGATTATGATCTAGAAGGTGAAGTGCGTATGTCGAATCTGTTTTTCTATTCTTGAAAGCCCTTTTATGTTCTGCTATTCGTTTATCAAAGTTTCTACCAGTTTGACCGATGTAAGTTTTTGGGCAGTCGCCACATTGAAGTTTGTACACACCACTATTTAAGTGTTTTTTATTTTGGCTCTTGTTATTTTTAATATATTTGCTTAAGTTGTTATTTGTTCGGAAAGCTGGTGTTATTCCTTACTTTTTATGTGTTTGACAATTTTTGTTGTTATTTTACCTGTATATGTAATCGAGCAGAAGGTACTGGGTTTTTTCTCTGGTGGTGGAAATACTAATTTCAGGGCTTTCTAGTGAAGTTTTTAATTTAACATTTTAATAATTGTTTGTTCGTTGTATCCGTTGTTTACTGCTATTTGCTTAATTATATTTAATTCTGTCTCAAAGTTGTATTTTGACATCGGAATTTTTGTTTATCTATGTAACATACTATGATAAGCTGCCAGTTTATGTTGTGTTGGATGGGATGATGAATTGTGTATGGGTAGGTTTATGAAATATGGAGAAGTCATGTTTGTTTGGAAGTCTGCTAATTTTTAAATCTAAAAAATTTATGGATTGATTTTGTTCTGTTTCTATTGTAAATTCAATATGACTATGAAGTGAATTAATATACGATAAAAATTGGTTGAGTTGCCTGTTAGTTCCTGTGAAACATACCAGTACGTCGTCTACGTATCTCCACCAATATAAAAACTGTTTGAATACGGGATGTTTTGAAATTTTTGTCTCTAGATGATCCATAAAAATATCTGATAGCAATGGGCTTAGAGGATTACGCATTATAAGTCCTGCACTGTTATTTGTATATATTTTATTAACTTAACGGAGTATTATCCGACAACTATGTAATGAAAATGATGTATCTCAAGGTTCTACTTTGAGTTCTATCCTCGTTCTGCTGGCTATCAATGATATTTGGTTTCATATAAAATCTCCTGTTAAATTTGCCCCTATACCCAGATGACCTTATTGTATACTGCCAAAGAAAATCCACAGCTGCAACCTCATCCTTATTAAAAAATTCTGTCCAGTCCCTTACTACATGGTCCGAAAAAAGTGGCTTCAGGTTCTCTTGCAATAAATCCAAAATAATTAAATTCACCAAAAGATACAACAGCCAGAAATACCCAAAATAACACTAAACGGAGTAAATTTAGACTTAATTGATCATTACAAGTTTTTAGGATTAACTGTCGATAACAAACTCACCTGGCGACGTCATGTCGATTAAATAAAAGGCATCTGTTTAAGCAGAATGAATTTGTTCCCAACACCAATGGGGTGCCGATGAATGTGTACTACTTAAAATATATCGACCTATAATCCGATCCAAATTAGACTCGGGTTGTATAGTTTACTTGCCCGCATCCAATAATTTATTACAATCTTTAAACTCAGTTCACAACACTGCTCTCCGAATTTGCTTAGGAGCTTTTCGATCCAGTCCCGCTGAAAGTCTCTATTATGAATCTCATAAACTCCCGCTTTACTTCCGGAGGCAGCAACTACTCTTACCTTGTGCTAGCAGAATTTCGTTGAATCTGACTAACCCTGTATTTAATCTTCTGACCTCGCCAAGACCTGGACTCGTAATCTCGCCCAGATGTATAATATCATTCCCACAGATCCTACAACCCTTGTGCCAAGACACAAAATTATCTCAAACAATTGCAACTATAAAATCAGAATCCCCGCCATGGTCTAGAATACCTCCTTTTACAAATACTTCTCTGTGTAAACTTAATAAGCAACAAACAAATAATATAATTTTTTGACAAGCTTTCAAGGATATTGTGAATACATCCCACTATGATAAGGTGCTTTATACCGATGCATCCCGAAACGCAGATGGAGTTGGCTGTTCTGTCCAGTTGATACAGTGCTGCCACAATACCGAATATCCAACGAATGTAGCGTATTTTCAGGAGAGCTCTTCAGTATTTCAAAAGCTCTCGAGTTCCCTTTGGCAATCATCAAAGTGTAGCTCTGTGTACCGATTCCTTATCTGCAATTCATTCTAAAAAAAATATTTACAATCAATATTCTTTAGTGCAAAAAATATTAGAATCGATCCATCTCCACACTTCCCGAGGGACTTCAATAACAATTATATGGGTGCCTTCCCATATCGGCATCCAAGGAAATAAGATGACTGACAGTGCTGCAAAGAAGCATCTACATCCAACTTACCCGTCTACAACATACAGCTCCAAGAAGATTTAAAATCAAAATTCAAAAGGAATATCCAAAACAAGTGGCAGAAATTTTGGATCACAAAAAACGCAAAGCTCAGAAAAGTACAACCTAATGTTCACAGCTATTTATCCCTAGCATCTCTGAACACAAAAGAAAAGATAGCAGTACGAAGATTAAGAATAGGACACACACGTTTGATACACGGTCATCTTATGAACTCTATAGACCAACCGTTATGCTCTCACTGCAACGATATTCCTATTACCGTCAAGCACATCCTCAAAGAATGTCTAAACTAGCAGGCCGCCCGCATTGCCAATAATATAACCCATATTCTAGAAGAACTTCTGAACTGTTCAAGCCGACTTAAGAGCCTAATAGACTTTTTAAAGACTTCTCAATTGTTTAACAAAATATAATTTACAATTTTTTTTTTAATCTTCACTATTGTAAACCCTGTATCACAACTTTGTAGATGTAATTGTAAACCTTTGTTCCCGTGTCAATGACCTAAGATGTCGAGACACGTTAATTCAAAAAAAAAAAAATGTGTAGAAAAACATATCAGTGTTTTTATTTATTTGTTTATAATAATTAAAGAATGCAATTTAAACCATTTTAATTTTAAATATTTAAAATTCATGAAAAAAATTTTGATTACAGTTGCACTTCAGGAGAGTCGTCGATAAAGCTTTAAAAATGAAGTACAAACGCTTACTTTTTGGGGGGGCAAGTAAGAGAAGTATTTTATCGGTGTGTTCCAAAAATAATCTAAAATTTTCAGTCATGTATAATTCCGGAACAGCTGGATAAATTGTAATTTTTATTTTTTAAATTCATATCTATTTTTCGCGTACATTACAAATATGTAATTAAAAACAAATATCGCACTTACAACTGATAACAGATTTGAGAGTTGAGCTCAACTGACTGGGGTTGGAAGTTGTCCAAAGATGAGTTACTCCCAGTGAGAACATTCAATCAACTTATTCCTGCGTCGATTTTGAAAACAATAACTTGTTCTTGTAAAGCGAGATGTAAAAGATTAACTGCGGATGCAGAAAATTGGGGTTATATTGTACTAACCTGTATGCAGAATGTACGTATGAAACTTGTCAATAGATCATTAGATGAAATAGATTTTAATATTCTAGACTTGTCTTCCAAAGAAAACGAATATAATAATCCGTTAAAATATTTTAGCTTGGTTGAATACTTTTGTGAAATAAAGTAACAATTATTGTGTTATATATATATATATATATATATATATATATATATATATATATATACATATATATATATACATATATATATATATATATATATATATATATATATATATATATATATATATATAAAATAACGTATAGACCAGGGAGCATCTGTGAAAAAACGACATTTGGGTATGAGAGGTGGCATTCGGATTTTTGCAGAAAAGTTGTCTGATAACTATAGTAATAGTAATTGACTTATCCTTTCTTCTTCTGTAGTTTTGAGAAACATACTTGTGCACTTTGAAAAAAATGAGATTTCAATTTTAGACCGTTTGTACTTCACTTCACTACTGATGTTGGTATAAGGTCTTGGTACGAGGAAGGCATTATTTGGTCTCCAGATATGCCGAGATATTGCAACGGCTAACGGTAACGGTAAAACATACAGAACTCATAGAAATCCTAACGCAACATGGTCTAGACCATAACACGGTGGACCTTCAAAAACCTGTGTTGAGATCAAATGGCGTCAATTAAAATAGACAATCGTATGACAGCAGAACCACTACCTTCTCCACTATTGTTGAATATATATTCCGAAAAGATATTTCAAGATGCCCTCAAAAATATTGAAGAAAAAATAAAAATTAACGGAGAATATATAAATAATTTAATATACTTAGACGACACTATCATTATTGCGGACAGTTCTGAGGGTCTGCAACGACTTTTGAATGCCATAACCAAAGAGAGCTTGGGGCTGAATATAAACACAAATTAAACAAAAGTATCTTGGTTACTAGATAACAAATTATCTTGACTACGAAGTTAAAAAACGTGCTCGTATAGTGTATACTAGATAGTGTTGCCAAAATGCAAGAACAAGACGGAACTTCGACAGTCTTGTTCTTGGTCTTGCGCGAATACACCTGGTCTTGGTCTTGGTCTTGCAAGCCTTGCAGTTACCTATTAACCTATTGCTATTTATTAAACGTTACTTTAGATTTTAGAACAACGAACCAGAGCAACTACATTTTAAGCATGAATTAAGATAGCTATAAAAAAGACCAACCAAATTAATAAATGTCTAAACAACTGACACCGGGTACGGTTTGAAGCCACGATCTAAGCGATCCGTGCCTATGCTCTAACTAACTTAGCTATCTACCATGCCCCTAGGAAATCAATATGTTTCTTAATAAACGTTTGCATTTAATAAGCTTACATGTGCTAAAACATGGTTAAAACACACAAAAAAAACAACTTAATGACATAAACTTGACTGTATTTTAAAGAACATTATCTGCCTAGAAAGGGATTAATGGACCTCCCACCATATATGAATTGGAAATCTTACAAAAGATTGGTATGTGGCAAAAAATTCACATATATGTATCAAGGGCACGGATTCTTTGGGTGATAAGATAACAAACTATAATCCACTTAATAAAGCAACATAAATGTTGTTAACAATCTTAGCTCTACTTTTATATAAAAAACTAACTTATAAAACATAAAAAACAGGTAAAAAAGCAATGATAATGAAAATAAGTTATTTTAAATTAAGAAGATATCTACTTAATAAGCACATTAATTTACCAAAATAAAGTAGTAGTGTATAATATATGTAATTGGTAATAAGGTAATAAGTATATTTTTACATGTTTACTTTTTCCAGTGGTTATTAAAAAGCTTGTGGTCCACCGAATTTTGGTTTTTCAGGAAGAAATATTTGTACACTTTTTGTGAAAAGATATTAGATGATTCCTTAAATCGGACGTGTTCCTGTTTTTAAGTTTCATGTCAACCTTTCTATGTAGGCACAATTTACATAAAGCAATTTGGGATGCATCAATTATTTCGAAAAACTCATCAAATTTGCTTGTAGATCTTTTAGATCCATAATTCCAACGCTCACTACTCCGACTAGAACTATTTGAATCTTTGACCCTCATGTTAAATTCTAAACTTCAATTGGGAATGAAGTTTAGTGATATCGAAAAAGTAACTATAATTGTTACTTTATGTTTGTTAGTATCCAATACCCTAAGTATCTAATAACAAACCGAGAATTATATATCGTTTCTTCGTTATTCTAAATATTTCGGTATTTTGTTTACACGGTAGGCAACATTATCTGTTATTAATTTTCTCGTTACTTTTTATTATCCATAAATAATATATTATTATATTATTTATTATTAGTCGCGTTCGTTCAGCAAATTTTATTTAACCCAATGATCTCATCGCTCACTGAGCAGAAACAATGTTTGGTCTTAAGCCGATAAGATTTGTTTATTTGGATTCCTCCTAACTAAATTATAATGGAAAAAATTGAATTATTAAGTGGGTGTCCGTAACACGAAGTGTTATATTTTTGATTGGCTAAGGTCATATACTAACATATTTACAAGAAGATATGATTAGAGGGCGGCTACTCTCAAAATCTGGACAATTAATTTCAGAGCGAAAAAACCGTAACGCTGTTCGTGACCTTTTGTAGGATTTGGCCAGTGAGAAATTTCATCATATCTCACTTCGCTGACAGTTTGTTGCTGTTTCATTCGTTTGGAAGATTCATATTTTACAATCGTAGGGGAACTTTTAGGGAATCTCTAGAATAACTTCCAGGTGACTTGTTTAAAGAACGACCTCTTTTCGGTGTTCTCAGTGGCGTTTTATGGAAAGCATAAGCTTCTGCAACGTAAAACGTGAATTCCAATTAATCGATTTTCCTATTTTTAGGTTTATTTTGATTGTTATGACGATACTCTAACCATGAGTTGCACACTGCTACATTGAAATAGTGAAACATTACGCGTAGATTCCATTTCTTGCTTCTAATAAACGTTCTATAAAGTGAAATAAGAAAATTATTTTTATCCACTCCGCCCATACTCTGATTGTAAAGTTCAATTAATGCTAGACGTTCCACTTGTACATATGTTTTTGTGTTCTTGTCCCAATGATTGGCAGTATCAGGAGGCTCTAATCCTAGAAAATTTGAGGCCATATTTACGACCTTGTTATCAAACCATTTAACTGCAACAGTATTTTGATTGGAAGTAATTTTCGAGTCTGAACTTCCTCTTCCTGATAGATTCAGTTCTTTTTCGAAACGAAGTATACAGTTTCCCATGCGATTTTGTCTAATAGTTCCAGCAGCAAATATTTCTCTCGTCTGAATTAATTATAGAAATTTGATTGAATTGAAATAATTATCAAAGTAGAGCTTATATCCCGAATTATCTGGCAATCTCTGTGATAAATACAGGACAAGTGAAGTTATAGCACTGTGGTTCATTATCTCATCCATCCAGTTATTTTCTTCAGGCATTAATTATTCGCAACGTTTTTCAAAGCTGGTAATTATTTTCCTCACTTTTCAAAGTTTGTCATTGGTATTCTTGTAGGTGTTGACATCTGAGATAACCCCCTCTGCGGCTCAGTGGTAAGAGCGCCTACCTTTAAACCTAAAGATCGTAAGTTCGAATCTCACCTGAGTGGAGAAATTTTTGTTTATTAAAAAAAATTAATGAATGAAAATAATTTCTATCCTTGTGTGATCGGTACTCACCGGAGGGACCGCAGACATTCGGATACAATTAGCGTCTCTTAGCAAAGGCAGTGACGTCGACTTTGCTAAGTATCAAGACAATAATTACTCTACACACACACACTCTACATTAATAAACTTATCTTGATTGAGACTGGCTGAATGACAATTGTCCAAGCCAAGACACAAAAAAAAGACATCTGAGATATGTAAATGATTACGTTAACTTTTAAATCGGTTTCGGGAGATACCGATATCTTTACTCAAACGGAATTTTGTACGAGGAGCCCAATAAAGTCTTAGCTTCGGAAAATTAATAATTCCCATTACAATATGCAGAGTAACTAGGCGGCGCGGCGTATCTTTGTCGTACTTTCGTCAGTACTGAGACCATTCTTAGACTGTGACTTAGACATACAAAATAAGACTGTGTAAATAAAATAAGTTGTTTTTTAGATAACTCATTGAATATTTCGGGTGGAAAAGAGCGCGAAAAATATTCAAATGGTGAATGATCTTTTCTGAACTGATACTTTCATCATAACTAAAATTGCTTTTACTTGATCGATCGAAAATACAATTTGGAGGTAAAACTTTTACTAGTCTTCCAGATAGTTTTTTGTTTTTCCGCTTTTTTAGTCTTTTGAGGAATTTCTTTTTTCTCTAATGCTACTTCATCCTCATCTGATGTTGACATTTCAGATTCTTCATAATCTGGATTACCATCATCTTCTATATTAAAACAGTCATCATTCAGCTGAGCTTATGCTTCTTCTGCTTGGACAAGGGTCACGTCAACTTCAGTTTTCCCTTTTCCTTAAGATATTGTAGAAATTGTAGAAACCTCATCTGAAAAGAATTCATTGTTTAAAATCTTGTCATAAATTCTAATCTATTTAATCCACTTTTGTAACCGTTAACACCTACTGGTGGCATTTGCGTATGCCTTTTATAGGACCATACCAAATATTAGCAAACGCAGAAACAATTACAATTTATTTTTAAATGAACTTTTCGTAATGTTAGTTAGTAAATACCAACAGCTACATGAACTTTTTTTTAACACAATAGCAATATTAGAACAAAAAAAACAAATATTTACCAAGTGAAAAAAGATCACATTCACCAGCCATTACTTCAAGTAGACCAACAAAACCTGTTTACATTCCAAATGACTCAAATACATATAAATTATCTTATATAGGGACAGTAGTCGCCCTTTATTATAATTATGTTAAAACAACATAAATCATATTACATATATCTGTGCCGAATAATAGATTTCGTAATTAACACCGTCAGGGCCGAAAGCGTTAAAATCATCATTTTGGGAGAAGTTATTTTGACAGATTTTATTTAAGAAATGGTTGCATGCTGCTTTAGAATATATTTGTAAACATTACACAAGCATCTAATGACAATCAATTTCTTGTAGAGTTCCTAAAAATTAAAAAATTACAAAAACTTTTTAGTGGCTTTTTTAGATGATGCGCAGTGTATATTGGGTGAAAAAACTAGCAGAAAATAAAATATCCTTTTGAGAGTAGTCATTAATCTCAGTTTTTAACCACACATCAATAAACAATTGCACTCCATATTAATTTACTGATTTTTCTGTAATACTTTGTATTTAATATGCACTTTGTTTTACTAACGGTACCTTCCTTGACCTCCTTGCTACCACTTGGATGACATTCTCGTATCCTTTCGCCGATCCTCGAGTCTGCGAAGCAGGCTTAGAAATAAGAAGAATTTTATATAACTATCACATTCACTCCTAAGTTAAGGCACGCTTTGGTTACATGTAAGACTTTTATTTTTTTTTTGTATTATTTCATTTGTGGCCTCATTTCAATCTGGCGGTATATCACATTCATAAAATTTACAAGCAGCACAATTTTGTTCGCATAAAACAAAATTGTGAACATATTTTTTGCAGATATATTGTTGTTGTATTGTTAAAATTAATATTTGTTATTTATTTTTAGTCAAAATGACACATCTGGTTTGGACTTGCACTATTTTCTTCTGTTTGCTGGCTGTACTCAACTTAGGGGAATGTAAACCATTATCAAATGATATTGATACTCAACAAAAGGTACGTAATTTTGTTATATATCCATTCAAACTGTTTGTTTTACTAAATTTACTGTTTTTTATTTATATTTATTCTCACGGTGAAGTAACAATCAGGAAGCACACATGGATAGAAGTTGTTAGTGCATACTGTTTTTTAATATAACAATTATGCATATTAGAACATTGTGTACTAATTAACATCAATATTTTTTAAATTCACATTCCTATTATAATGAATGTAGTTTTAAGACAAGCAGCGCTCTCGTTTAACTGTTTTATGCTTTAACTTTAACAAAAGTGTTTCTCTTTTTTCTTCCTTGTAGTAGCTTCAGAAAATATTTAATAAAAACAGAATAGTTAGTCACTGTTGTTATGACGTTGTCATACCCCAACCCCTAGTAAACATGAGTTCGCTTCATATTTCTTGATTTCAGTCTTCCTCAATTTACGCGATTTTGGCGCTTTTGTTCCAATAAGTAATTCTGTTATCTATTCACTCTAAGATATTAATTTTCAATCTAATGTCAATGTTTACTGTAACATATTAATATTAAACTTAGGATCTCCATATTTGTATAGCAAAATTACACAAGAACTCCCCTGTCTTTGTTTCTGATATTTGTCTAATTTATTCGTCTTGCTATATCGTATTTTTTCAGTTTTATAAGTGTTTGTTTTTTATAGTGACTGGCAGGGTTCGTTTTAAAATTTTACTTCTTACTCTTCTTTATGCTGTTTTAAGGTTGTTCACTGCAAACTGTTTTCAAGCTCAAAGCGTTTATTTCTTAAACCAATTCTGACAAAATCTATTTATGGAATATAACTATTAAAGATAAAAAGCCTGTTTAATTGTCTAATGTTCCTTTAATTTCATATTCTATCCATATTCTAATCATTTTGCTATTTGACTACATAGTCACCATCGATATTTTGTGCATTTTATATTCTCTTTTTTTTATATGTATCGACACGCTTTATATCTTGATAAGCCGACAACAATTACCTTATAGGCCAATTAAGTTAGTTTTTTACTTGACACAACTGTATAGAAGGGTTTGATAATTGAAATGTGTAGTATGAGATACGACAATACTCTCGTCTAGGGATTCATCAATTCTTTAGTGGAACTATTTTTAAATATACAATCAGAACGTCAAACACATTATTCTACTTATAACTTATAACTTAAAAACTTTAGAGATCGTCTAGCTATCTTAAAACGTCTATTTAGAGATCTGAACAGACAATTTTTTTGGAAAAAAATACACAAAATGAGACATACTAATTTAAAATCGGATATTAAACAAAAAAGTTAATGTAAAATCAGCAACAAAATCACTGTTTTTGAATATTGTTAATACCTTTCTTATTATTTATTAAAATTTGTTTAAATGTACCTAAACTTGAAGTAATTTTTGAATTGTGTGCAGAAGATGGGTCGGATCTATTAAATGGCTCTTGCGAAACTTAATTTGTTTATAAGATTTTTTGAAAAATGAGCTAATTTCTAACGTTGGTCCAGATAATTTGACTAAATTGATCTTAATACTCTGGGGCTTATTGAATTTCTTAAGAAGTATACTTATGACCTGTGGAAAAAATGATTATAATATAAATAGCACTTTTTAAGCTTAAAAATATTTTACAATAATTCCGTAGAAGTAATTCAAATTAAATGGCAATAAAATGTTCAGAAAGCTGGTTAAAAAACAAAACTAAAAACAAAATATTGTTCCTATAACCTTCAGGAGCCAGGATAGCCTTTTTTACTTCACTGTTTATCTTTAACGGCTGAAATTAACCAATCTTTTCCAAGAAAAGTCTTTCACAAAAAGTTTAAAAAAAAGTCTTAAAGTTTTTAACAAACATTTAGCAAATAAAATAATAGCATCATCATCAATAGCTCGACAACCTTTTCTGGGTCCTGGCTTGTTCTAGGATTTTCCGCCATTCTGTTCTGTTATTTGCTTTGTTTTTCCAGTTGGTAATCTTAAGTGTTTTAAGATCTTGTTCCACTTGTTCCATGTATTTGTAAATGTGTAAATAAAATAATAACTTTTCCCATAAAAGAGTGGTTCATTTCAGACCTTAATGATTTTAATTAGCTTTACATTGATTTTAAAAAAAGGTGTAAAAAATCTTGGCCCCAAAGGTTCGTAGGACCTTTATTTTTTTAAATTATGTTTTTTAACAAGCTTTTGTGAATATGTTGTTGCCATTTAATTTGAACTTAAATCTATGTAGTATTTTAAATTTTTATAAGCTTAAAATGTGCTTTCTATTATAAAATCATTTTGTGTACATAAACGTAATTGTTTTTAACATTTTTCCATAGGACATTATTATATAATGTACGTCTTATCGACAAAAATAACCTTGTATTATTGAGATCCATTTAGTCTTATCTGGACAAACCTTAGAATTTAGCACATTTTTTAAGAAATCTTGTAAATAAACAAATTGAATTTCATAATAACTATTCAACCAGTTTTGTCCATCTTTTGCACAAAATTCAAACACGTTAAGACCCTCTAGCTCAGGTATATTTAAACAAATTTTAATAAATATTAAAATAGTTATTAACAATATTTAAAAACAGCGATTTTTTAAGTTTTTTGTTTATTACCCGATTTTAATTTATAATATCTCATTTTGTATTTGTTTTTTATTATAAAAATTTTTCAGGAATTCCTAGATGAGAGTCTGTTTGTACTATTTCATATTACACATTTTAACTATCAAAACTCTCTATGCAGTTGTGATGAAAAAATAGTTATTGGTCAATTTATCAACTGTGAAGCTTTTTTTATTTAGTTATTCTTTATTCTCACACCTCTCATCACAATGTTATAAGTTTGCTTAAGTGTCATTATATCTTTGTAGACACCTCTATAAATTTTTATTATTTTACTGTTGGTGAGTGATGTGAGTTGGTAATAAACAAGATTTTATTGAAAGTGCAATGAACATCCTTGTGTCCTTTATTTTTCATAAACATAGTAAGCTTTTTATTACATTATTTTGATCAACGTAATAATAGTTACGACGCCAGAGCAACACAGGGGTAGTATAGCCGGATAGTTTGCTCTTTCTTGTTCCTACGATTTATAAGAATATTCACTGGTACCTAGTAGTCAACTTAGATGTTATGCAGAATTGTCAAAGACTCCATAGATTGAACCAATTAAAACTTAAATTTACACGTAATAATTTCCTAATGACGTGGCTGTAGACGTAAATGAGTGACCATCGATCCTAGTTTTTTCTGTTTAAATTATTGCATATCATTCCTTTCTTAAATATAATTTTTAACATAATATCATGATCTTACATTATCTATTCTTTTAGATATTAAAATTAATATAGTTTTCTAAGTTTAATTATATTTGATCTGCTTTTTTAAAGGTTAATATGCTTTTAGCATTATGTAAACTTCTGATTCGATTATTAATAATTGGCAAATAGTTCGAACTATCAACATTCATTGAAGTTACCTAATGCCTTTGTATGTCGTATGTTGGCATTGGAAATTATATCGCATTGATTAAATTGTTTGGGAGATTGTTATTTGATTTTAATTCGCACAGAAAAATTATTAAATTTTTTTCATAAAAATATGTTTATTTTATACCTTTAGTTTTAGTGGTCTATTTCTGGATATGGTGTTTTGTTTTTATTAGTTCGGTCATCTCTTTTCTTTATCCTCGGATAATTCTCCATATTTATTTTTGTGTTCCGTAGAAGTAGTGTTCCATCTATTCTAAGAAACTCTGCCAGTGTTTCTTTTTTATTTGTTCAACTAATTATTCGTATTCGTTTCATTTCTAATTCATTGATTGTACTTATGCCTGTTTTGTTTGTTGTGTTCTGCATTGTGAAAATGCTTTCTTCTTTTCTTCACATTTTGTCTTCACTTCCGCTCTAAACCTGGTGTTTTCTTTTTTGATGATATGTTAGTGTTCGTTACTTTCCTCTCTCCAAGTGATTTTGTTGCTGTGTTAATTATGTTATTTTTGAGTTTTTCCCAGCTTTCCCCGATGTTATCGTTTTCTAATATTTCATTCCCAGCGATCTTCTCTGATATTCTTTTCCTGTATAAGTATTCCGTGGATTCTGTATTTAGTCCTTTGACGTCGCTCTCTTGGATGAAAAGTATTTGAGGATGATTCTTATTTTACATAATACTAGGCTATGGTCGCTACCTACATCTGCTGAGTTGAGGCATCTTACATCGATGGATGTATACCTCTGTTGGTTATAATATAACCTATCATAGATCTTTGTCCACGGGTGTTATTAAATGTATATTTGTGTTGGTCTTTGTGGTCAACAAAGTTGTTGTTTATTCTTAGTTCTTTATTCGCGCAGAAGTTAATCATCAGTTTTCTATTTTTAGTTTTCACATTTTCGTTATGTGTTTGTTTAATTAAGAGGAAAGCAAAGAATACCAAATGAACTCCTAAAATACGGAGGACCAGATCTAACCAAAGAACTATCAAAACTAATCCAAAAAATAATAAAACAAAACAAAATTCCTCAAGAATGGAAATCAAGCATCCTAATACCTCTCTTCAAAAAGAGAGACCGGAAAATTACAGAGGAATTAATTTATTAAACACAACACTAAAATTAACAACCAAGTGATAACAAATAAACTGAATGAAATTTTAAAACTAGCAGAAGAATAACAAGGTTTTCGGTTGGAAAGATCATGCACTGACGCTATATTTATAATGAGGCAAGTGCAAGAGATATCATTAAAATACAACAAACCGGCATATCTATGTTTCGTGAAGCTTACGAAGGCATTTGACCGGGTCAAATTAAAAGACGTTATCTACTTTCTGCACGCAAGAGGAATACCTTTAGGAATAATCAAAACGATCAAAAATATCAACCGAAACAACACAATAAAAGTAAAAGTAGAAGAAGACCTAACCGATCTTATTGAAGCTGGCAATGGAATAAGACAGGGAGATTCCGGAGTCGTCTATTGTTCAAGCTGATTATGGATAAAATAATAAAAAAAAGTAAGAACTAAAAAAGGATACCAAATGGGAGAAAAACAACTTAAATAATATTCCTTACAGATAACTCAATACTACTCTTTCAAAGTGAAGATGATTTACAATGTATGCTGCACCAATTTAATATAACTGCCAGAAAATTTAACATGCTAATTTCCCCAAAAAAGACAAAATGCATGGTTACAACAACAAATTTCCTAAGATGTAAATTGGAACTGGAAGGTCAGATGGAACAAGTGATGTAGTTTAAATATCTAGGTATCATATTATCTAGCTACGGAAAGCTCGAAACTGAAATGGAAGATCAAGTGTGTTTAAATTCAAATATGGTTGTATAAATTAATCAAGACATTTTGTCCTCCCCCTGTATACCTTCGATCCCTATTCGTACCGTTCGGGTATGCTATGCATCCCGTAGGACACAAGCGCTTAAGTCGTTGAGCAGAATAGACGCAAGACACAACCCTCGCGAGTGCGTCGATGCATCGAAATCGGTTGGTTTTATAGTAGTGAATTATGGTACCTAATTAGCGGTTCGGTAAGTTCACCTAGTTTAATACCTTTGTTTGTTTTTTGATTGTTTTTGCAACCATTTAAATTTTATATTATTTGTTATTTGCACCTATGAGTGAAAGTTCATTTATCTTGCCAGAGCTATCGAAGGAATAGCTGGTATTAATCTTAGTACTATTAATTCGTGATAGTACATTATTTTGTTAAACCCCCCTTCATTGGCCTATCTCGCCGAATTTGAACTCATTTGTTGAAAAAAAAATATTTTGTTATATTATAAATTTGAATGGTTGGTTTCGTCTTATGTCGTATTTTTTTATCGTTTTGAGGGTTGATTAAGTTGCGTCTCTTGTCGAAAGCTATTAACTTCGAGACCCGAGAATAATTTATGACCTTTTAAAGTGCACCATATGGGATTTTTTAAAAGGAGATTATAGTCGTTTTAATAAAGTATCGAATTTCAAATCATTAATTTCGAGCATTTCGGGGTTTTAGACAACATTTTTGTACATTTTTCGTTTGTATATTATTGGAATTTATTAGACATTGGCAATGGACAAGTTAGAAGAGAAAAACAGAAAGCTCAAATTTATGAGAAAGACTGTTTTAAACGATATGCAAATAATATTCGATTTGGGTTTTAAATCGCTCTCGGATATTTCGATCCGACCTTTATTTAAAATCAGGGTGGAAGAATTAGATTTAATACGCGATGAATTCTTGAAACACCACACAAATATAATTAGTAATATTCTTGCTGTACCAGACGCGGATACGAGGGTCGAAGAAAATGTTCGGGAATTATTTTTGGAACAATTTTATAAAATAAAATTATTTAGTGCGGAGTTATTTGAGCCACAATGTGAAACTCCAGAACCGTTTAGGTCGGTAGTAGTTCCAAAATCTAACATTCGCTTGCCTAAAATAGAACTGCCTAAATTTAACGGTGATTTTAAGGAGTTTAGTTCGTTTTTAGATTTATATAATTCGGTTGTACATAATAACGCAGGACTAGCAGAAGTAGAAAAGTTTAAGTATTTGAAAGGATGTTTAGAAGGGACTCCACTTAGTTTGATTCGTAATTTGCCAATAAATAGCGATAATTATCAAATTGCTTACGATTTAATTGTTAAACGCTACACAAATGTTCGTCGGTGTGCGACCGCGCATTGGGATGCGATCATGGGCGTGCCGAAAATATCGTTAGTTAATTCGAAAAATCTGGCTAAATTAGTAGACACGTTTTTAGAAAATTTAGCCGCATTGAAAACATTAGGCCTTCCGACAGAACATTGGGACTTTATTATGTTTAATTTACTTTTGTCGAAACTAGACGCGGATTCAGTAAAATTATTTGAATTAGAAAATAAATCGAATAAAATCCCGTCATTTCAAAAATTAGTTGAGTTTATTGAAACTCAGTACATTGCTTACGATAATTTGAATAGTAGCGTAAGCGAATCTAAGAAGTCGTCGCGGGCCCCAACTTATACGGAGCCTAAGGGTAATTATAAACATTCGAATGAGTCTAGGCATAATCGTAGTTCATCCTTTGTTACAAATTCGTCATTAGTAAGCTGTGCTTTATGTAAGCAAAGTCATTTTCTAAACCAGTGCTCGTTGTTTTTGAAGAAATCTCCAAAGGAGAGATACCAATTTTGTAAAGAATCTTCCTCGTGTTTTAGATGTCTTAATCAGGCTAATCATTCTGTCAAGTCGTGTCCAAAGTCCTTTAAATGTAGTAAATGTAATAGTCACCTTCATAATAGTTTGCTGCACTTCGATAGAAATCGTTCCAATAGTCAGTCGTCCACAGAAAATACTAATAATCCAGGGGCATCGGGAGTCGAACAGAATTCGCCTGAAATATCACATTGTGCTGCTAGTTTTGTAGGGAGGAAAAACGAAACAAAAAAGGAAATCTTGCTCGGTACCGTTTGGGTTCATGCAATTGATAGTAAGGGGTGTAAACAGCCCTTGAGATGTCTTTTAGATTCGGGTTCAATGAGTTCGTTCATTAGTCGAAAAGCTGCCAGTAGATTAGGTTGGCCTAAAACTCCTTGTTCGTTTGAAGTTAACGGACTCAATTCGATGCAAACGAAGCTGAATCAAGGTCAAATAAGTTTTTCTATCCAACCTCGTCATCAGGAGTCACCGGTGTTTCACTTGGAAGCTGTTATTACAGATCGGGTTTGCTCGGATTTGCCGAGCACCAAAATTGACATATCGACGTGGAATTATATCAAAAATTTAAAGTTAGCCGATCCCGAATTTAACTGTAGTCAATCTATTGATTTGTTAATTGGTTGTAGCATATTTTCGAAGGTGTTGTTAGAAGGTAAAATTGAAGGTAAAGCGGGACAACCTGATGCCCTAAATACCGTTTTTGGATATATTTTGTTAGGACCTACTAGCACACCTAATCTTTCGTCGACTTCGCTTGTTTGTCTTTCAAATATTGAAGACCCATTAGATTCTTCATTATCGAAATTTTGGGAACTGGAAAACATACCGGAAAAGCCAGTTTCAGAACCAGAAGACGCTCTGTGCGAAAACATTTATCGGGAAACACATAATCGGGACGTCTCAGGTAAATATGTCGTGTCTTTGCCTTTTCGTGAATCGCCGCCTTGTTTGCAAGATAGCTATGATATTGCTTTAAATAGACTGCTATCATTAGAACGTCGTTTATCTCGTCAACCAAGTTTGAAAAAAGAATATTCTTTTCATATGCAGGAGTATCTTGATTTAGGTCATATGCAGTTAGTCCCTAATGCCGAAAAGAAAAGGGGAAAGTATTACATTCCACATCATTGCGTTGTGAAACCAGATAGTGTTTCAAATAAAATTCGAGTTGTGTATAATGCGTCTCAGAAAAGTCCCAGTCTTGGCAAATCTTTGAACGAATATTTACTGGTCGGTCCTAAGCTACAACAGAACATAGTCTCGCTTTTGTTAAATTTTAGACTTAATCGTTTTGCGTTGTGTGCGGACATTCGTCAGATGTATCGCAATATTTTAATCGCTCCTGAACACACGGATTATCAACGCGTGTTATGGAGATTTTCTAGCCTTGAGGAAATTCAGGAATATCGTTTATTAACTGTTACTTTTGGAATAGTATCTTCGCCGTATCTTGCTTTAAGAACCCTTCAACAATTAGCATTAGACGAAGGCTCTCGTTTTCCTAAAGCCGTCTCGCTTATTCGTCATGCTTCGTATATTGATGATTTTGTTTTTGGTGCTTCGACTCTCGAAGAAGCACAAACTTTAATTGACGAATTAGTTACTTTGTTAAAGTTAGGAGGCTTTGAGTTACGGAAATGGTGTTCGAATGAACCCAAATTGTTGTCGCAATTTCCTGAATCCCATATTAATCCTCATGCCATTAATTTTGATCCAGAAGCAAATGGTCCTTCATTAAAAATCCTTGGTTTGAAGTGGATTGCACAGTCCGACGTCTTTCAATTTTCAGTCAAATTGCAAGACGTCCCTTGTACCAAAAGATCGTTTTTGTCCGAACTAGCTCGAATTTATGATCCTTGTGGTTACCTAACACCTATTACGTTTTTCATTAAACATTTAATCCAACAACTTTGGGCAACCGGTCTTAAATGGGATGATCGCCCTCCTTCGGAAATAATTCGTGTATGGGAACAATATAAGAGCGAATTATCTCTTATTTCACAATTCAAAATTCCTCGTTTTTTGAATATTTCTTCATGTCCCATCTTAGAGCTTCATGGATTTGCCGATGCTAGTGAAAAGGGATATGCTTGTGTCGTTTACATTCGTAGTATTGATACTCGTAACCTAGTTCGTTATTATCATGAGAAGTATTTACATGCTGGATTTAAGAGTACTCAATTTTTGATTAGTCAAAGGTTTTGGATACTGTCTTCTAAACAAGCCATTAATTCAGTATTGTCCAAATGTATTAGATGTTGGAAACAATCTCCCAAAAACTTACAACCCCCTATGGGTAATTTGCCTAAATTTCGTCTCGGTGCCATTAAACCCTTTTCGATTTGTGGGTTAGATTATGGTGGACCGTTTTCGATAACCATGTCTCGTTACAGGGGAGTTAGAACTCAAAAGGCCTATTTGTGTTTATTTGTATGTTGCGCTACAAAGGCTTTACATCTGGAATTAGCTAGTGATTTGACCGCGGAAGCCTTTTTGGCCGCTTTACAACGTTTTGTCGCTCGGAGAGGTCGAGTATCGCAAGTATTTTGTGATAATGGCACTAATTTCCACAGTGCTTATCGACAGCTTAGTAGCTTTATGGAGAGCGCTCTCGATAAGGAAAATATTAAGTTTTCATTTGCTCCTCCTGCTGCTCCACATTTTGGCGGTATTTATGAACGCGGAATTCGTTCTGTAAAGGAACATATTGGTCGTATAGTCGGGGCACAAATTTTGACTTACGAAGAATTTTATACCGTTTTGACGTTAATTGAATCCGTCTTAAATTCACGCCCTCTCACCCCTTTAACCAATGATGTTGAAGATCTCAATGCTTTGACCCCAGGACATTTCCTGACTCTTGAACCCTTGACATCTTTGTCTGTGCCTGATTTTTCGGAGGTATCCTTCAATCGTTTGTCCAGATGGCAGTTGTTACAGCGCATCCATAGAGACTTCTGGGCTCGATGGCGAAAGGAATATTTGCACACCTTGCAACAAAAGTGTAAATGGTTAGATCCTAGTTTTGTACCTAAAATCGGCACCTTAGTTGTTTTAAAGGAGGATAATTTGGCTCCGTGTAAGTGGCCTCTCGCGCGTCTTGTTGAATTACATGAGGGTAAAGACGGTGTAGCTCGAGTGGCTACCGTGCGTACGATTACCGGAACCTTAAAACGGCCTCTTGTCCGAATCTGTCCCGTGCCGATAGATGAAGATTAAATGGTCAGCATTTTTTTACTGATTTTGTTTTGTTCGGCTTTTATGAATAGAACCACGACAAAACCACCATTTTAATTTTAATTTTTTTTATTTTTTAGTTTAAGTTTTGAATATTTGTTTAATATTTGTATAGGAATTGTTTGTAGTAATTATCGTTTTGATTGTTTAAGTAATGATAGTATTTAGAATTCGTTTTGTTTTTTAAAGACCTTATGGCCTTTAAAGGGGGGAGAATGTTTAAATTCAAATATGGTTGTATAAATTAATCAAGACATTTTGTCCTCCCCCTGTATACCTTCGATCCCTATTCGTACCGTTCGGGTATGCTATGCATCCCGTAGGACACAAGCGCTTAAGTCGTTGAGCAGAATAGACGCAAGACACAACCCTCGCGAGTGCGTCGATGCATCGAAATCGGTTGGTTTTATAGTAGTGAATTATGGTACCTAATTAGCGGTTCGGTAAGTTCACCTAGTTTAATACCTTTGTTTGTTTTTTGATTGTTTTTGCAACCATTTAAATTTTATATTATTTGTTATTTGCACCTATGAGTGAAAGTTCATTTATCTTGCCAGAGCTATCGAAGGAATAGCTGGTATTAATCTTAGTACTATTAATTCGTGATAGTACATTATTTTGTTAAACCCCCACAAAGTGAATAGAGCAAAAAGAGACGCAGCTGACTAAATGAAACAATATGGAAAAATAAAAATATCGTGAAAAAAACGAAAGGCAGAATTTACACAACAGTCGTCAGACCAATATTGACAGACGCGGCAGAAACTAGACCTGACACAGAGATGACAAAAAGGATGTTAGAAACAGCAAAGATGAAAACAGAAAAATTAATCACTTCATATATTACTTTCTATATTTGTCTTATTCTCTACCTCTAGCATAATCTATTTATTTGTCATTACTAGGTAGCAGCTGTAAATAATTAGGTTAGGTTTAATATGAGTGATCACCTTTTCACTTGAACTAAGATGTCTATTGTGGCTCATCTCTAAGTTAAAGTTGTCCTTTCACCCCAAACTTTTTAACAAGGTCAATTATGTCTATAAAAGTCTGGCCGTCAGATTTTACTCGTGTAGTACTTGGGGGGCATAGGGGCATATGAATTTTGGGAGACCTACGATAATTCACAAAATATTTCTATATATATATCTAGCAGATCTTTGCATCTGTTTTTAGAAGGTTTGTGTATAAAAGCTTTCAATTGCTTAGGTTCTACTTGTTCGTAACAGTGCTTGCGTTTTATATGTTTCGACCAGTCCGATATTGTTCTTTTCACTGTACTTCCTGCTACATAAACAAAAGGTTCTGGGTATATAAATGTTTCTTTTCACTGTCAAGTAAGTTAGCTTTTTCGTTTCCTTGAAAACCAGTATTTACAGGACACCAGAGAAAACTTACTGTTACTTTTTTTTTTCGATCCGAATCAGATCCTGTCAACAATTCGAAACTAACTTGGAGTCAATTCGATTATATGCCACTGCCTTTAATGCCGCCTGGTTATTCAATATAATTTTTATATATTTCTCCATGCAGTTGCCATTTATTAGTTATTGCAGTCACATCTCTATAGCACCAATTTCTGCTTGGAAGAAAGTGGAATCATCACCTATACTTTCACTAAGGCTTAGTTTTGGTTTTCCTTTGTATACTCTAGCCCCAAATCCTTCGTCGGTGTTAGAGATATCGGTATGCTAGCATTGATATGTCTAATGACATTAATTTGACTCCCATTCATCCCTTTCTGGAAAGACGACTACTTTTGATGGTTTTATATCCATAATTTATAATTTATGAATTTAATCAATTCTGGATACTTCCATTATCACCATTTTTCATTAAGAATATCACCATACATGCTTGAGCATATCATAGAAAATTGTTGGCTTGATTATTTCACTATTTTTGGAGACTCTTCTGACATTCTCTGGAAATGCTCTGAAATGAATTATTCGAGCACAATTTGTTCTGGAAAGCCCTATTCCAAGCTCAGTTCTAAGATTGTTATTCGCGACTCTTTCACTTGCGGCAGAGTATTGTTGCCCTAAGTACAACATAATTATTCAAAATCTAACGATACTAAGAACAATGTAAGATGAACGTGGATTAGGTCACAAGATCCGTCTTTCCTAATAGAATTATTCAATGGGACTACAGCCCACGTTGGACATTGGTCTCCTTCAGTAAGCTTTTCTAAAGATCTCAATCAATACTGTTCTTATCCATGAAGGTGTTTTTATTTATATTTGTTGTAGTAGCTATTTCATCTAGTTTGTCAAATTGTTCCTTCCTTGCTTGTATAGTTATGTTGGTTTATTAGCTAATCCTGGCCGTTTATTGCTCTTTTGTACTTGGATTGCGATTTGCACCTCCCCTAGCATTAGAGGTCTATTTAAAGTATTTTGTTCTTCATCTTCTATCAGTTCTTATTGTTCTTTTTGTTGTTTCTGCTGTTGCCGTTTCTGGCAACACCCAAATTTCCTTTGGGCGTTCTGGTATTGCCGTAGTAAGGATTCGGAGTATTATTAATGTTGTGTAACAATTCTGACGTTGATTAGTGACATTTCTAGGTCTATCTTATCTAGAAATAGGTTCTAGATAGATGGCGCTCGGAGTAGTGTTTTCCAAAAATAGCTTTCTCCTTCTTCCATTTAGCGTCTCCTGTAGAGGTTTCCGATCAAGATGGCTATTTGCATTTTCGAAATTGCTGTACGGAAGAATTAGACCAATGTCATTCCGAACCATTCGCAAATATTTTGCAGCCAAGAAGTTCTTCTACGTCTCACGCTTCTTCGGTCAACGATTTTGCCTTGCATTATAAGCTGTAAGAACTCATATCTTGTTCTTCTAGAGCCATGGCCAAAGAACTCAAGTTTTCTTTTCAGTATATATAATTTTAGGTTCAATATTTAGTCTTTCCAGCACTGGCCGATTGTGACTTTATCGGTCCAAGAGACTCTGAGAAAGCACCTGTAGACCTACATTTTAAATGCTACCATCTTTTTAAGGAGTTTTTTATTTAGTGTCTAGCTTTTTCCACCATATAAAAGTATGGAAAATACGTAACACCTAACTGTTCTAATTCGTAGAGTCATATAAAGATACCATTGTGTCAACAGTTTTTTTCATTTTGACGAAATCAGCTCGAGCTTGTTCCATGCGTGAACGAATTTCGTCTGAATGTTGGTTAAACTAATTGTCCACAGTTATTGTGAATTTTTTTATTATTTTGATTTTCCTGATATTCATCTGTAAAACCTGCATCATACTAACCTAAGATATCTTATTAAAGAGTCTTTGGAGGTCGCCCATTGTTAACTATTATAGCTCTATCGTCAGTGTATCTGATGTTGTTCATAAGAATTCCATTTATTGTTATTCCAGCTGATTCATCTTCTTATGATGCACGGAAAATATAGTCAGAGTATAAATTGAATGGCATTGGCGAGAGAATACATCCTTGTTGTTCACCCTTATGAATCCTTATTTTTTCTGACAGGAAGCCTTTGAGTTTTATTCTAGCGGTTTGATTAAAATATTGATCTTAGTTGAACATCTGGATAACCAATATTTCCAATAGTTTCTTGTGCTAAACATTGTCAAAAGGCTTGTTAATTTTGATACGTATAATTCGTTGGAACACCTTTAATACATTAATTACTATTTAATTGGGAATAAGCCACAATTAAAGGTTAAAATACGTTTATTGACGTTTCAATTTCCATTTCGGAAATCGTTCTCAAAATACAGACAGTAAATTAAACAAATTTTGTTTTTTTTTGTTACTTAGTGAAAAATTCTTTTAATAATTTAATTTTGTCTAACTCATTTATATTGACAATTCAGACATACATTATGCATCTGTAAGTGAAGGACTTTAAAATGATATTGCCAATATTGTTGAGTTGCGCTCCTGGGACGACTTTACTTATATGCCACAAGAAAATAGGTTTATAACCTATAATACATGACCCAATATGCTTATAAGCCGGTAATCATCACAGTTATAGGACGGTACTTCTTTGGAAATGTGACAAAGGTAGACATGAGCCATTCCAATCAACGTTAATGAAAAAATCGCTTCAAAATATTAAAATTCAACAATGCAAAACTTTTTAATAATCTGCGGTATTTATTGTATAGTTTGTTTTTGTTGATATTCCAATCTTATAACTTTTTTTACGACTACAAAGTATTTTTTAACGGAAATTAAAAAATAAGATATTATCTCAAGGCAATATGTATTAGTATAGAGATATAACCTGTAATTATTGTTGGCCGATGTTTTACTTGGCATATGTATTTAATTCCGGTAAGTCAACCTTGAGTATTTGGATGTTTTAATGATATCTCGCTTGTCTTGTAAAATCCTAACACCCGCCATAGCAATTTGATTCAATTTTCTGACATTAAGCTATTATCAGTCTATCGTAATTTCTAACCTCGGAACGCGAACCTTTCTAACGGAAAGCGAAGCGCAAACGAAAATTAAACGATACAGAGACAGCAAAAGCAAAACATTTCTGCAAAAATAGTCAAATTATTTAATTTCTCTGATCTCACTCGTATAAACATCTGACTCGTATAAATAATCACTCATGCGTGGTAGCGCCAGTTAGTATACCACATAAGGCATTGGAATGACATAATAAAGTCAATTTGTTTAAAGCATTGAGAAATAACATACACAACAAAAAATTGTTCTAAGCAAGTTTTTGTTTTTTGAACAGTGGTACAAAGAGCCTATTTATATACATTTCAAATATTACGTCCATAATTTCATAGTCTTCTTTGTATATAATAAGTAGACATTATTTTTTTAATCGTTGGTATGTAAACATTCATAAATTTGGAATAAAAAATTAACCATATTAAAAATTACCTAATAAAATAAACAACCTTGAAACATATTTTAAAAGTATTACAATGCTTAGCTTGATCTAATTTTCATATGCAACGAAGTTTATGTAATAGTACATACGTTCGTTGAATGTCATACTTACAACCTACATCATCATCACTTTTTCTTTCACTGTTAGATAATCGCCAACGGCTAGCAACTTTCTTCTGTTAGATTGTTATTGTAAATTTAATAATTTCTGCAGATTTTATTAACCAGGAAATATGTATTATTAATGGGAAAACCACGATTCTCATTACATATCAGTAACTGGACTATAAATACCAAGTCATTAAACCTTGTTTGATACCAATATATATTTAGAAAATGAGCAATATTCCAAGAAGGAAAAATCTACTAAAAATTATAAAAAAACAAAATAAAAATAAGTAGAAGGGAAAATAAGTTAGAAATTATTTTAACCACGAAAGAAAGTACACACAAGGAAGACCGAAAAAAAGAGAAATTATTGGATAATATAACCCACCAATGAAGACATCTGAAAGATGAATAAAAGTATTAAGAAATTAAAATTTGAAATTGGTAATCACATGATGACGAAAGCATTACACATAGAGAAAAGTAGTACAATATAACTATATAGATATACTATAAAAGTATTAAAATGTAACGCTAAAGATAGCGAAAAAATGATAATCCACATGATATATGTATGTAAATAACGGCAACAGAAAAAAAATTAAGCAAATCGCTAACATGAAACGAAACACAAAATATGTATTATGAAAAAAGAAGCACAAAAGTTGTACAAAAGTGAGTATGCAAGGTTAGATTATTAAGCTGTTTCTCATAGCAGGAATATTTATATTATGGCAAAAAATCGCAATGATTATAATATCAATTACAGGGTCTTTTGTTTTGGTGTTTCGATTTCCAGTTGGAAAATCGATTTAAAAAAATATTTTTAAAATGACTCCAGGATTGGGAATGGAAACTTTAAAAAAGAACATATAGATTTAATTAAAATCATTGTAGTTTATAACTATAACAAAATATTCAATAATGTACTCTTATGAGTATATTTCTACATTGGCATTATCCGGACGGGGCTCGTCCGTGCCTGGCCTGAAATTAGTCCCAAACGATATTTTTGTTTTCGACACTGTCGATGCACGGAACTGACACGGACTGCATGGACTTGTATAAACACGATTAAAGTATTAAACAGATTTAGTATTAAACATACGTATGTTTCACAGGAACTAACAGGCAACTCGACCAATTTTTATCGTATATTAATTCACTTCAGTCATATTGAATTTACAATAGAAACAGAACAAAATCAATCCATAAATTTCTTAGATATAAAAATTATCAGACTTAAAAACAAACATGACTTCTCCATATTTCATAAACCTACACATACTGACACGACTATACACAATTCATCATCCCATCCAACACAACATAAACTGGCAGCTTATCATAGTATGTTACATAGATTAACAAAAATTCCGATGTCGAAATACAACTTTGAGACAGAATTAAATATAATTAAGCAAATAGCAGTAAACAACGGATACAACGAATAAACATTTAATAAAATGTTAAATCAAAAACTACACAAGAAAGCCCTGAAATTATTATTTCCACCACCAGAGAAAAAACCCAGTACCTTCTGCTCGATTACATATACAGGCAAAATGACAACAAAAATAGCCAAACACATAAAAAAGAAAGGAATAACACCAGCTTTCCGAACAAATAACAACCTAGGCAAATATATTAAAAATAACAAGAGCCAAAATAAAAAAACACTTAAATAGTGGTGTGTACAAACTTCAATGAGGCGACTGCCCAAAAACTTACATCGGTCAAACTGGTAGAAACTTTAATAAACAAATAGCAGAACATAAAAGGACTTTCAATAATATAAAAACAGATTCGACATACGCACTTCACCTTCTAGATCATAATCATTCTTTTAATGACAAATTTAAAATTCTTCACATTCAAAATAAAGGCCTTAAGCTATCTTTGTTAGAATCTATGGAAATCAACAAATTAAAAAACACAGATATAATTCTGAATGACCAACTTGAGACAAACAGTTCTGCCCTCCTCAACCTATTTCATTAGAGACTATAAATTGTAAACGCATGCCAAAATAGATCACTTGAGAAAGGCAATCAGCCGAAACAGCTGTAGTGATAATAGTTAAAATAAATTTTGTGGAAGTTTGAAAACAAAGTTTTCAGTGTTTTATTGTTACATAAAATGAATTTCCATCAAGTAACGGTCGAATCCATCAATTAATCTGATTTTAATTGGAACTGAAAATATTCTTGAATATTGTCTATAGTGTAAATGGCACAGCCAATACCAGATGGCAATTTTGAGCCATCGGTATAAATTTTACAAGAATGGTTAGAGTCTTCCAGGTTGTTCTGTACTACTAAATCTTCGAGAACAATTGAAATAGATAAAGGAATTACTAGAGCAGGTTTATATTCATATAGTATGTAATAATTGGGCCCAAAAAATGGAATCCCTTCTCCATTGAATGAATATTGTGATGAATTCTGGAAAGCAACAGCTAGAGTTATAGAGTTTTGCCCAGCTAGAGATATTTGCCCAGCATTTGTTTGTTAGATTTTCAACAAAGAGACAAGATATTTTTTGAAATAAGCTGTTTTGATTATTAAACTGGCATTTAAGAATACTCCGACTAGGCGGACTAGCAACTAGAATAGAAGGAGTTCGACAAGGCGACATAATTTTACCTAAACTGTTTACCTTGACCCTCGAAGATATAATAAAATCAACAGATTGGGAAAACAGAGGAATATGTATTAACGGAAAGTACCTAAATCACCTAAGATATGCGGATGATATACTCCCGATCTCCTCGGAACGACAAGAACTGGAATTAATGCTGAATGAACTTCATGAAAAATCACTGCAAAATGCCTAAAAATTAACTTCAACAAAACAAAAGTAATGACAAACACGAAAGCCCAAGAGGCAATAAAAATACAAATAGAAAAAATAGAACAGGTAAATGAGTATATCTATCTAGGACAAGCAATCAGAGCTAACAGAGAAAATCAAACAGTCGAAATATCGAGACGAGTAAGAATTGGATGGGCAGCGTTCGGAAAACTTTCTTACGTTCTAAAAAATCAAACCATCCCTCTATACTTACGAAGCAAGGTATATAACTCCTGTGTAATACCGGTGATCACCTACGGAGCACAGACATGGACATTTACACAGGCCAATTTGAATAGGATAAGGAAGGCACAAAGAGCGATGGAGAGACAAATGTTGGGTATATCACTTAAAGATAAAAAACGTAACCAGTGGATCAGGACCAGAATAAAGACAGTAGACGCGATAGAACAAGCAGCAAAACTGAAATGGAAATGGGCTGGACACAATGAACGTCTCCAAGACGGACGATGGAACAATGCCATCAGAAAGTGGCGTCCATACAATGCAAAGAGATCAAGAGGCAGACCACAGATGAGGTGGAAAGATGACATCAGGAAACAAGGAGGTCCCACATGGCAGAAAACAGCTCAAGATAGGGAAAGACGGAGAGAACTGGGGGAGACGTATATCCAACAAAGGAAGGATAGAGAATACGTTAAAAAAATTAAAGGATACATTTTTCTGCTAAAAATTAACGTCTTAAATTTAAAGGTGGCTCGTTACATTCTGCCAAAAGAGCTGGTGTGGGAGTAGATTTGATAGCTTCTAGGACTAACCTTTGTTTTGTATTCGATCCAATTTAATCAAACGAGATTTTGTCGCTAATCCATAGAAAAGTTTATTTTCGAAAACATAAAATTTTAGTTTTAAGTTTTGGTAACAAATATGAGGCATTACAAATATGCCTAAAAAACGCTGAATTTTCACATTACAAACGATCTCACGGAACAAAAAATGGACTAAGACGGCATTAGATAGAATTTGTAGCAGAGATTGTGTAGTTTTGAAAAACGTACCTGTGCAAACAAAAAGAACGGGTTCTAAACCTTTTAGATTGATGTGAAAGTTAAATTTAGCGTTTTATAGGCATATCTCAAAAATCTCATATTTTTTAAAAATTAGGCTCTAAAAATGAAAATTCCATAGTCACTGGTCAATGGAAGTAATACATTTTACTGATCTTTTGAGAATCATACAAAATGGCAAAAATCGTGCAACCTTTATTTATTTAATAGCTTTATAGAAACTTATTTTATTTTCGCCAAAATGAAAGAAATATACAATCGCTGCACTCTTTACCTTTAAACCCCATTGTAATTTTTGTCGATACGACGCACTGATCAAACTTTTACCTTGGAGATGATACAAATTTAATTTAAAAATTTTTCAGGCGCGTAACAGACATTCAAAATCGTCGGTCGCTTCAAGCGTTGTTTGCGAGAGAACACTTTATTTTATAGAAAAAGTGCTAATAAACATTTCTGTTCAAAATTATTTCAGCTACTCTTTTTGTTTAAAACATTTTTTTTATACGGCGTACAGATTCTTGGTAAATCGATACTTTCCATTTTCCCCCCTAGGGGGGCCGTTTTAGGGGAAAGTCCAAAGTAGAAGTGTTAAACTTTTTTTATTATTTTTTCTGGTCTCCAGAAGTTTGGTTGGGTTGGGTTTATAGAAGTTAAGTGGCATTTTTTTCTGTGACGACTGAAGTATTTATTGATAAAAATAATTAAACAGCCGACGCTCTGGATACCTTTCATTATGCCCTTCCTTTTATATCGTCAATCTATATTTCTTGTCTTGTAAAATTTTTATTAATACTGCTGATTTTTTTATTGTGATACTAAGATCGTCCACTAATGCTCCTAATGACCTATGGTGGTATATTAGGTCTTTAGTATAAATGCTAGATTCTTTTAGAATTTTTTAGAATTAAACTAAAAATACAATAAACAATCAATTACCTTGTTGAAAACCTCCATTGATGTTAAAACTATCGGAAATATGACCTTCTATCGCAACTACGATTACGCTCTTGGTAGGGATGGCGGTTTTTGACAAAACACCGGTTTTCGGTTATACCGGTTTTTTTTTTGCTTACGGTTTAACCTGGCGGTTATAACCGGCCAAAAAAACCGGTTTTTCCAAAAACCGGTTTTCGGTTTTTTTAATCCAAGAGGTTACTAAGTTACATTAACAATGAACTTTAGCTTGCGATACTTCATTCGACTCGATTTCAATATGATCAAAATTAGTACTATCGAAAGAACATTATTACCTATATAAATAAACCACGTTTATGCTTTAAATATGTGACGTAAGAACCAATAGTATCGCCTTCTATTATAAATATGCGGTTTAAAGTTTAAATGTTAAAATGTTTACTAACGAAAGAATGAAAATGAAACTATGTATACATAAAATTTTAAGAGTGGGCGAATGATTTATGGTTAGCAATACGTGCTGATACCCAATGATGTTAATTGTTATGGTTTAGCGATCAAATTACAATTACGAATTTCCGGGATTTCTCATTCTTTGTATTTAATTTTTAAACAATACAGGGAAGTATCAAATAAATTTTAATACAAACGTATTGAAAATAATATCAAATTTTTTGTGATGATAACAAATTTAAACAGTAGATTTCCGAATCGTAAAAAACCTAATAACCTAATAACCGGTTTTTACTTTAAAAATAAAAAACCGGTTATAACCGGGACACAAAAACAACCGATAAAACCGGTTATTGCGAAGTAAAAAAACCGATTTTCGGTTAAAACCGGTAGGTTTTTCCCATCCCTAGCTCTTGGTTTCATTTATTAGACATTAAATAACTCTGGTTCTACTTTCTGTGGAAAATTAAGCATTCTTATGCTTCGCAAAATTTTATATCTGCTTATCATATTACTTGTTTGCCCAAAAGCAGTGGACATGTCTAAGATTATAAGTAGATACTGGTATAAATTACGTATTTGCTATAAATAGCATAGTTTCTATTTGGCGAAATTGCAATTCTGGCTATATAAATTGTGGGTATTAAGATATATTTGATTCTGTAATCGCTATAAAATATAATTTTTGGGCTTTCAGTTTTAAACTTTATAGGATAATTAATAATTTTATAACTTTTTGTGTGCTTATCCATATCTGATTTAATTAGAATCCGGTATTGCTAATCAAATTTGTCACAATCTATATTGTTACGACATAACAGTGTTTCACAATAATGAAAGTCATTATTTGTCTTAAGAGATAATAATTTATGCAAATGGCAGAATAAGAGAAGTTGTATACTTAATTATTATCTTTGATATAATAGGAAAAAACCGCGAATAGATATTTTTCAAATATAAATTTTAATCCAAAGGCTGTTGCTTTCATCTTTCAAGGGTAACACTCATAAAAAAATAGTTCACCGCAATAATAAAGCAAGTAATTATTCTAATCAAATTATTTATTTAAAAAGACAGATTTATTAAGACAGATCAATCATTATGGGAGCAATATTCATGTTAATTAAATTTGAAATACCAATTATCAAATTTTTAATAATTTCATTACCAATCTGGATCCCCGATTAAACTTACACCTTATGGTATCACATCTGTATTGATTTGTTGGCCTTATACGTTGTGTATTTTAGTACTGGTTACTTCTTTTTCTTCGTTTCTCGTTGTTCACCTTTGTCTTACATTAGACGAGATATTTCCTTGTTACTGGCACTAGGTAGTATACTGTTTCTTCTTATTACACTTGAGCAAGAAGTCCCATGCACGAATGAAAATCAGCAACTTTCTAATGGGAGCTTAACCTTTACATGCAATTTTTTTTTTATTTTTGTTGTTATAGGTTTGTGACTACAACTATCTTCTAGTTCCAGTGAAGTAGATTGCTTATTGATTAGTTCTTCAGTAGTGTGATGTTGAGTTGATAGCTATCTTAAGTTTGACAGGGATCATTTTGGCACCACGTCAGTGTTTGTGAAAGTTATACGAAAATGACAAGTCCATCCAAGACAGTACACTTAGCGATATGGAAGACTCAGGTGGCCCTTTAAATAACATTGAAAGTGAGCATGGCACAGATTCAGTATTAGAAGATGATAGTGAGGGAGCTATTGGTGAGTTGTCTCACAAATTCGATTCTTACAATGTGGTAAAGAAGTTAAAAATGGAAGGAGGTATTATGGCGAAAATAAATTTAAGTGGTGGTCACAACCTTTTGTCATAAAGCGAGAACAGAGAAACATAACATAACTTTGCATTTACCAAGACTTTGTGGTGATGTCAAACATTTTGGCAAAAATGCGTCGCCTTTACAAATGTGGAGTTGTCTAATTATTAATACATTTTAGCTGTAATTCTCATATGACGGGGTTATGCACTGTGAATACGGAGAGGGTACAGCCCCGTTCGCATTCGCGGATGACCTCGCTGTACTGGTAGTAGCCCGGGATGAGCCAGATCTCAAATACCGGGTTAGGAACGTAGGTGGCGTCGTAAAGAAATGGATGACGCAGCACGGACTAAAACTTGCGACAGAGAAAACCGAAGCCATTATTCTGAAGGGGACAAGGAACAGGCAAGGTGTTGAATTAAAATGTGCGGGAGTATGTCTAACACCCAAGAAACAAGTAAAATATCTAGGTGTGATATTGCACCAGAATGGAAAATGGGGGGAGCACGTTCGGGAGGTGGTCCGAAAGGCTGCGAATAGTGCGGCTGCGTTGGGAGAGTAATGCCGAACATTGGAGGACTCAAATCCGAAAGGAGGAGGGTCTTACACGGTGTTGTACAGTCTATCGTCCTCTACGCGGCACCAGTCTGGAGTGAGGCGGTAGAGACAACGGCCTATAGGAGTCTTATGAAACGAGTAGACAGAACAAGTCTGTTGCGAGTGGCATGCGCCTACAGGACTATGTCTGCGGCAGCTTTATGGACCATCACTGGATGTGTTCCGTTGCATGTTTTGGCGGATTTATGTTTTTGATCAACAAAGCTAAAAATGCTCTGCATAATTAACTTTCTATAAAGTTTCTCCCAGAGTTTTAAAAACCGATACGAGACACCATGGAGACTGTTAATAGCTTATATTTTGTTTATCAATAGTACATCATCATCATAAGTGGCTTGACAATTCATTGTGGATCTTGGCTTACTCACAAAGAAGTTACCACTCTTGTCGATTCCTGGCAACTTCCCTCCATTTTCTAATCCTTAGAATCTGTAGATCTTCTACCACATCATCAATCCATCTCATTCGTGGTCATCCTCTAATTCCTGTGCCCTCTGGTTTTGAAAATGTTAATCTCTTCCTGTATTCGTGATCTGACATCCTAGCAATTTGTCCAGCCCACCTAAGTCCCTGTACTTTAACGAATTTCACAATATCTGTATCGGTGTATAACTGATATAGTTCAAAGTTGTATCTTCGACGCCATAGCCCATTTTTATCTACGGCCCCAACAATCTTTCTAAGAATTTTTCTCTCAAAAATACCAAGAAGTCTTTATCATTTTGAGATAAGGTCCACGTTTTAGCGTTTTAGCGTGGATCAAAACCGGTCTTAAGGTCTTGTATATATTAAGCTTTACTGAACTTGTTATATTTTAATTTTTTTAATGTTTCTGGAGACTGTAAACAGTTCTGTTCACTATTGCTATGCGTCTTTTTATGTCGTCGCTTGTCGTGTTTGTTGCGTTTACTAGCGATCCAAGATATGTAAATTCTTTGACTTGCTGAAAAGTACGGTTGTTAATTTAAATTCTCTGTTGGATATTTCGAGGGTTTTTAGAAACCAACATATATTTGGTTTTTTCCTCGTTTACCACAAGTCCTAATTCACTTTCTGTATACGCAAGCCTTATAAAACACTGCACTATGTCTCTCATACTTCTTACTACTATAACTATATCGTCAGCGAATGCGAGAATTGGCGTCGATCTATTAAAATTAGTTCCATTCATTCTAATATTTAATTGTCTGATTGCCTTTTCCAATGCAATATTAAAAATCAGGCACGCCAATGCGTCCCCCTGTCTTAGACCATTATTAATGTCAAAGAACTTAGAGATTTCTCCTTCAATTCCAACGCATGAGCTACGTTTTGCATTGTTAATTAGGGCAACTTAACTAACTTAGGTAAAATCCACAAGGCTATCATTGCATTATATAATGCAGTTCTTTTCACACTGTCATAGGATGCTTAAAACTCAATGAAGAGATTGTGTGTATCTATGTTATATTCTAGTGACTTCTCTAGAATCTGCCTATGTGCTTAAATTTGATGTGTAGTTGACTTTCCAGCAGTAAATCCCCATTGATATTGACCAACAATATTCTTTGTAAAATGTTTAAGTCTTTCAAATAATACACTGCCGAAGATTTTATTCGAATTCTGGTGCTATAGACGAATTATAAAGATATCGTGGGTTTCGCACACTTCCAATGAAGATGTTGTTCAAATGATCAATTCAGAACGTCTGCTCATAAACACCATAAAGAGGAGAAAAACAGAATACTTCGGTCATATAATTAGAGGACCTAAATACCATCTACTTCGTCATATAATACAAGGAAAAGTTGAGGAAAACAGACGGATTGGTCGAAATAACCTTTCATGGCTGCGTAATATTAGACAATGGTGTGGTTCCACAGTAGAAGACTTATTTCGCGCAGCAGCCGACCGAGAAAGGTTTTAGGAAATTGTAAACATGATGACGGCCAACATCTGAATACGGACACGGCACCCAAAGAAGAAGAAGAAGATTTTATACGCAGATGCTAACATAGTAGTGCCTCTATAGTTCTTACACTCCAGTTGATCACCCTTTTTATGCAACGGACATATTATTCCCTTCAGCCACTCTTCTGGTACCAATTCATTCTGCCATGTAAGTACTATTAGTTTATGGATTGCTGCAAAAAGTTAATGATCACCTTTTTTATACATTTCCGAACATATTTCATCGATTTATTGTCTTTGAGTTTTAGGATGGCATTTGACACTTCTTCTTTGTTGGATCTTCACTGTGTAGTTGATGTTGTAGATTGTGTTGATTCTTTATGTAACCTCCTTCAATATTCAATATGTTGTAACCTAGTTTATATTTAGATGTTCGCTGAAATGTTGTGCCCATCTGTTAAGAACTGAGTTTTTATCATGTAGAAATTTACCGTTAGTGTCTTTACAAATTTTTAAAATAAATTCTCGACGGCTAGTATTTAAGGATTTGTAGTATTTCCTCGTTTCATCTTTATCGAATAAACTTTGTATCTCACTGAGAGTGTTCTGTCCATATTCCATCTTCTTACGTCGATGGATGCGTTTTTCCTCTCTTCTATACAAGACGTCTATACTCTTCTTTTTTTTTTCTCCGTGTACAAACTGCGTCAATGGTTTTTTGATATGCTGCGTTCCTTCTATTTCTGGCCATTTCGCACTCATGATCAAACCAATATAGTACATACCTGTCTTAAATCTACAATTTCCTTAAATTTACATTTTACCCAGAAGGATAAAGACAAAGTCCATATGACTTTTAAACACATACAAAAAAATCATATATAATATGTGAATATAATTTACAATCTACGTATATAAATAACACATTTTCAAAAATTTTAGTTATTCTATAGTTTCTCGTACTTATACAAATAATTGTTATACTTAAATAATGCACATGTGATGGGACAGATAATATGCACAATAACTTAATATCCCTTATATTTAACTGATTAAATATTTTTAAAACATTTTTTATCTAGTACTAACATTAAATATTTGATCTGGTAATTTTGGTAATTATTAATAGACTTCTAGGTTATTTAAGTAGAAATATTTAATACCTTAATTAAATTAATTTATATTTAGCGTACCTATAACAAAAAATTGTATTACTCAACATATAAGAGTGCTAGTAAAGGGGAAAGTGAATTAAATGAAACAGGTAAGACAACAATCTAGTTTCTCATGTAGTCATTGTAAATACAATTTAACATTTGTATATATACCATTCTGTATTATTTAATAATCGTTGTATTTTAAGATATACCCATTTTAAAAGTTAAATAATAAAAACTGTAGGTAATGTGTTAATATTCTGTACATAACTAGGTATATTAATTTTGGAAAGGAAAATTTTTTGTTGTAATATTATTGGGGTATTCTAACGTTATATATATTTATTATAGAGAGTGGGTAACTAAATACAGCTAACTCTGATATTTAGATACGTCCATTAGGTTTTTTTTTTTTTTTTTTTTTTTTTTTTTATTTCGACTTTAACGTGCTCGGCTGCTATGGCCACTTACACAGGTACTATAACATGAGTTTTCATTATACAAACAATAAATGTTACATTAAGAATATGTTACAATAATACGGAATGATAATAATATGTTGCACAATGTCTAAATTAAAATCTAATTATATTTTTTGATATAAGTGTTCATCTCTAAGGAATTGTAGCACAGCTTTTATTTGGTCAGGGTCGCTTAGGATATCTCGTACTTCACTTTTGAGTTTGTATTGTAATCTTCTGGCCGAATGTTGATGGCATTCAGTGAGAATATGTTTGATTGTCAAATATGATTGGCAGCTTTGACAGGAGGGACGGATGCTAGAGGACATTAGGTAGCCGTGAGTGAGTTTTGAATGTCCTATCCGAAGTCGTCTTATCACAATGAGATCTCGTCTTGACAGGGCTGAATAGTCAAATGTAGGCTGACTGGTTATTGACGGTTGTATTTCGTGTAAGATCGAACGGTTATAGTTCCAATGCTGCTGCCAAAGGAGTCTGGTTCTTCTTTTAGTATATAATTTTAGGTCCTTACAAATTTGAATTTTATCGGTGATTTCAGGTGATGCTGTAGCAAGTTTAGCATAGTGATCTGCAGTTTCATTGCCTTCTATACCAATATGAGATGGCAGCCAAATTATGGTAACTGTTATGTTTTGGGACAAGATAATTTGGTAAGAGTCTAGGATCTTTTGGACGATTGGATGATCGGTAAATATATTTTTGATAGAATGGATTGATGCTAAAGAGTCTGTGCATATGGCAACCTGCTTATTAAGTGGAGATATGTGGTTGAAAGCTTGCAATATACTAAATAATTCGCCAGTATGAACGCTGCTAACGGATGGTATAAGTGATGATTTAATTAATGAATGAGAGGTTGTGACAGAGCAGCCTACTCCTGTGTCATTTTTTGAGGCATCCGTGTATAATATTAGGTCGTAACTATTTGTACATATAATGTCTTTAAATGCATTTATAATGATCTCTTTCGGATGTTTATTTTTATCGAAGTTGGTGAGCGAGGTGTTAAATTTGGGCGTGGAGATGATCCAAGGAGGAGATATAGGGGATAAAGAGGAAGGGTATGTGTAAGAGAGATATCATTAAGTGTCTGTGCTAAAATTAGTGGAATAGGTTTTATTGGTGGTAAGGAATTGGTATTGTGTAAATTGTATGTGGACATTACAAATAAGGATGCACTGGATTAGAGGGGTTAGCTGATACCGATGCTGCATAAGAGAGTAGCAGTTGTTTTCGTCTTATATAAAGAGGAGGTTCGTTAGCTTCGCAATAAAGATTATCTATAGGACTAGATCGAAAAGCGCCAATACAAAGACGAAGGGCTGTGTTGTGAATTGAGTTTAGAAGGTTAATATATGTTTTGGAGGCGGATATATATATGTGACAACCATAATCTAGCTTGGAACGTATTAGTGATCTGTATATTTTAAGAAGTGAGTTTTCGTCAGATCCCCAATAATGATGTGATAAAGTTTTTATTATGTTTAGTCTTTTGCACGTTTCTCCTTTTATTGCAAATATATGTTGCTTCCAAGTTAGTCGTGCGTCAAACGTTAATCCGAGAATTTTGCATTGTTTAACAACAGGAATAGGGACATTGTTAATCAAAATAAGTGGAGATGGAGAAGGGGGACGTCTACTAAAGTTTATAATTTTAGATTTTACATAGGATAAAGATAACCCCATGTCACTAGTTTTTTTTAAAAGTGTGTCAACAGCAGCTTGAATAAGCTTCGAGGTGGTAAAAGAGTTTTGTCCATGACAGTAAATTACTAGATCATCAGCATACATGATTTGTTTAATAGGGGAAATGAGATGAGAGCATAAATCACTTATTGCTAGATTAAAAAGTGTAGGACTTAGTACCGATCCCTGAGGTACGCCATCAGTTTGAGTATAAGTAGAAGATAAAATACCGTTGACAGAGACTCTGAACGATCTAGAAGATAGAAAATTTTGTATGAAGTTAAATATATTACCATTAATATTAAGAAGGATAAGTTTGTTTATTAAACATTGCCTACTTATAGTATCAAAAGCACCTTCAATATCAAATATGGCAGCTACGACTTCTTGTTTTTTGTTTAAGGCTTCTGATATATGAGTTTGGAGGATTACAAGGTTGTCTTGGGTTGAACGGTTTCGACGAAATCCTGACTGTTCACTAGCGAATATCTTATGTTTTTCAATGAACCATAGAAGTCTTTTATTAATCATTTTTTCAAATATTTTGCACATCGTACAAGTTAGTGATATAGGCCTATAAGAGTTGGCCAAGGAACGATCTAGGTTAGGCTTTTTAATGGGTATTACGATAGAGGTTTGCCATTGTTTGGGAAATTGGTTAGATGACCAGATTAAATTATACATCTCAAGTATTTTGAGTAGGCTACAATTGGAGAGCTTTTTGATAAATATGTAAGGAATGTCGTCAGGACCAGCGGCATTGTTTTTACAGGTTTGAATAACTGATACTAGTTCTTCAAAAAGAAAGGGAGAATTAAGATGTGTGATGTCCATTATTGTATCGGGTGAGGAACAAGGTGGGGCGTTAGGTAATGGATTTCGTAAGGAGGTATCTATTTTACTTTTAAATTTATTGTCGAAGTGCTTTGCTAAGGTTTCGCCGATTTCTTGATTGTCAGTGATTGTAGTGCTATTTACAGCAATGCTAGAGATTTTGAGGTTGGTGTTGTTTCCTTGGATTTGTCTAATCTTTTTCCAAAGATCCACCGGATTGGTTCTTGAATTAATGGAAGATACATATTCTCTCCAAGATGATTTTTTACTTTGTTTTATAATAAATCGGGCTTTGGCTCTGGTTTTCTTTAGTTCAATGAGATTCTCCAGATTTATGTTTTTACGGTAATTTTTAAGAGCTAATTTTTGTTGTTCTGTTGCGGTTTGGCAAGATGTATTCCACCAAGGTACTGCCTTTCTTTTATGTGAAATATTATTTTTGCCTATGTGCAAATTTGCAGCATTAAGTATGGAATCGGTGATTAATAATAGATTATTGTTAATATTGTCGGATAGGGATAGAAAAGGTAAGGTGTTATCTGTTTGTGAAGTATAGTCATTCCAGTCGGCATTTTTTAGTCGCCAGAAGTTTCTGGTTATAGTTTGTTCATGGTTGGAGCTATCAGATGATACAAATATTGGAAAGTGGTTGCTGTCATAAAGATCATCTGAAGTTTTCCAAGATAGTGAAGTATATGTTTTTGGGTCGCTAAAACTAAGATCTATAGCCGAAAATGTGCCAGAGGAAAAGTTCAAATGCGTATTAGAGCCTGTATTTAGTAGACAGGAGCCTGTGCAATTGATAACGTTTTCTATAGTTTTACCTTTGCTATTAGTGTGGTTTGACCCCCACATAAAGTTATGAGCATTGAAGTCACCTACTAGAATATATGGAGCGGGGAGCTGATAGATAAGATTTAGAATTTCGATTTCTTGAAGAGGGTAGTTAGGAGGAATGTATACACTGCATATCGTAAGTTTATTTGGACACCAAGTAGTTACGGCTATAGCCTCGAGTTCCGTGGTGATGAGGAGATGGGATGAATATATTTCACTGGAAATAAAAATAGATGTCCCACCACTGGCTCTGTTACAATTAGTTCTGATATAATGGTATCCTTCGAACTTTTTTAATGTGGGAAGCTTAGATATTTTGAGTTTGTTTCTTGTAGACATATGATATCAGGTTGTTTTTCTGTCACTAGTTGTTGGATTCTTTCAATACGGGGAAAGAACCCATCGCAATTCCATTGGATTAAATTGAAGGTGAAGCTTGAGTTGAAGGGGAAAGGGTCAACTGAGATGGTTGTTCTGGCTGTTGGGAGAGGAGGGTATTGGTTTCATTATCGGTTAGAAGTTCAGATGAGACGCTGATATTATCAGAGTCATCTGAGTTTAGCTGTCTTTTGATTTTCTTTTGAAGTCTGGTAAGTCGATTTTTAAGGGATCTTTCCTTAGTTTCTGAATGGAGAACTGTTATGTCGTGTAAGAGTCCTTCAATATTTGAAGTAAACACAAAAGCTTCATTAAGTGGACTAGGATTACCATGTGTATTTTCTAGGAAAGCAATAAACTGAGTCTCGGTCAAAGTTAGACCAGATGGATTATTTTCATAAATGGCCGCTACGGATTGTAGTGAACTAGCTGTTAGAATATGTTCCTCTGATTTTGTAGTTTTTGTTTTTTTCTTGTGAGGTTTGGAGACAGTGTTTGTTTTTGTGGATAACGGAGGAAACATTTGGTTAGACGGTGGTTCGGGTGTACTTGCTGAAGATAAAAGAGAAGGAATATCAGAATTGCTGTCTGTTGATATAGCTCTTTTTTGTCTTTTTGTGGGTGGAATTGATGGGAGTATAGTTTCAGTATCTATGTCAGTAGGGGTTTCTGTGCAGTTTGGGGTAGTTAGGTCTAATTGATCAGGAGTGCTTACGTCAGAAATTATATCAGTAGTTTCAGATGAAGAGGGCTCTAGATGGGGTAGTTCAGTTTGAGAAAAAGTAGTTGTATTATTGGTACATGAGTCAGCGGTATGTCCGACCTCTTTACATAAAAAACAATGCAATTTATCCGTAGAAATAAATATTCTATAAGGAGTGTTTTCGTATGTAATAACGAAGTTACTATCTAGTGAAAAGTTCTCCTTATCGGGGATAATATACGTTACTCTTCGGAAGCTCATTATGTGTGCATAACCTTCTCCGAGTGCACCACATTTCACAAATGACACAGGAGAGACCAGCTGTAATCCAATATCTTTAAGGGCTTTCTCAATTATGGAATGTGGAATTGAAGGAGATACGTTAGATATAAGAAGGCGTTTAGCTGGGGTGATAAGTCTTCTGATGGGAACTACTGTAGAGTTGATAGAGATATTTTGATGTGTTTTTAGAAGGTTATCAACAACTGTAGGCGAGGAAAGATAAATACAGATGCGGTTATTTGGGATACGTGATGCAAAGGTAATATTTTTTGGGATTACAATGTCTCCTATAGCTTTAACATAGTCAAATAAAACAGTATTTGGAATAGCGTGTATTAAAATGGCTTGCTCCTTCCGTGGGAAAGTAGGAGGTGGAGGTTTGGATAAAGTAGCAGCGACATATGATTTTGTGGGGTGGACTTGTGGAGTTATGAGTTTTGGATTTGGGTTCATTATTGTGAGTGTTCCTGGATACCAAAAACACTTCACTTAATTTTTAATATTGGAACAGACGTCCTAGTAGGACACTGTGGGTAAAAAATAGTGATATAACAGTTACCTGTATCTGCAGTTTTCGGTCAGTTGAATATAATAATATTATAGTTCAATGATAATTGCTGTTTCCATAACACACAAAATAATTCGAATTTTCACATAATTGTTACTGGTTCGTAAACTGGTAGAAATCGATTATTACCGATAAGGCACGGTAATGTTTACTCGTAGGCTACCTGAGTGGGAATTTCTTCGTATTTTTAACTCGTCGGTGGATTAATTTATCTGTTTAATACTGTTTAAATCTTTAAAATCCGTGAGGAAATTTAAAATGTGTATTTAAAACTTTGACGTTTATTTGACAGATGATTAGGTTTTTTGAAATTGCTTAAACAGATCTATTGTAAAAATATATAAACATCCGCCATTTCTCCCTTCCAGTTAAACAATTGACATTTTGTTGGAATTATTATTTTAGCATCAATGATTTTTCTTTTATATATTAACTTCATTTTTGTGAAAAAGTAATAATACAAAATGAGCCGCTAAAAGTTAATTTCAATGTCCACCTCTTCTCTTCGTCAAATTGTTTCCGTTTAGTCTCGAATGTAGATCTTTCCCAATTACTTCCATCTTTCTCTCCTACGCCAATATTATCTATTGTTGCTCGCTACTACTGTTATGTCGTTTATCCATCCCTTTAAGGTGTTCTTGTGTTTATTTTCATCTTGGTTTCCACTCGTTTTCACCTGTTAAATACCATCTCACTTTTAGTCTCTGTCTTATATCGGTATTTATAATGTTATCCTTTGGTAAAACTGCAAACATATTTTTTCCATTGCCCTCTGCGTTTGTTGTTTTATGATAGACGTTTTGGTAATTCACCTAGTGTTCAATCTATAGGTACACACCGTCAGTCAAGTGTTGTACATCCTCTGTAAGTTTATGGTAATGGATTATTTATATATATTTAGGAATTCTACAGTATTCACTGCCTTTCCTCGCTCAATCCTTTCCATCTCTTTCTGTTGTCCCATTCTCCATCGTCTAGGCCTCTCTTACTTACTTATGGCGTCATCTACTTCGTTCCTCCAGGATCTTCGGGGTCGTCCTCTTTTCCTCCTTAATGTCCTTGTAGTGTATCCTTGTCCCAAGCATTTCTTGTGATTTCCAGAGTCTCTAACCTTGCCAACAATTCGAAGGAGTCAAAACTTTTGGTACTGAACACGAGACCGGTATGTCACGTGTGAGGGGAGTAAGCAGATTGAGACCCCGAACTCGAACGGAACCGTATCCTTCTTGAAAATGGTTCCAAAATGGGTGCCGAAATTTTCATTTATCTGACCTGACCGCGGAAATTTATCCGAACATTTAATATTGTAGATATATATATATATATATATATATATATATATATATTATATATATATATATATATATATATATATATTATATATAATATATATATATATATATATATATATGTATATATATATATATATACATATATATATACAATGAGTAAGTTTCAAAAGCAATAAACCTTTTGGTCACGAGGAAATCGGTCAAAGGAGAAATAATAAAAGGAAATCACAGTTCCATTCCTATATTTGAAGACGTTTCGCTTATTGAATTTACAATCAGTTCAATGAATGGTGAGTGAAGAATAATAAGGTTTAAAACAAACACACCATTCTCTTGGTAACCGTGGTCAAAATATTAAAATGTTGGTGTTCAAATAATTGCTTAAATATATCTATCTAGTAGCATTCATGTATGAATGTATGAATGAATGAATAAAAACTACTACAAAGCTCTATAAAAAACCGTCATATTGCTCGTAAAAAAAACTACCTTATAACAGTAAAATGTAGATATAAAAACATATGTATATTTAGATACAGAAAGAGAAAGAGTGAGGTCAGCGTTACTGCCCTTGACGGGTATTTATTTAGAAAAAAACTAATGTTTTAGCATTATGTTACATAATTGGGTCTGAAGTTATATTAAAGAACTAAAAATTTCATAAAAGTTCCAAAATCTTATTAAAAGATAATAAAAATTCGAGAAGATGCGTTGATGAAACAAAATATCATAGCCAAGTTCTGTACACAATCGCACAAAACTATGAGACAATTTTGAGGGAAATGTTTATTCAGGAGTAGACGATATTTTTCAATAAGCAATTATAGTGTATTTATCGACAATATATGTTTATGAAATTTTGTAAAATTGTTATCAGCATCTATTGCTAAACATTATATATATATATATATATATATATATATATATATATATATATATATATATATATATATATGTATATATATATATATATATATATATATATATATGTATAGTATATATATATATATATATATATATATATACATTATAGCAGATATAAATAAATATTTAACATAGATGCTGATAACAATTTTACAAAATTATATATAATTGTATGTATATATGTAATATATATTCATTGAATGTTTATGTATTGTACTATACGACATATTATACCGAGACAATATAGAAAAATGGTAATGAACTGTGGGTTACTTATTATGTAAATTCATATTTTTCATTATAGGAATTCACAAACCAAAATGTGCGAAATAAGAGAGCCGTTGACGTTGTAACAGGAGTGAAGAATGCAGTTTTGGGATTTGTATTTAATGTAAGTTGTAAATATTGAACGAGCTAAATTATTTTTTATTTAGCAGACCTTAAAATAAACTGTAAAATATTGTTCTCCTTTTATAATTTAAAATAAATTAAAGATATCTCATTCTTAATGAACTAAATTTGTAATAGCAATCTTAATGCAAAAAAATTAATTTTTACATATTACATATTTTAATTTTACTTAAACTTTTCAAAAGTGCCTGGATGTCGTAATTTAAAAATCATTTATTACTATTTTCTATTTTTATATTGCCCTTGTATATCCTAATTTTAATAGTTCTTTTCATACTTCACAGAAAATAGATTCATTCCTTGACCAGAAAACTCGCTGGATCGATCAATTAGACAAACAGAACATAGCCAAAAACGCTGCTGCTGGCATTGTCCCTCCTGCTGACCCTGTCACATCGCTATCTTCAGTAATTTCAGGAGCCATCGGACAGAAGCTCCAAGCGGCTGCTCCTCTTCTAAATATCGTAACTAGCAAGCTCGGCGGTCTTAGCTCTGGAGGAGGTGGTGGTTTCAGCATTGGTTCTCTTCTCAGCAAAGGTTTAGGTAGTAGTAGTGGTGGTAGCAGCGGGGGTGGAGATGCTTCTCATGATGATGACGAATAATTCTAAACCTAATGATCATTCAGTTCAACTAAAGTGACTAGATTGTTTTTAGATAATTTCCGCCATAATATTTGCTCAACTCGAAACAGTTTAAAGATTACTTGCCTTGAATCACTCAATATTTAAAATATCATATTTATTTTTCATATTCAAGAGTTCATAAATTATTTAATGTTTAAAGTTTAAATTAAAGGATACCGTTTTTCCGCTGCTTCAGCAAATAAAATGTATTTTAACCCTTAGTTGTAAAGTGATATGCTACTTATGTTAAATAAATTTGCCTTTCACAAATTTTCTTTGGTGGATTTGAGAAGGTAAAAACCAATTCAGCTAAAAAACTATATGAATAAAAAGAAGTCATTAATAAAAAAAATGATGTACAAATAAAAAAGAAAAAAGGCAAGACCCAATGTGAAAAGGCAAAATAATATAATCGAACACAGTAACAACATATTGCGTTATATAATCTGTAGTAAGTCACCTTCTGATGGGTGAAAAAGAAAGTCGGAACAAGAATATTTATGTATTACCAAATTATAAAAACCACGTTTTAAATAAAATTCAGGGATAAGCAAGACAAAAACGTGCGAGCGATCTTCTCAATGATGTAAGATTTACAGAAATTATGCTAATGGAAATATGCTAATCGAAATAAAGAAATAAATACATCTTCTCATGTACCTTTATCTTAATGCATGTGTAGCAAATAATATGATCGCACAAGTTTGAATATAATATTGTAATGGCATGGAATGTAACACGTTTCGTAATGCCATGCATTTTTGGCCTTTGTTATTTTTGGAAAAATTCGCAATATAAAAGCATGAAAAAAACTCGGTATATACAGTAATAAACACAAAAGCAATATGATTTATTAATTTATCGCGAAGAAGCTGTTCTAGAAAGTCGTAAATATAAATTAATAATTCTAGCTTATTGGCAACCTTGAACTAACCGAGGATACTCAGATTCGCCGTGGGGTCCGCCAAGGGTGTATTTTATCACCCTTGTTATTTAATTTATACAGTGAAGCCATCTCAGAATTAGCGCTTGCGGTGAGCCACTTAATAATATAAGATATGCTGACGACACCGCCCTTCTGGCAGGAAAACTAGAAGAACTGCAACATCTTGCTGAACAACTAAATATATATTGCAACAATTATGGATTAAAAATAAATCTGAAGAAAACCAAGCTCATGGTATTGACAAAAGCACAAAATATCAAAGTTAAGCTAGTACTTGATAATACAGAAATTGAACAAATATCTTTGTACAAATACCTTGGAGCATGGATCACGGAAGATACTGATTAGGCAAAATAAATAAGATGCCGCATTGAAATGCACGTTCAACTTTTAATAGAATGAGAAAACTATTTTGTAATCGCGATATCAATATATCGCTCGAGATAAGAATGTTTCGATGTTATATTTTCTCTACCCTTTTGTATAGGGTTGAAGCTTGGACACTTAAAAAATTCAACATTAAAAACCTAGAAGCATTCGAAATGTGGTGTTACCGACGTATTTTGAAAATATCATGGATGGATCGCAAAACAAACGAACAAGTTCTTGAACAACTAGGAAAACAATGCGAAGTTTAAATTCCATAAAAATCAGGAAATTGGAATGCTTGGGCATATCATGAGAGGTGAAAAATACGAACTACTAAGAAATATAACGCTGGGTAAAATTAAAGGCAGAAGAAGCGAAGGAAGACGTAAAATCTCGCAATCTCCGTGAATGGTTTGGATGAAGTTCAATTGAACTATTCAGGCGCGTAACCAACAAAATTATAATTGCCAGAATGATTTCCAATTTCCGATAGGAGCAGAACTTGAAAAAGAATAATGCTTGCTTATTTTCACAATCCACAATCATAATTTTATTGCTTGCTTATTTCCACAATTAACAAAAAGCAACTGAATAAACAGCTTCAGTGTCACAACGCTAAGGGTTAAAATACATTCACTTAAAAATATACTTAACATAATAAACACAAAAAAATATTTATATATCTTTTATGTTTTCATGAATTGTGATTAAACAGTACTTGAATAAAGTTACCTAAGGCTACCAAATCAAAGATATAAATTTAAATAATTGTGCATTTCACCAGTGTGTAGTTTTTAAAATGAATTTTATGTTGTGTTACCTTAATTTATTATAAATATTTCGTATAAATAATCAGAAAAACCATAAAAAACACTAAATATTGAAGTATACTGTAAAAAATAAACATATTTTTAACATATTCAACGTTTCAGTAACTATTATTTCCATATTTTATTAAAAGGGCTTTATTTTAGATCTTCTATGTAAAAACTTATTAGTTATGTTCAATTTTACTCATCGTTAAATGCAATATAAATTACATCATGTTAGAAAAAATATAAAAAAGCGTTTTTATGCAAATCATTATGATGGTTACTAAAACAATGGATGGTTTAAAAGGTTAAAATTTTCGTAATATACTCCAATATTTCAGTATTATATATATATATATATATTATATATATATATATATATATTATATATATATATATATATTCACGACGAGCTTACACTATCTATTTATCGAAAACTAGTTAAACGATATTTTTTGAAAATTGGTTTCTGAGGATAACAAGTTATGACGCACTTGAAGAAGATATTTTGACAGACATGTCACATCCGGTTATACCGGAAGTAAACAGCAACTTAGTTATTTTAAATGGGATAGCTTCTACATTATGCATTTTTAAACTTTGGGTAAATTCGAAAAAATTTCTAAAAGGTCTTTTTTTCAAAAATTTTGGCAGATAGAGACAAACATTTCAAAGTTATTAACTCAACCATTTACAAACATAATGTCTTGAAAACTTTTGCACACAATTGGTAACATTCTTTCAGGAATTTATATCGAAAACGGATTTCTAAATACAGGGTGTTCTCAAATGATGCGCCATTTCTTTAAATTTTAAGCCACAGTAGTTTAATAATTTTTGATGAAACACCCTCTATTTTATAATTTTAATAAAAATAATCAAATGTCCTTTAAATAGTTTAAGTTTCCTATGACAAAAATTAATAATTTTGAAAATAATTGTGATTTAATATTAGAGATAAAATATTGATTGTTTTATTCTAGCAGGCCGTGTATGAATATGTCATAATTGTCATGATTTATAGTTAAGTAGTTATATTAGTGGCACTTTTGCAAAGTAATAGAAATGACTCGATTAGAATTAAACAATAGAGAATGCGTAAATTTTTTTAACACATGGAGAATGTGACAGTTATTAGTAGGGCATATCCTTTATTTACTATAAGATATCCAGATCGACCACGAACTACACGTGACACTGAAGAGATTACTTAAAAATTTAACTCATATTGGTTGATTTCGACAAAAATTGACCAAAGCGAAGCCTAATGTTGACAATAATGATCATACAATTAAGGTTCTTGGTTACTATGCTGCTTATCACGAAGCGTCATTAGATACGTTGTTCAGCGAATTAAAAAAAAAAACAAAAATGTCATACTAATTCTTACACCACAGTTCAAAGTTTAAAGGAAACATAGTATAATAAAAGAATCGAATTTGTAACAATAAAATCTCAAGAAGAATTTCTGAAGAGTATTATATGGTGTGACGAAGCAAAATTTACAAAAACGCAATGTTTAATAACTTTAACGCGTTTGAAATGTGGACATTTAGAAGATTGTTAAGGATTCCATGGGTAGATAGAGTCACGAATGCAGAAGTGTTAAGGAGAATAGGCATTGAGAGGGAAATAGAAAATACAATAAAATAAAGGAAATTGCAATATCTCGGACATGTAATGAGAGGCGAAAGATTCAACATCTTGAGACACATAATTCAAGAAAAAATAGAGGTAGGAGAAGCGTAGGAAGAAGACACGTTTCCTGGTTGAAGAACCTGAGAGAGTGGCTTGGTTGCAGCTCAAGGCAATTGTTCACAGCAGCTGCCTCGAAGGTCAGAATAGCCATGATAATTGCCAACCTTCGTCGCGGAGATGGCACGTAAAGAAGAAGAATGTTTAATAGACACAACTTGCATTACGGGAGTGAAGTAAATCAACATTTAACAAGAGTACGTGCTTTTCAAAAACGAAGGGAGTTTAATGTCTTTTGTGTTATCACAAAAGTTTATTATACAATTTTTATTTATAACATCTGTGTTATCAGAGACCCCCAGGTTGTATTATATTATGATTACATTATATTGTTTTATCTTATATCGATATCTCTATTATATCGTAAAGACGACGTATATCTTGGCTGCGCAATTTAAGAGACTGGTTCCGGTGCACATCTAACCAATTATTTAAAGCAACAGCTTCAAAGATACGAATAGCAATGATGATTGCCAAACTCCGTAGCGGAGAGGGCACTTGAAGAAGAAGAATATTGTTTTATATGGCAACTTAACTACTTAGTTTATTTTAAAGGAGCTATTTCTATCACTTTGTATAAGTTCCAATAACCACAACTAATGACAAACTATAACATCTTCATACACAGTTTGCTAAAATAAAACAAGAAATATCTCATCTTTAACATTAAAATACAATTATTTTCAAAATTATTAACTTTAGATATAGCAAATCCAATACTATTTGAAAGAATGATTTCTGTTTTTACTAAAATTATAAAAAACAGGATGTTTCATTTAAAATTATTGACTTTCCGTAGTTTGAAGATTAAAGAAATGGTGTATTATTTGTGAACATCCTGTATTTAGAAATTCAATTTGAATGAAAATTTCTGAAATAGCATTACCTAATGTTTGTGTGTAAAGATTTTTAATATATGATTATAAATGGATGAGATAATAATTTGAAAAGATTTGTTTCTATCTGTTAGAGTTTTTGAAAAAAGATGAATAACTCAAAAAATATGAACTTTGACTTAGTACTTTTTACAAATTTTATTTATAATCTTACGCAGAATCTAAAAATGTATTAACATGCAGGGTGTTTAATTTAAAATAACAAAGTTGCTGTTCACTTCCAGTATAACCCGAAGTGTTATGTCTGTAAAAATATATTCTTTAAATTTATCATAACTTGTTATATTATTAAACCAATTTTTATAATTATCGTGTAAGTAGTTTCTGACATATAGATAGTACAAACTCTGAATCACCCTGTATATGTCTAAGAAAGTTGGAACTGTACGACAAACTTGTTTGTTTTAAACAATTTTGGAAAAATGTTTCTTCATTAAAAGTTGATCATGACATCAAACCAAATTAAAATCATCAAATATCAATTTTTTCAGTTACGTATGAAATGTGTCAAATAATATTAATTTTAATAAGAGTACAGAGTACCATTGTTTCTGAAAGGATCGAAAAATATTTTCGAAGCAGAATCCATGTAGAAAAACTTATTTGCTATGAAACAAATATTAACTTAGTTCAAAAAAGATATTAGTTACTTAAAAGATTATTAAAATCTCGATTTACCCTCTTATCTACTAATTAATTACATTCTAAAGGTCCATTCAGATTTATAACTAGGTCTTCTATGACAAAACTGAATCCTGTCCCCTATATAACTAATTAAGCTTTGCAATGGGCGAATGATGGTCACTGTAACCTCTCAATGGTGCCGTGGGCAAGATTCATTCTTTTCACACAACATATATGGGTTCTGCAGGAAAAAATAGTTTTTTGCAAAGTGGATGGATGTAATTGCATATTTAAACTTCTTGTCTATAGTATAGTTTCAAAATTGTAGGCACTAAATTCTGTGAATTGATAATTAAGTGTTAACGATAACATTGGTGCCATTGGTGCCAGGTATTTACATACAGTCAAATAGTAACAAAATAGAGGAAAGCTTTAATAAAACAAATAACCCTGACCAGTAGAAAGGAACAGTAGATCATCGAAGCCCCAAGTAAAAGAGGAGGCAATGTAGGAGGCAATATTGACAAAGTGGTTCGACATCCACAAAAGGTCAAAATGAAGAAGATTATCATATGAAGAAAACTCGTCGAATGATGATGAAAAACTGTCGCAATCAATATTATTCACGAAGAATTATGTTCTCTTTACGAGCCATTTCGTCGACAACGTATTTCTTTTATTTGAGTATATGTCGAATATACTTTATTACAATCTATGTGAGAGCCAGTTCATGATGTCAACTTTCTTTCAGGCAGAAGTTGATGACGGTTCCAATTGACGAGTATGGTAAGACGCATTGTCCATAATAACGACAGAATTTGATTCAGGGTTTAAAATCTTTACAAATCAAACTTTAAATTTGTTTGCGTTAATTTATCATAATAAGCAGTATAATAGGCCGTTATCTAAAAAACCTAATCACTGCATATGTGTGTTTATTTATGTCTTTTGTCAACTGGTGCCTTCAAACCCATTCACGACGCTTCAATAAAGGCTTGACGATGGATTATAACTTTAAAATCTTGCCAAACCTTTGAGACAGTACAGCCTTGATTCATGCAAGCTTCTTCTAAATAGATTTTTCTTCCTTCACGACGATTTGTTGTGAACCTTCACGATAGTTGTGGATTTTTTCAAGTAACAAAATAATAAGATATTTTTCGATGAGGATAAGAAAATTGTTAGTTATGTTCACATATTGGATGTTTATTTGCGCGAATGTACGCAATAATACACGGCGTAATAATTTGGTTATCAAATCGTCAAGGCCCTACATGTATACTTCATAATGTTGTTATCGATAACTCATGAACAAAAATAGCCAGTAAAAATATCAGATCTTGTAGATCTGGCAAGATACCTGCATTTATTAAAAAATTTGTATTTGGTGCCATAATTTTACCTCTTACACATTGAATAAATTAGGTTTTGATTTTCATTATGTTCTCTAATTTGAGCAAACTATATATATATATTTTGCCTCCTTTTTAGTTAAGATAATCCGATTTCTAAATTATTCAGTTTTCTTATAGTCAATTCCTCATATTTGTTTAGAAATTTCTTAGCACAAGGAAAAAAATAGTAGAACATATAATTTGTAACAATTCTTCAAAAGGAGTAGCATTACCTCTACTGCTTAAAAAAATTTTGTACGCCATTGAAAGACCAGGACTGGCGGTACCATTTCTAGAAATTTATTGCCTACAATTTTAAAACTATACTATAACTCCAATTAACTTCTAATAATAATTTTCGATACTTTCAAAAATGAATTTAAATGAAACCTTTAATTAAATGTATGTTTTTGATACACTCGCATAAGATTAAAAAAATTGGATATCCAATAGTTCAATTTTAGGTTTGAGATCATGCAAAACTTTTTATAGGGTATACCAATTTTCCAAAAATAATAAGAAAGTTTTCTGTGTGGTTCCAACTATTTAAGACATGCCGTATACTTGTGCTTTATTAAATTAAAGCCACTATTTTTATTTTTTCTTTAGTATTTATATGGGTCATGATTTTGTACATATTTTGGATATAATATTGTATATGTTATGTAGATTTTGTACATAAAAATTAAATAAAAATAATAATTTTCATAGTTCTTGTTTTATTTTTTGACCAGAATATTTATTCTAAAAGTTTTTGATTTATTAAATCATCATCAATGATGGATGTAAGAGTCAAAAGCTCAACTACAGTGTAGATCACATAAAATATAGATGATACCAAATCAAGAGGAATATTTATCATACTACCGTTTGGTTGTTGATTATAAGAAAATAGGCAAAAATAATATCCGTGTTCTTTTAATCAATAAAAAAAGAAATAAAAAATTACACTAGTAATGTTAATTCCATTTAAAAAGATCAGCTAATTGCTTTATACTTAAAATTGGATAATGCGAGTTGTCAGTGTTACCACTTGACATTTGAATTTTCTTAACGAAAATTTAAAAACATGGTTTCTTTAACCAATGCATAAAATAATATTCCTGCATGTTTTTTACACAGATAATGCTCTTACACCATCCTATGCATCAGATCGGACTATCAAATGAGCCAAACTGTACTTGTAAAATTGGCAAACAAACACATATTATAGTAGAATATCAACAACAGAAAAACAATATAAATAAGTTTTGTAATAAGTTATTTTGTAATAAAATATTAACTGTAGCTTTGCAATATATCAAATTTTATACTTCTTCAGCCTATATTAGTCCACTGTTGGATATAGGCCTTCTCCATTTGCTTCTATTGCTTTCTACTGTTGGCAATTTTCATCCATTACTTGCCCGCGACTTGTTTGATATCATCTGCCCAGTTCTTCTGTGGTCTGACTACTCTTGGCCTGTTCTGTCTTGGTCTCCAGTTTGTTAATCTCTGTGTCCATTTTTCGGGATTATCTGGGGCAACATGTGCGACCCATTGCCACTTGAGCCTTGCTATACGTTCTGCGGCATCAGTATTCTTTGTTCTTTCACGAATGTCGATATTTCAAATCCAGTCCCTCAAACTAATCCTTGGCATAACCCTTTCTATCGCTCTTTGGGTTGTACTGAGCTGCTCTAAGTTTGTATTTCTACAAAGAATTTTATACTATTTTTAAATAATGTGAAAATTCTTCATTATATATAAAAGGTTGGGATAAAGTATAAAACCAACTAAATATCTTTAAAACAAAAAAAAAACGCTATTCATAAAACATTACATGCAAGTACAATGACACATAACGCATCTAATACCATATTACTACTCTACTTGCCGTTTGACCGGCAATACTCTCGAATTATTTAATTTAAATAGGACATCCTGTATATTTTTGCAGACTTTAAAAGGAACTTGTTATTGCTAATTCATATTAGCGAGAAATAAATCACTTTACAGTTCAAAAACTATATTTACCAATGCAGATAATAATTGAAAAGACCCCCTTAAACTGTTCAAAACGCTCGCCGTTCTCTTGAATCTCCTAACAATGTTCAAGCCTATTATCAAATTCGTGAGTCACTCTATCCAGAATTTCTTCATAGATTAGTTCTAGTCATCATTAATTCTTTGTTTCAAATCCTGAAAATATGTTGATCGCCTAATGTACATACGTGGTTTTAGAGGACCCCAAAGAAAAATCCTAACGGATCAAGTTCCGGAGAAGGATCAGACCACTCTATGAATTCTCTACGTCCAATCCATAGATTTGAAAAATTCGCATTAAAAAAAATTCAAACCGTCGATAATAGTACGAAAGCACTCCATCATGTTGAAACTAAAAATTTTGTGTCAATTTCACCGGCAATGCTCTCGAATTATTTTATTTAAATGGGACATCCTGTATATTTTTGTAGATTTTAAAAGGAACGTGTTATTGCTAATTCATAAACACCAATTTTGGAAGAAATAAATTGTTAAAACAAGACATAAATCACTTTACAGTTCAAGAACTATATTTACCAATGAAAATAATAATTGAAAAGACCCTCTTCAACTGTTCAAAATGCTCGCTGTTCTCTTGGATCTCCTAGCAATGTTCAAGCCTATTATCAAATTCGTGAGTCACTCTATCCAGAATTTCTTCATAGATTAGTATTAGTCATCATAATTCTTTGTTTCAAATCTTGAAAATATGTTGATCGCCTAATATACACACGTGGTTTTAGAGGATCCCAAAGAAAAATCCTAACGGATCAAGTTCCGGAGAAGGATCAGACCACTCTATGAATTCTCTACGTCCAATCCATCGATTTGGAAAATTCGCATAAAAAATAATTCCAATATGTCGATAATAGTGGGAAAGCGCTCCATCTTGTTGAAACTAAAAATTTTGTGGTAACTGGCCATTTTACATTGAAACATTCAACTTCTCTGGATGCTGTTCTAACACTTGTAATATAACTAGGACGACTACTTGCACGTATTTATTGCATGGTTTATACAAGTGACTGTAATAAATTTTCGAGGCATTGTTATCTTGGTTATAGGAACATTCATTAAATAAGCTGATCCAAGGTCTTGTAAATCATTAACTTCCATTCAATATATCTTATTACTCCGACAAGCACCCATTGTTCCTATTATTAGTACAACCATAAAAATATCTAAATGTAATATATGAATAAAAACTTACGAAAATCTATCTTACCTTAAATGCAAGGTACTTTAGTACTTAACAATAATATTTAGGTTGAAAACCTTTATTTTTTCGTTTTAATGACACTCTTAGTGTCGTAAAGTTTCTTAAATTTATTGCTTGATGTATATTAATAGTATAATATTATTAATATACAGATAACTACAGTGTTTTGTTGACCATAGGAATTAAGACTTATTGCCTTCCCATCTCTAGAGTATATTTATTATAATGCCCTAAAACTAATTTTTTGGTTATTTCTAGCCTTAATATTAATACAAATAAATAAGTAAGCGAATAAGTTATATGCTTTATTGTCACTGAAAATTGTACAAATTTTATGGACAAAACATATAACAATAAGACAAGAAAGAAAAAAAAATTAGAAGAATCATTTTTACCTTAAAGAAACAATAAAATTCTTCCAAACTTAAACATAAAAAATACTATCTAAAAAACCTACAAACTTCGTAAAATCGTAACAAAAAATAAAAATTAGGAAAGCAGATTAATGAATTAAGGGCTCAAATATTCCACCTCCTTGTGCTAAACATCAACCAAATCTATCATACAGATTTCTCCTCATATTTTGGAGTAGGGCTGGTGTAATGCTTGCAGATAAATGAAGTATTTTTGCTCCTAATTCGACTAGGTTTGTGGCCCTTTCAAAGTGATGCCTACAAATATTTTCTTTGAGAAAACCCAAAAAAAAATAAATCGTTAGGCACCAAGTCACAGGATCTAGCGGGCCATTTAGTTGTACCACGTGTACTTATCAGTCGATTGGAAACGTTTGATTGAGGACTTCAATAGTTGCTCTAGAGTTGTGAGCCGAACACCCATCCAAATAATCCTTCTAAAAATTAACGGAAAGGCGTCGAACTGCTGGAATGATCTCATTCTGTAAAAGTTGTAAATATTTGGGCCCATTTAAGTTCCCATCGGTAAAAAATGGAGCGATAATATTGTCGCCTAACATCCCAGTCTAAACATTTAACTTATGCGGATGCTGCGCTTGCACTGCAATACTGAGGTGCTTATTTTTTCGAGAATAATACCTTGCAACAGATGGATTGTGTTTTTTATGTAATGAAAATTAAGATTCGTCAGAAAATAAAATAGGTATTTTTTAAAAAGTGTACATTTTCATTATGTTTATCTAACATAAATTTACAAAACTCCATCCGCCCAAAGTTATCTTCTGGAAACAGTTCATGTGTTGATTGTATCTTAAAACAGTGATACCCATTCCTTTTGAGAACTCGCTGGACAGTTCAAGCATTCACGTTAACTTCCCTAGCAATTTGTACACTATTGCAGGGTTCACTAGTTACCACAAAAGCACAAATATCAATATTCCTGTTTTGACGCTCCTCATCGTCAGGTCTAAGACGTGGTTCATTACCTTCATGACACTTTTTACAACTGTTTACATATCCCGAAGTTTGAAAATGTTTAATGGTATTTTTAGCTATTGTAACACTTCGTAGGGGTCTATTTTCGAAGGCAACAATAAATAAATCAATTAATTCGCGTATCGAATGGCCCTGAAAGTACGGTGTTGCACTTTTTCTTGGACGATATACAACGATAGGCATTTTATGAATTATTTGGTGGAAACGTGTAACATGTCACAGCGATTGTCATTGTGTTGTATGGTCAATAAAACAATGTCGGGATCTGTATAAATGTATATTGTAAATAATGAATAATGGGTCCATATTGTCGAGGATTTAGTTTGTTGTAGCTAGTTATATAAAATACATCAACATGATAGATTCTGAGAACGATTTTATATTTTTTCCTTTCTCCAATTTAAATTAAGTTATAGGCCGCTATCATTGTCTTGATTGTTCTAGTAATAAATCAGTGAGCCTACTGATAAGCGTATGAAATAAAAAAGATCAGTTATTCTAAAAGTTTATAAGCTAAGAAGTCACACCTTTTTCAAACGGTTTTTTTAATTTGGATAAAAAGTTTACTTTTTTTTTAATAAACAATAAAACTTAAAGTTCTAAAGAAACTATTGCGACCAGCCAAATACCTTAAGAGTATATGTTCGGGCAAGTACAGTTGTTCAAATAACCGCTCTCCGGATATAACTAATTGAATAGTTTTTAAACTATTTGGTCGATCTGATTGAAATTTAGCTCACTTCAGTAAGTCATTAGTTGCCCAATGTCAAGTAGTAGTTAGATTGTATATCATTTATGTAAGAAATTAAGTTATTAACAGTATAAATTACTGCAAAATAAGGGTTTTTTTGGAATTATCTCGGCCAATTGTTTATGTACTTTAATTTAGCAATTCTCAAATTAAAGGACTATTTAAGTCGTTTAAAATTTTATTTAAACCAGTTTTCTCTAAAATATATCAGAAATTATTTGTAGGGAAAAACTGTTGCAGAAATCGATGATTTTTTGCTGATAGACTGATCTAAAATCCAATGATGCAATTTTATCAGCTTGCAATTATTTGGCAGTTAAAGTTTGACGTTTTAATAAAATTATAATTTTACTATTAGATGACAGCCATTGCTGTAAGTAAATAGTGAAAATTACAATCGTTATACCTGACAATGCTTTAGGTACATATGGAAAAAGTAGTGAAGATATATCATTTTAATTGAGAAAACGAATAAAAAATGGGTTTATTTGAAAACAGACTTGGACAAATTACATTACTATACGTTCATACACAAATTTTCCATTTTAATGTTTGTTGTTTTCCAAATTATAAACATGTATACATCGAACGACCCATTAGAAATTAAATATGAAAAATTATCAAAATTTATAATGGATATTTGTCTGTTCCATTGGCTCCACCGTCTATGGCTCCACCAAGGCCTGTTTTTTAACCTGAAGGTTAGACATTGGATATAGAGAAAAAACAAGAAAATTACTCTCTTATTTGCTGACACATCTTCAGATTTAACGACGGACGATAAGTATCATTAATAAAACAGAACAAAAAAACTTACACTGCAGTAAATTATAATAACAAATTAGATGTTATGATTCAGTTTCGGGAAAATACACATGTTTCAAGTCGGATAGCAGTCACAATATGATACCAACTTGGGCTCAAGAAAGACGGTTTTAACATAAGAATATATTTCTGTGAAACATAATGACAATAATTTGATCCAATTAGAATATTGGATTGGATCCAATAAACCTAGTTATGGGTTAAAATGATCACTTTTTTTCCGTAAAGAGTTTAAAGAAGAAATTGTTAATGCCCTATCTACACTTAAATCGGTAGAACATAGCTTATAGAAAAATTATAACAACTCACCAGACGGAAGTGAAAGTACTATACTGACTTTTCATTGGTGCGGCGCGCGGTCAGAAACAGAACATGCGTTCCATCCGCAAACTAAGCATACCCCCGTCGAAACCAAGCCAGATCCTCTGTAGTAAGATTAAATTCGATTAATATAAAAAAAACTAGAATACTACTTGTACCGTTCATTGATACCCTCGTAGCTTTGTACTGGCGTGATTTAGTATTTATTGCTATCGACAATCTTGTTCTAGCTCTTGTCTTTATATTTTCTTTATAGTCCGGTGTTGAAATGTATGAATTGTTTTTTCTCTAATTTTCATTTCCACTCTTCTTTATTTCACTTACAATCACTATATCTATATTAAATTCAGAGACATCTTTTTATCCTTAAATGTTGTTTAGCTCTTGAATGTGCCAACCAGAAAAATTTACAATCTTTCTTCTTTCTTTTAAGAATTTTCGGTTTATTTCAGATCTATTTTAAGACTTTAGGTTTCGGCTCTCGAAGTAAAAACTTCTCTAGCGATGTTGTACTGTCACTGCTATGCAAATTATTCGCAAAGTCGCACAGCTCAAGAACCCCTCGCCGGATTTTGAGATCTTGTTTAAAAGAAGGGAGGGTAACTAGTACAACGAGGGAAAAAATAAACATGGCGGCATTTCCAAAAGGACATTACATCATTTCTCTATTATCTTTGTTCGATTGGAGTGTTTAATGTGTTAAATTAAAGAGGAGAATATAACGAATCTATTAAGATAGAAAAACCAACAATGAGACTACCAAGAGGACACTAAACAGCATCTTCGTTATTAAAAAACGTATAATTACATATATATACCCGGTTCGCTATTCCCAGTCCGAACTGTCTAGTGAATTTAGTAATTATTTTTTTGCGAAGTTAGTTACTTTTTGACAGACTAAAAGTGGCTGGAAATTACTATACAACCAAGCACACGTACTCATAACCAATTTTAATAGTAAACAAACTAAATAGTAAATAAAATAGAACTTTGCGAATTACCGACAAACAATATTTATTTATCTACACCATATAACAAAATGTTATGTTAAATTATAACAACTAAAATATATTTTTTAAATATATACAGGCCTCTGGATGGATACAAAATAAACAACTGATCAAGTCCTAATATTCGACATAGAAAATAAAAGAGCAGGGAATAACGATTATATTACGACAGAAAATGTAGTTACATACGACATATCCTAGGGCACTTTGGATGAAAATAGGTTAACTATAAGACAAATTTTAATTTATTGACTTAAAGAAACGTCCGGCTGAGGACAAAATAAACAACTAATTGAATACTCACGTGCGACTAAACGAATATATTAAGATATAAAAAAGAAACAAGGCGACTACCAAAAGAGCACTACACAGTATCTTGATCAATAATGAACGTATACCGACATACCAGATATCATAGGGCACTATGGATAAAAATAGATTTACTACAAGGCAAATTTTTTATTTATTGACTCTAACAACACAATAAATGATCTAATCTTAACATACGACATAGCAAATGAAAGGAAAGGATATAAAAATCTATTAAGGCTTATCCTCGAAAATTATAACGGTAAAATTCAGTGGGATATCCATTTCAAAAATATCTTTCTTTACGAAAACAAAATCCATTCACGAAGAATATTCTAAACGTCATCTTGTACAAAAAATATTCCAATAAATATAAATAATCAAATTCCATATTCAAATACTGCAAAATATTTGGGTATTATTCTGAGCTCATGAAAAGAAAATAATAATTCTGATTAAAATACAAAAAAATGTACTGACCGATTGACCAAAATTCTACTCTGTTTCTACATAATAAATTATAATTATATAAGGAAATACTGAAACAATAGTATTATTATAAAAACAGTATAAACATTTAGAAGGAAAATGTCACAAATCAACAGAAAATATTTCTATTCATATAAAAATTTAATTAAATTATAGGTACTTACTGCTTATTAATATAAAATTTCCTCAATCGTCGTCGACTTTTTTGTCCGGAAGATAAACGTCTTCGCGAACCACCCATTTTAAAAACAATTAACACACTGGTCTAGGACACATAACACATCTAGGACACATAATGCGCCATAAGGAATTTGAGCAGCTCCAGGTAATATTAGAAGGCAAAATCGAGGGTAAAAGGGGTATAGGAAGAAACAAGAAATCCTGGCTCCGAAACATCAGAGATTGGACTCACACAACAGGAAATGACTTATTCCATCAAGCCCAGAACAGAGAGAAATTTGCCATATTGATCGCCAACCTCAATAGAGAAGGCACTTAGGAGGAACACACTGGTTTGTCAAAAGTCGGAATAAGCCCTAATAATGTTATTCAACATTATTTATGACCCTCCCTCTTTTTTACCTACTCGTCGTCGAGAGTCCAGAAACTATCAACAAGGACAGCCTGTACTGACCGAGAGAGAGAGAGAGAGAGAGAGAGAGAGAGAGAGAGAGAGAGAGAGAGTTACATTTAGCACAATTTAAGATTTTTTAAATAGTTTATATGAAATAGCTGCTTTGTGTTACACTTTATGTTAAAAATAAAAACAGATTCGGAAAGTGGGTCAAATTCTGTAGTGCCCTATTTCAAAAAAAAATTTTTACGTTTATTTTAACCAAAAATATTTAAAAAAAAATATTGTTTAAACAATTTATTAATTTACAACCAAATAGTGCACTAGAACTTTTTAAGACCTTTCATATAAAAAAAGAATCATCTCAATATCTGCCATAGTTTTTGCGTTATTTGATATAAACGTTTACATTGGAATTTAGTTATGCCCAGAATCGCGAGGAACGGCCTTAAGATAGAAAAATTAAACAAAGCGACTTCCAAAAGAGCAGTAATCAATATCTTGATTATAAGTAAACGTATAGTTGCATACGAGATTAATAATCACAATAAATTATTCATTTTGTTTAACTCAAATTAATATTTATAATTTCAACGCAACTAAGATGTTTTCACTTCTGTCGGCACTCTCCCGATTGCAATACCTTCTTTTTCTTAAGAGATCTCTAAAACAGTCCATATTAAATATGACTTTTTACAAAAAACTGTTACAGTAAACAGTTCGAAGATTCCCTTAACGCCACGAGCGGGGTCCGTTATACAACATGTAAACTTAATCAATATTATTAAAATTTATGAAATTAGTAAATAAATAATAAAATTACTTAAATCAATTTAAAACATTGTATTTAAATTTAAAAATACATAAAATATAGTATGACGCTTTGCGCTAGTCTAGCGTGGACAGTCTTATGGACCGCACAAAACAAAAAAAATGGTTGAAATTTAATTCACATTTTGATTTTGATGCATAAATTGATTGTTATTTACACCTGAGAATTGATAATTATTATATCATATTTTCTAAATACCTAAAATACTTATTCTTATTTAATATCCAAATAAAACCTCTTTTACTGAGTTTTAAAAAGTACTTGTTTTACAGGACACTTCCCCTTCTAAGGGATCCTCTTTGGAAATCAGAAAAGCCAAGGAAAAGCCTAGAACCATATCTACTACAACTGAAGATGCCGTCAGCTTTGCTCCAGGAGAACCAGTTTCCCTGCAAATACCAGATAAAATATTTGGCTCGTCGTTTACTTTAATTACCAATCTTTCTACTCAGATCGGGGATTATTTAATGGTAAGAAACTGAACAATTGATATTAAGTATAAAAAATCAGAGACAATTATTTTCATATCTTGACTTACTTTCAGTATTTTTTAGTATTTTTTACTTATAGCTTACGTAGAGGATACATTTAACTAGAGGAATCTTTAATGTTCTTTGTATATCATCCCTTATCTTTGTTCTTGTTTTTGTTAGTATTGCAAAATTATTTTAGATGGCTAATGCTTTCCAGTGCAAAATTAAAAAGCATCGTGAATTATAATGTCCCTTTCTCTTGAACCTCTGTCTTCTTCCTATTAGATGAGAAGTCTCTCCATACTATACGATTTCGTCTATTGCTTAATGTCATATTAATTTTCGGAAGTATGTCTAAAGAGCTATTTTTCGTACAATTTGTCTATTTGATATATTCACACGCCTGCTTAAAATCTATGAACAACACATGAAGGATTATCTCATGCTCATAACAAATTGGTGTAGTCTCTCTCTTAGCACCCTGGACTTATCTTATAACAAATATCCAACAGAGGGATACGTCTGTAGTTTAAACATGACAGTATATCCCCTTTTTTGTACGTAGTGCATAAAAAATTGTTAATCTAGTCTTTGCTCCAATTTTTCATTTCCCATATTCTCTTGATAAGGTTATAAATCCTGTTTTGAAGCTCTTCACCTTCAATTTACCCTTTATTATATTCCCAACCATTTACTACTATTATTATGTCATTTTCTTCTATGTAGGAATTTTATTTTCGCTATGTACTTTATCCGTTTAATAATTCCTTAAAATATTTTTTCCATATAGTCATAACTGCTTTGTTGTTACTCCTTACCATTCCATCTTCTTTTTTCATGTATGTATTAAAATTCTGATAACCTTTTGCAGGTCTTTTGTCTTCTTAACTCCTTTCCAATATTTTTTTTATTTCTTGTAGCGTATTTTGGATATATTGTCTTTTCTTTCGTCTACATATCCTTCTGATTTTTCGTCTTTGGTTCATGTTATGTTGATTAAGGATATACTTGTGATTTGTTAGTATTCATTGACTCTTTTCGTTGCTTTTACTATTTTAAGCTAATCTTTTAATGATAATCTATTTTATTTAGTTTTTCTTTCATATCGTATTCTTGCCTTTGTCTATAATTTTTTGTCACATTTTTTGTAACATCCTACAGGTAGATTTCACCAAACAATTATCCTATTATTAGTGCCAATTGTTCGAACGCTAATAAAAACTTGATTGTAATCAAATATTTAATTAAAACCAAATAGGTCACATTTTGGGATTATGTTGACTGATTAATTTTATTCAATTTTATTATTTTGCATTATAATTTAAAATAAACCATGATTAAACTCTTTCTGGTGTTTATTTTATGTTTTTATTTACAAATCAATAATAATAATAAGCAACGTTTAATAATTTTGATATCTGCTGTGACGTATTTGATTGTAATTAAATATTTGATTACAAACAATTTTTATTAGCATTTAAATAATCGGCCATTAAACTATTATTATTCTTACTTTTCTCATAAGCTTCACGTGATTTCTTTAACTAATACGTGATCAATATGATTGACCATCCATCCATCCGAACACAAGACTAAATAATTTCTAGCCATTATCATTTGTCATTTCGTGCGTACTATGCTTTTCAGCTACTGCGGTATACATATGTATATTCTTTTCACCCTTTCGCATTGTGGTCTATAATTATTATTTTTACATCGCGTTGTGTTTTGATTCATCATCTGTTACCTCAGATAGGGCATATATGGTAAAAATATATTCAAATCCTTATTTTTTCTTTAATTCGTACTTCGCACTCTCCTAAAGCTATATTCATAGCTCGTTTTCTTTTTATCACTTTCCCTACAGTATCAGAGTATCTTAGCATTATCAGGTTTTTCTGTTGTTCAAATATTCCATTCCCCTGTTCCACTTTCATATCTTTCCTTTGGTTGATATCCTGCTCACATAAAGCCACTTTTATTTCCTTTCCATTTTTTCTTCGTCGTCTACTCTTTGTGTTATCATTATCTGCATTATTCTTTTCTTTCTATTTAAAACTTGGTTTATATATACTTAAATTAAAGAAGATCTACAAAAACTACAGATAAAAAACTGCAGCCATGAACACAGTTAAAGGGAGAAAATCAGTCGAAGAATTTGCTAAATAATCGCTGATTCATATGGTGATGTGAATCAGCGTGTAAATATCTCTCGGTAAGTGTATGTTTTCGGTATCATGTATATTGTGTGTTCTAAAAATACGTTTAATTTTTTTCTCCATGTATCCAAAAGATAAAAGTGTCATCCACATAGCTAAGCCAAAGTTTGAGTTTGTGTTTGGCTGTCCCTATTGCTCGCTGTTCTATTTCATGCATAAAAAGATTTGCTATTACTGGTGACTGTAGTGAACCCATCGGTGCTCCTTCAACTTGTTTATATCTTTGTTCTTTATACATGAAATATGTGTATAAAAATTATATTTTTTACAATCCTTATTGTTTCAGAATTCTGCCGTGCGAGCCCAAAGACTTCTTGAATCGATGAGACCATTCTTTAGAGCCATTGCAGGATCCAAGTCAATAGTAATTGAAGGGCCTTCAGATAAACCTATTTTCTCTGATGGTACGGCTACATAAATAATCCAGAGTTGACAGCTAGAATTACTGGGACCTATGTTACTTTATAAAATTGGTGGATTCTATATATTTCTTAAAAAAAAACTCTTTCTTTAAAGTTCCTGTTGTTACTGTAAATATGAAGTTAAAAAATACATTTGTTAAACAAACTTTGCTGCAATTTTTTTATCTCCAGATGTCAGATTTATCAAGCTTTATCTTAACAAATTTAATAAAATAAAAATTTAGAAATAAGAAGGTAATTTAAGTAATTACATATTTAACAAAGGTTAAATAAGATAACATATTAAGACTAACAAAGGTAATCTTTGTTTAAAAACCATTTCTAGCATGTTTCGAACCATTATACTATCTTTAGCAGATACATCATATTCTTCAGCTCATGTTTTGCATGTTTTAAAATAATAAATGCTGTATCGTGTTTTATTTTTACAGTTGTAGTAGATGATGGTCGTAGTTTCAGTAGTGGGCTTCAATATTTCTGCTAGGCTTTCTTTTTCTTCTTGTACTGCTTTACATATTTCTTCATCTGTCATAATTTGCTCTGTTTTTTGAGTCCCTTAAAATCACGAATTTAATCCTCTTCACGTGTCTTAAATCCACTTTTACATAAATTTTAAAATCAAATGACAATCTTTAGGCTCATATTTGTCTGTTTCTTGTGATATAGCATCTATTGTAGGAAATAGCTTTTTATGGTGGGTAATTCAATTAAAAAAGAGGTCCATGTGTGAGTGAGAGGAAAGACAACATCTTTCATATTAATTTTTTTTAAGCTCTGCGTTATTTCACCATCTTGGTTATAAAAGGATTTTACGTTTTGGATCACATTTTAATAAATGGCTGCAATAAAGTTGTGCAGTTCGGTAAAGGGAAATGGTATGGATATTTTCATCACTTGATTAAAGTTCTTGTTCATTTGGGTCGCCTTAAGCATTGTTAAGTAGGGGAAGGTAGTACACAATGAGACAAAAAACACATTTTTATGTCTGACATTGACATTTCTGAATTTTTCTACAAACTGAGTTAACCAGGCATCAATATGATTATTTCCTCAATATAATCTGAAATAAATATTCCCTCATAAGTGAAGAAACAAAATCTATGATTATTTTGCTAACCGTCTACATCTGTATCATTGTGTACGATCGGTGGTACACAATGAGTCAAGTGGTGGTACACAATGAGTCAAGTGGTGGTACACAATGAGTCAAGTGGTATTATTTCAATAATTTGTTAAAATAAATACATAGAGTGTAGATTTTATTATTAAAAATAGCAATTTTACATTTTTAATAGAAAAACTGAAACGAAAGAAAATTTTAACGGATCTTAATACTGTCAAACTTTACATCAAATTTGATATAAGATGCAAGGCGCTTGTTTTTTTTATCTACATTTTGTAGAATTGATGCAATGTCTGACCTTCCTACTGCAGCAATGTCTTCAACTAAAGGAAAAATAAAGCAGCCTTGAAGCTTACCACTTTTTCCTAAAAATGACACTTTAAATTCATTATCGTCTAATGTTTTGAGAACTTCAGCAACATAAAATATATTGTTTTCAAATTTCACTAATACAAAATTATCAATGGAAATTTCTGTACTAGCATCAATGTCCTAATCGTCTTCCAACTGTAAATTTTCACATTCATTGCCAGAAGAATCATCGTAATTTATTAGTTCTTCACCCTCCTCGGATGAAGTGCTATCACTTCGTTTATTTTTTTTTCTGCTTGGGTACCTTATTTAAATTGACCCTAATTCGTTTATTATTCTGAGGAGTCATTTTTTTGGTTGTTGCTTGTAGTTTTAACTAATCCAAGTCAGGTGTGTTAGTTAAAATTGCACTCTTTTTAGTTTTCCTTGCCTTTTCACCTTTTCTCTTTTCTGCTTTTGGAAATCCTTTAAACTCATGAGGGGAGATGAAAGAACTTGAATTCGCAGATAATACTATTGACTTAGAGTTTTGAGACATTATCGGTGTTTCAGGTGTCCTTGGTGGGGATACTTCTTGATTTTCAGGTGTCTTCGATGAGGATAATATAACTTGATTGGAAAGCACTCTAAACATTTCTGTCAACTCTGGTTGTGGATTTGGCTATTCAGTTTTATTTGATCTATCAGTCACAGAACTGCCAATGAAGTCAGCTTCAGAAAAAATGTCTCTATTAAGGGGGAAAATTCCCGTTTTATTAAAACCTGACAGAAAATTAGTAGGTGTTAATGCTTTCATATGTGCCTCTCCTACACATTGTGCTATCTGGTATATTGAAATAGGTTTACCAGGATGGTTCAACAACCATGAATTTATAGCAGCATTGTAATACGCTTTAACGGCAGAGAAAATTGAAACATCAAGGGGTTGCAGTTTGTTACTACAATGTGGAGGCAGAGTCAGTATGATTACACCATTATCCTTTGCCAGTTGAACAACTTGATATGTTACGTGACTCTCATGATTGTCGTAGAGCAGTATGGAAGGGGTTTTAATTGAACTGTTGCTAAACTTAATAAAATGTTTCATAACGTCAACAAACAGCTCGTTATTCATCCATCCACTTGGATTTGCCAAATCCAGTGTGCCAGGTCAAGCTTCTTGTGTCATATGCTCCTTATAATATTTCCTTGAAAAAAACCATAACAGAAGGCAGAAACGTACCATTCGCACATACGATTACACATGTAGTAATAATAATTTCACCCTTTCACCGCTAGTACAACTATTCAGCTGTTTTACACCTTTCTCCGCCACGATTTTCTTAGGTTTCTGCACTGTTGTTGTACTAGTCTCATCAAGGTTATATATCCTAATAGTAGACACAGCTAATGGATACCTAGAATAAACGGCATGTAAATTGTCGAAGAACTTGTTGACATTGTGTGGATTAAATGATGTTAATCTTGATAAACTGCAACCCTCTGGTTGACGTATACTGAGGTTCCCACGCCTATTTAAAAATGAACGGAACCATTGGAGTCCAGCTACCTTTAATCAAATTCGTTGGAACAAGAATATTATTTTTAATTGCCATGTCATATGCTACCTTTCGTGCTTGAATGGTTGTTAATCCGTAGCTCATTTTGCTACAAGTTTTGATATAGTCACACAGAGAAATTTCCTGTTCCTCTGTAAACACACGTCGTACAGCATAATTGGGTTCCATTCGATCATCATCTGGATTAGTACGTTTTTTTGCGACATATCTTTGTAATGTCTGAAATTTTACTCCGTGTTCAACGGCAGCAATTCTTAATAATTTTCTGTCCAAAACATCTTGTACGGCACTTGTCATATCATCGGAGCTGAATGCTCTTGGTTTTTCTTTGCGCACCATGTCTGTAACAAACATAATAAACTTTTATTCTACTTATACAACATATCATTATAGCATAAACACTTGGTACAAATTTTACTAGTACACAATGGGACAGTCTCATTGTGTACCAAGTAGCATTGTTGTAAACAAATACAAATAATTATATTTAATTTTTAGTTTTTAGGCATGACTATTTGAGGTTAGACTAACTTAACTGTGGTATTTCACGCATACACTTGCAAATTGATACAAATCAACAATTAGTTCTAATAATAAGTCAACAAAACTATATAAAAAGTAACTTCTTACCTTAATTAAACAGTTTATCACTGTAACTTTTACGAGGTCACGAATGAAATGGTGATATTTTGACTGGCGTTGTAAAATGACATTTCTGAGATAATGTTGGTTGCAGAATTGAAACTTGGCGGCAAATTAAAAAAAAAATTAGAATGTCTTATTGTGTACCATGTCTCATTGTGTACTACTCCCTACGACTAAAGCTTTTACGCGTCAGCTGGAACTTTTGTTATAATTTTTTACTTCTGAACTTCTTTACTTCTGGCACAAAGTCTGTATGGAACCGTATTGGAACTCACTCGTAAGCCAACTTTTAAATTGAGTCTTGTTGCAGGCCGTCAGACAAATTTATTTTAAGATTTAAAAGCTTTGTGACTTTTAGCTTTACCAATCATTAAAAATTTTCATTTGTGTGTTCCAGTAGCATTTGAACACGGCATAAATGTAATTCTATTTTTATCACTGTTTACAAAGAAGATTCCAAGGATGGAGTAAAAGTGATTAATGCTTCGATGATAGGGTGTTGACCAACTCGGTCTGTGAGAAATTTAGTAAATAAACATTAAGAAAGACAAAGTGTAAAATTTATCTCAAACATGCACAATAGACCGGCACATTTTAGTCAACAACAATTAGAAGTCAACAATTTGAAGTATCTGGAATATTGGATCGATAGAAAACTAGAAATAAGATCGAGAATAAAACCGGCCAGAAAATTTTTTTAAAACTAAAGGAGTTCTGTGTGATTCTAGAATAAAACTCGAAATTTGACAATGTATATCAAAATGTTACATGGTCAACTCTTCTCTATGCAGTTGAAACATCGAAACGTGAACCCTCAAAACATCATCTGTAAATAAATTTGCTTTTGGCCTTGGGCTTTAGGCCTTTGAAATGTGGATCTGTCGGAGAATTCTCAAGATTTGATGGATATCGCATGCCTCAAATGAAGAAGTGTTACATAGAATTGGTAAGTAACGAAAACTTTTCAACACAGTGAAGGCGAAAAATATTATATCTCGGCTATATACTGAGAAATAATAAATACTAATATGCTCAACTCAAAAAAAAACAGAAAATCACCAGGAGATGACAGAATACCGAACGAACTCCTAAAGTACGGAGGACCAGATTCTACCAAACAACTACTAAAATTAATCCAAAAAATATTAGAATAAAACAGAATTCCTCAAGAATGAAAATCATGCTTCCTAACAGCTCTCTTCAAAAATGGAGACAATTCGGAGCAGGAAAATTACAGTGGAATTAATTTATTAAACACAACACTAAAATTAACAACCAAAGTGATAAATAAACTGAATTAAATTGTAACACTAGCAGAAGAGCAACAAGGTTTTAAAGTGATATATGGTTGAGTGCTCGAATAAATGAACTTTAATCAAATAAAAGGCAGATATCGAGCGTAGTTTTGTATTATTAAATCTTGCCCAAGAACTTTCGCTCCTAGAGCTTATTGACGAAATGCCTCTGAAGATGTTAATTTACCCAAACAAGACAAAATGCATGATAATAACACCAAATTTACTAAGATGTAAATTGGAGCTGAAAGGTTAGATAGAACAAGTGATGAAGTTTAAATATCAGTTTTGCACATAGGTAATAAATCCTGATTATTGGATTCCAGATACACAGGATTTGGATTTGGTCTCAAGAACGATGAATTCCGTCTTAGAATCTTATCCCAAGCCTTCCTTACCAAATATGATCTAGGAGCACGATTCTCTTGAACCACTTCACCTGGTAACCAATAATTGCCTTTCTTGATTATTACACTTTGGTCTTCTACAAATGAAGGTCTTTCGGAGCTTGCTTGTCATATGAAGTTTTTGTTTTAGTCCTCTTTTCTTTAATTTTCTCAAAGTTAAAATGAGCTGTTTCTGTTAATAACCTCCTAGTAACAGGTAAATTGGTTCGAAGCAATCATTTGTTCAACAGCTCCGATGGGGAAATATTCAGACCAGGTATGGAGATGTTGTATATTCTAATAAAGCTTTATAAATGTCATTTCCTAAATCATAACATTTTTTAAGGATATTTGTAGAAATACTAACAGCTTTTTCACTAAGTCAATTTGATTTTGGATATTTTGGACTGGAGGTTATCAAATTTATTTCTCAACTTTTAGCAAAGTCTTTAAATTTCTTACTGTTAAATGGTTGGTTATCAGACTTAAAATTAGTTGGTATGCCATAAGTAAAGAAAACAACTTTAAGCTTGTCAATTACTTCCTCTGCAGTTTTATTTTTTAAAGGAAAACAGTATGTTTTAAAGGTATTTATTACAACATTATACTGTTTCCTCTCTTTACCACTGAGCCTCTTCTTCTTCTAGTGCCATGACCGTTATCGATCGTTGGATATCATGTTGACTACCATATTCGCTATCACGACTTTATTGACAGCAGCTCTAAATAACGATGTAGTTAATTTTCCATACCATTGCCTTAGATTTTTCAGCCATGATGTTCTTCTTCTACCATCACCAGGAATACCTTGGATCTTTCCCTAAATGATCAGATGTAACAAATCATATATTTTGATCTTCATATTACTGAGCTTAAATGTTTTAAATATATCTTGAACTTCTTCCCCTTCTAGATTTAAAAAAATTACAATTTTTCTGCTCTCTTGTGTGCTGGCCAAATCTGCTGCGTCCATGTATATATTAAATCTGTCTAGAAATTCCTCAAAATTTTGATTTGCATTTTAATCAAAACGGATTTCATCAGGCGGTTTAAAATTAGAATCCATTGTGTTGAAATACGGGTTCAAACACCTGACACAATGTTATGTTTAATAGAAAAACAGAAACACCTATTCTTAGTTTAATATTTATATTTCTTTACTTCTATATGACTTCCTCTCCTCAAATATATCTGTTGAAGTGGCAGACATAACCTCACAGGTGAACCAATTTATGTTAAGGTTGGTTCAGACGAAGCTGTTTATGTTACAAACACCTTTTACTCATCTTATTAATCTAATTCTATCAACTGGAGCATTTCCAGAAGTACTAAAATACTTAAAAGTACGACCTATCTACAAAAAGGATGATTCAAAAATTAAAAATTACATGCCCATAAGCATTTTTTCTACTTTTGGGAAAGTGATTAAAGAGGTTATCAAACAACAATTTGAGTCAAATAATTACTTTACTTCAGCAACTCACAATATGGATTCAGAAGTACTCTTTCTATTACGAACGCGGCTGTAGTGTGTTGTGAGCGAGGAGATTGAGGGGCTTGAACGTGGCAATTGCATAGCAATTTCTCTTTGCAATTTGTTGAAGGCGTTTAACTGCGTTTCACACGACATTTTGCTCGACAAATTAAATTACTATGGAATAAAGCTATGTGAATATAAAAATTACTATGGAATATAACTTATAAATGTTCTCATAAACTTATAAAACTTCTTAATATGGCAGACACCAGGCGGTAGTGTCTAAAGGTCTCCGATTTTCTACTTGTAAAACATGGAGTCGCACAAGGTTCGGTCTTAGGACCTCTTTTGTTTATTATTTATGTCAAAGATTTGCCTAAACGCATATCTCCGTACAAATCCATACAACTAGCAGACGAAACGACATAGGTTCATCATCATCCAGCCGAATTTTCACATCCATTGTTGGATATAGACCCCCTCCAAACGTCTCCAGTTCTCTCTATCTCTAGCTGCTGCAATCCAGTTTGTTTCTATCCTCCTTAGGTCGTCGGTCGATCGGGTGGGTGGTCTGCCTTGACTTCACTTGTCGGCTCTTGGTCTCCACTTCAATAATCTCTTCGTCCATCTTCCATTCTAGCAACATGTCCAGCCCACCTCCACTTTTGTTTATTGATTCGCAGTATAATATCGTCTACGCAAGTTCGTCGGCGTATCTCCTCATTTCTTACGCGATCTTTCAAGGTCAGGCCCAGCATTGATCTCTCCATTCGCCTTTGTGTTACCCACAGTTTTTCGGCAGTAGCTTTCGTTAAAGTTAAGGTCTCTGCTCCATAGGTCAAGACTGGTATGATTCATTGGGAAGGGTTTGCTGCAAACAATCTAAAACTTAACTCTGATAAAACGCAAAATTTGGTTATATCTAAAAGTAATTTACACAATGAGATTACGTTTTTCAGATCAAAATTGAATTAATTATACCTAGTTACAATATTTTACCAAAAAGTATTAAACAGCTAAACTGTAATAGTTTTGAAAAAGTTATAAAAAAATATCTTCTAAATCATTATTTTTACTGTTCAAAAGAATATACGACTCATTGCAGAACATCCACTGAATTGCTTACCGTAACTTTGCCATATTTTTTTTCTGTTTAATATGTGTTCTTGTTTGTGATATTTTTAAGTTACGTTTTATATTTCTTTTTGATATACTATGTATATTTTTTTGACTTGCTACAAACAGTATTTGTATCTTTTTTGTAGTTAACTAAATAAACTCTAAACTCTACAGATCTAACTTCTATTTTCAGCTATATACATACTACTGAATTATTCTCTATTTCTAAAATTAATAACACATTATCGTCAGAAAATAAAAAATTTGCATTATATACCAACGCTTTAGCGTCTATCCATTCTACAAACACCGGCTCCACACATGGTATCCAACGTTGGCGCCAACGTTGGGTCAACTGTGTTCCTACGTTCGGTGAGGCATCCACACATTGGATTGAGTATTGGGGCGATCTCAGTCTGTTCCCTCTGGAGCCAACGTCAACATGTCTGACATGGAAATTGCAGCGGCCGCGACTGTCGTGATAATGAGTGTTATTGAATGAATTTTACGTTATTTTAAACCTAAACGTAAACCTGACGTCAAGGCTTTGAATCCCATTTATTCTTATATAAACTCAATTCCCAAATTTCTTAGCCTTCTATTTCAGCTATATTCTGCATCAAACCTGACTTTAATCAACAGCCGATGCCGATTTTCATTGTAATCAATAGCCGATTTTAAAAGTTATATGACTACACGACTGTGGTCTATTAGGACAAAATGATCTATATTTCAAAATTAAGAGCAAATACTTTTGTAAAATGTTTAGATAAGTACATTTTCTTTGTTTGCCTAAAAGGTTCTGAAGAAAAAACAGACATTTATATTATTTATTTATGTAAAAAATAGCCTTTTGAGCATACACCCCGTTCTGATAGATTCCGTTTTCTTCTTTTTCTTTGAGTACCGTGCCCAAATTTTAGGGGTGGGTAGCTTCCATGACGACTTGCCGATATCGCTCTCGATCTTACGCGACATGTAATAATTCATCTGCTGATAAGCCACTCTATTGACGAAGGTTTCGGAGCCATGAGTATTTCTTTCTGTCAATTCCTCTTTTACGGTCGATCTTTTTTATACGATTTTACTAGGTATAAGTGACGTACAGTGGCCAGGTTCAGGCAAACAAATTACAAATAATGGAACCATGTATTATTCAGGTAACAACGAGGTCAATCATCGTTACGGTGTTGCTATCTTAGTTGCAAAAAAGGTCAATTACTCTGTGATAAGTTTTACTCCTTATTCTGATAGGATCTTATCAATACAACTACAGTCTAAAAAAGGTATAGTAAATTTTATTCAAGTTTATGCTCCTACGGCAGATAAAGATGACGACGATATCGAACTGTTTTACCATGATTTGGAACAAGTCTTAAAATCAATGAAAAAACATCACACTACAATAGTAATGGGCGACTTCAATGCCAAAGTTGGCCAGGGAAGAGTGGATGGATATGTGGGGGAATATGGTCTAGGAAATAGAAATGAACGTGGTGACCGTTTGATACAATTTTGCCAGACGGAAGAATTTGTAATAGCTAATACACTTTTTAAGCTACCAAAAAGAAGGTTGTATACATGGAAATCTCCCGGTGATACAACGAATAGAATAATCCGAAATCAAATTGACTTTGTCCTTATTAGACAAAGATTTCGTAATTCTATACTGTCTGCCAAAACTTACCCTGGAGCAGACATCGGTTCAGACCATAACCCCATAGTAGTCACATTACGAAACAAATTAAAACTGCTTAAAAAACCCACACAAAGTAGAATTGATATTAAGAGATTAAGGGAACCACAAACAAAGGAACACACTGTAAAAACTCTTACTGAAAATATACGTAATGCCCAAGAACTGAATAAAAGTAGCTATAACATTGATCAGAAATGGGAAAATGTAAAAGCAGCAATAATTAAAACAGCCAATGAAAACTTAAAACCAAAGAATAGAAAACATAAAGATTGGATGACTGAAGAAATACTACTATTAATGAAAGAAAATCATTCAAAACAAAAAATCCAATTAAATATAATGAAACTGATCGATTAATAAAAAAGAGAATAAAAGAAGCTAAGGAGAGAATGTTACATGAGCAGTGCCAAGAACTAGAAGAAATTGAGAAAAAATATGACTTTTTTAACATGCATAAAAGAATTAGAGAATTAACAGGAATGAGAAAAACACTTCAAACTAGGCAACTAAGAGATGAAAGGGGTGCACTTATAACAGATATAAACCAAAAAATGCAGAGATGAACACAATATATAGCACAACTATTTGAAGACAAAGAAAGAGCAGAAGCACCAAAAGAATTTAAGGATGATACTGGGCCTGACATTATACGAGAAGAAATTGAATATGCAATGAAACAAGCTAAAGATGGTAAATCTCCCGGGCCTGATGAAGTTCCTATCGAATTACTTAAAATTGTGAATGCTGAATCTATTGATCTTCTTTTGGATCTATTCAATACCATATATAGAACAGGTATAATACCTAAAGAATGGCTCCAATCAACATTCATACTGCTTCCCAAAAAAGCCAATGCAAAGGAGTGCAATGAACATCGCACCATAGCCTTAATGAGTCATGTCTTGAAATTGTTTTTAAAAGTAATTCACAATAGAATACATAAGAAATTAGATGAAGGCATAAGTAATACACAAATGGGATTTAGGAAAGGTCTGGGAACACGAGATGCACTGTTTGCAGTAAGTGTTCTTTCGCAGAGATGCTTAGATATTAATCAGGAAGTATATGCCTGTTTCATTGATTTTGAGAAGGCATTTGACAGAGTGCAGCATAATCGACTTAAAGAAATTTTATTAAATAAAAACATAGGCAGTAGAGACATTAGAATCATCTGTAACCTCTATTGGAATCAAACAGCAAAAGTGAAAGTTGAAAACGAACTGGCCAAGGATATCCAGATTCGCCGTGGGGTCCGCCAAGGGTGTATTTTATCACCCTTGTTATTCAATTTATACAGTGAAGCCATCTCAGAATTAGCGCTTGCCGAGATCAGTGAGGGCCTTATAATAAACGGTGAGCCACTTAATAACATAAGATATGCTGACGACACCGTCCTTTTGGCAGGAACACTAGAAGAACTGCAACACCTTGCTGAACAACTAAATATATATTGCAACGATTATGGACTAAAAATCAATTTGAAGAAAACCAAGTTCATGGTATTTACAAAAGCACAAAACATCAAAGTTAAGCTAGTACTAGATAATACAGAAATTGAACAAATATCTTCGTACAAATACCTTGGAGCATGGATCACAGAAGATACTGATCAGACAAAAGAAATAAGATGCCGCATTGAAATTGCGCGGTCAACTTTTAATAGAATGAGAAAACTTTTTTGTAATCGCGATATCAATATATCGCTCCGGATAAGAATGCTTCGATGTTATATTTTCTCTACCCTTTTGTATGCAGTTGAAGCTTGGACACTTAAAAAATCCAACATTAAAAACCTAGAAGCATTCGAAATGTGGTGTTACCGACGCATTTTGAAAATATCATGGATGGATCGCAAAACAAACGAACAAGTTCTCGAACAACAAGGAAAACAATGCGAAGTTTTAAATTCCATAAAGATCAGGAAATTGGAATACTTGGGGCACATCGATGAGAGGTGAAAAGTACGAACTACTAAGGAATATAATGCAGGGTAAAATCAAAGGTAGAAGAAGCGTAGGAAGACGTAAAATCTCGTGGCTACGCAATCTCCGTGAGTGGTTTGGATGCAGTTCAATTGAACTATTCAGGCGAGTAACCAATAAAATTATAATTGCCAGAATGATTTCCAATCTCCGATAGGAGTGGAACTTGAAGAAGAAGAAGAGGTCGATCTTTCTGTTGAGTATCAACTATATTATGCTGTATCTGCTTCCTCTCATTATATGCCCCAGATATTCGAGTTTTCTCTTTTTTATCATCTTTATTAAGTCACCTCCACCTTGACCTACTCTGTTCAAGACTTCTCTGTTTTCCCATGATATTCTGAGCATTCTACGATATAACCACATTTCGAAATCTTCTACTTTGTTCATCATGTTAACCTTTATAATCCAGGTTTCACATCCATACAGTAATCCAGGATCCATATAACATTTTAGGAACTTAATTCTCTGCTGTAAGTTCAGCTGAGAATTGCTCAGAATAGATTTAAGTTTCATAAATGCTTCTCTTGCAATTTCTATACGAGTTTTAATTTCTTCATCCGGATTTAGTGTCTCGTTTATTCAACATCCTAGATTTTTAAAATTGTTAACTTTTGTTATCGGTTCATTATTGACAATTAGTTGTATAGCGCCAAGGTCTTGTTTACTAACAACAAGTAATTTTGTATTCATTATATTTATGCTTAGTCCATTATTAGAGTATTCTCTAGTGACTCGATCTATAAGAAATTAAAGATCTTCGATACTTTCAGCCATGGTTGCGGTGTCGTCTGCATATCTGATGTTATTAATAGTTTCTCCCCCGATTCTAACTACACATTGCCCTTCCAAGGCTTTGTTAAAAATTATTTCTGAGTAAACGTTAAACAAAGTTGGGGACAACACAACCCTGTCTGAAAAGTCTTTGAATACAAATTTTGTCTGTTTCTTTGCCGTCTACCAGAATAGAAGCTTCTTGATTCCAATATAGATGTTGTAAAAGTCTCAGATATTTATCATCTATTCCAATTATTTCTAGATATTCAAACAGTCTACCATGTTGAACCCTATCAAACGCCTTCTCAAAATCTATAAAACAGACGTAAATTTGTTTCTGTACTTCCCATGATCGTTGAAGTAGTGTTAGCATTGAGAACATAGTTTCCCTTGTTCCTAATCCTTCTCTGAAACCGAATTGTTTATTTCCCATTGTGTCTTCACATTTCTGCTGGATGTTATTAAGAATTATCCTAAGAAATAGCTTGTGAGAAGGACTCATGAGACTAATTAGTCTTTACATGATGATGTATTAGGTTTTTTGGAAGTGGGATAAATGTAGACTCCAACCATATTTGTGGCCGTGTTCCAGTTTCATATATGTGGTTATAAATATTTGTTAATTCTGAGACATTGTCGTCGTCTAGAAGTTTGAACCAGTCTGATGTTATTTGGTCAGGGCCTGGAGAGTTCCCAATTTTGCTTTGTTTGATGGTTTTCTCTACTTCTGCTTTTAAAATATTAGGACCAGTATTCGTATACTCTGTGGCATTAAGTGGTGACCTCGTATCCACAAAGAGCTCTTTTATGTAGTTGGTCTATTCTTCCTTTTTTTCGTTTAAGTCGAGAATAATTTTACTTTTGGAGTCTCTCATAAAGTGATGAGTTCTTTTTCTCTGAGTGTAGGTAATTTTAACGCAGAAGGAAATTTTAAGGAGATTTTAACGCAAAAATTGGCCAAGGCTGAAGATCTGACCTGGAATATGGACTAGGGAGAGCAATGAAAGAGGCAATATATTATACCAGTTCTGTCAAGAACATAACATGACAATCGCAAACACATGGTTTAAATTACACAAAAGAAGGTTATACACATGGAGGGGACCAGGAGATAATTCATTACATATGATTAGAAATCAGATAGACTATATTCTGGTAAACAAGAGATTTAAGAATGGCGTCACCAGAGTAACGACATATCCAGGTGCAGATATCGGTTCAGACCATAACCTGTAATAACTGACATCAAAGTGAATCTCAAAAAAGTCCAAGAAAGTCCCAAAACACCAAAATTAAATATCTTAATATCTAACAAAACGTTAATAGAAAATGACTTAAACAATGAGCTAAAGAAACCGATAAATGAAAACAACACAGAAATATGGAACACATTTAAAGATCTTACCTTAAAAGTAATAGAAAAATATTTAACAACGTTACACAGGCACAAAAAACAACAATGGATGACTGATGAAATCCTGGAATTAATGGAGCAAAGAAGGAAACTGGAAGGTAACAAGACGGAATATAAGGAAAAACAGAAACTAATTAAACAAAAAATAAAGGTGGCTGAAGAAAAAAGGATGGAGGATAAATGCAAGGAAATAGAAAAGTTGAATGAAAAACATGATACGTTTATTATGTTTAAAAAAGTTAGAGAAGTAGCTGGTCTTTATCCTAAGAAAACTCCACATACTATATAACCTATTCGTCGGAAAAAATGATAATAGACGAACATGAAATTCGAACAACCTGGTGTAACTATATAAGTGAACTGTATAATAATGATAGACCCGAAGAACTGGAGACTTTAGTTGAAGGTGAATGACCAGAAATACTAAAATCAGAAATACTGCATGATATAAAGTTAGCAAAGAACAAGAAAGCCGTTGGCCCTGATAACATACCGACAGAGATGTTAAAGCTTATAAATAAGGAGAACATTGGAATACTGGTCAAGCTTTTCAATGATGTTTATTCGACTGGTGATATCCTTGAAGATTGGTTAAAGTCCGAATTCATAACACTACCAAAAAAACAACGTCCGAAAAACTGTAGCGATTACAGAATGATAAGCCTTATGAGCGACACTTTGAAAATATTTCTACGCATCATCCACAGTAGAATCAGAGATTAATGTGAAGAAGACCAGGATGAAACACAATTTGGCTTCAGAAATGGACTAGGAACTCGGGACGCCCTCTTTGCACTAAATGTATTACTGCAGAAATGTCGAGATCAAAGAAAAGACGTCTTTGCTGTATTTATTGACCATGAAAAGACCTTTGATCGAGTACAGCATCACAAATTAATTATAACATTAAAAGATAAAGGAGTTGATAGTCAAGACATACGATTCATAGAAAAGTTAAACTGGCGTCAAACAGCGACAGCTTGCATAAACGGAAAATCAACTGGGGTTGTATACTATCCCCACTGTTATTTAATGTATATTCAGATAGGATATTTAAAGAAGCGCTGCATAATTTGGAATGGGGCGTGGAAGTTAATGGAATTCTGATAAATACAATCAGATATGCAGACGCTACAGTTATTTTAACTGATAACATGAATGGACTACAATGCCTTTTAAATGCCATTGATACAGTGGGAAGAGAGTTTGGCCTAAACATAAATTGTTCAAAAACAAAAGACATGGTGGTTAGCCGTTTAGCACATCAAGATGCACGATTATATGTTGATGGTTGTATAATTCAAAGGGTGTCCAGGTTTAATTATCTTGGTTGCCATATGACTAAAAAACTAGATCCAGATCAAGAGATAAAATGTAGAATCGAGATAGCCAGCACGACATTTTTAAAAATGAGGTCATTCTTCTATAATGATAACTTGCAACTTCAACTTCGAAAGCGCATGGTTAAATGCTACATTTGGTCAGTCCTCTTATACTGTGTCGAAGCATGAACATTAAAAATATCCACCATTAATCGTCTGGATTAATGGTGAATGAATGTGGCTGCACAGACGTATACTAAAAATTCCCTGGACGGCTATGCTGACAAATGTGGCAGTCCTTGAGAGAGAAAATGCTGCTCGCGAGCTGCTTGATAACATCAAATGTAGAAAGATGGCTTATTTTGGACACTTAGTAAGGGAAGACCGATATAATATTCTTCAACTTATTATGATGGGTACAATCGAAGGACGCAGAGGAATTGGTAGAAAGCAGGCCTCCTGGTTAAAGAATATCAGGGTGTGGACAGGAATAAGGAACGTTGAGCAACTCTTTAGAATAGCTCGAGACAGAGACAGTTTCGCCATGTTAATCGCCAACGTCAAGGGGACTTCATAGAGCACGTTAAGAAGGAGTAGGTAATTTCTTTAATTTTTTTGTGTATGTTAAACTCGTCATGTTTTCTTTGTAGTTCTTCCATCTCACGACATCTCTGTTCCATCCAGTCCTCTTTTGCTCGCTTAACCTCGTATCTTATTTGTCGATATATTTCTCTATATCGAGTCTCATCTTTATTTTTACAATTTCTTCTTTGCTGGATAGGGTCTAGTATGTTATCGGTCATCCAATCCTTTTTCTTTACTGGCTCTTTTTCTGATTTTAAAACTTCATTTGCTATGGTAACCATAACGGAATTTATTATATCTTTATTTTGTCCGATACTTTCTTGTTCAGATCTTTTTAGCTGTTTTTTTTTTTTTTTTTTTTTTTTTATTAACGCATCGACCACGCAGGGTCATTAGCGTATTTAGATTATGTAACATATGTGACAGTTGATACAATATGTGAATATACATTAGTTTACAATAATAATAATAATAATAGTATGTATGTATGTTAAAATGTACGTTTTAGATCTTTTGAAGAAGTTGACAGTCTTTAAGATAGGAAAAAATTTTTCGGTTATGTGTACTTTCTTCTAGGGCATCTTTTAGGGAGTTAGGTATGTTATATTTGAGTCGTTCACTGTTATATTTGGGACACTGTATTAAAAAATGTTTTACCGTTAGAACACTGTTACACACTTCACACACTGGTTTGTTTTTGCGTTGTAATAAATAGTCATGAGTAAGTCGTGTATGGCCGATACAGCTGTTTTTTAAATTCACGGTTTATCCTATTTCCGAACTCATCTGCTATTACGGCATTTCTCAGGAGTCGAATATTATGTTTTTTCTAAGCTGTCGGGATTTTTATTATTTTTAATTTTAGTTTGAATCCAGCACAGAGCAGATTATGATTAGTTGCTGAGTCTGCACGTGGGAATGTTTTTGCAGATGTAGTACTATTTCTAAACCTTCTGTTAATGATAATGTAGTTGATTTGATTTCTGACTACCTTTCCTTCTTAATCAGCTGGAGGTTTCCAGGTATATAGTCATCTTTTAGGTTGTCGAAACAAAGTATTTGCTATAATGCAATTCTCTTCTTGGCAGAACTGTATTAGTATCTGCCCTCTTTCGTTCCTTTCTCTATACGGAAAGTCCATACTTTCAGTTTATATCTTGTGTTATTTCGGCACCAACTTTTGTGTTGAAGTCTCCCATAATAATCGTAGCTTCATGTGTTTTGTGCTCCGGAGAATTTAGTTAATTTGGTTGTAGAATTGCTCAATTTCTTCATCTGGTTTGTTAGCTGTTAGTACATAGACTTGTATTATATTAATATTTCTTCATTTATTTTGCAGCTGTATCATCATGATGCGATCATTGAAAGGAACGAAATTTCTAATACAGTTACGAATTTCTTATTTGACAATAATTGCGACTCCGTTACGTCTGGGTCCTTTTGTCTTTCCCGAGTGGTAGACAATGTATCCATTGCTCTTGAATATGTTTGACCCTAGCCATTTCGTCTCACAGATACCTAGAATAAGAATGTCTAGTCTGGCCATTTCCAGCTGAATATTGTGTAACTTGGCGCCTTCAAACATAGTTGTACGTTCCACGTAGCTATCTTGTGGACTTCCACGACACGGGGTTTTCGTGGGTTTAAGACCTGAGAGGCCCCGTGGTCTGGTTGTGATCTTCCTTCCCTGGATAGATTCCGTAGAGTGTTGGTTTTTGAGTAGGTACACATCACAGGGATTCTAGCTAATATTGATATTGCCGTAGATGCCTAAACCCAATGTGTGGATGTCTCACCGAACGTTGACTCAACGTAGGCGTTATATATACGAGTCTAAAATCTAAGTACAAAGTATCCTCAGCTCTTTAAATCATTTCCAAAACCTAATCAATTACGTCTGTAAAACCCCTTAGCTTGGCTAGGAAATTTAGAAGAAGAAATATAGTTAAGATTTTAATAATAACTATTAATTATTATAACAATATTTACTGTAGATTTTTTCATTCATTGTAATGTAACTGTGTATTAGTAATCTAATGTAGTCAAATTTTACAATGTGTAACTGACCCACGCTGTCTAGACACGCAAATATGATTAAAAAAAGTGAGTGTTATAAAGACCCTTGATATTTCAGTAGGTAACAAATTCAAAGTTAATGCTTTTTTGCATTGGAAAGCCAAAACGTCGCAGAAAGCGTTTGTTTTTAATTCTAGGTAATTTATTCTCAAGGATATTATAAGAAAATGCAACTTCTGCAAATCATTGTCAACTAAAAAATAAGTACATATTTTATGATATTGGCGTGACTCGGGTAAATTATCTTACTACTCTTCTGTCTGTCGTCACTGTATTGTGTATAATCTTTTATTGATAAATTTGCTTTTCTTTTCATTTATACGGTCTGTTAGTATTTATTATTTCTTCGTTCTTATTTGTATCTGCACCCAGTGTGTGATTTATTATATTTTTATTAGTATTGCGTGTTAAATTCAGAGTGTACGCAATCTTCAATTAGCCTCCACGTTCTTCGAATATCTGACAAAATTGATAAATCATCGTATAGGATGCATTAATTTAGGTCACAATTAATATGCAATTTTAGTGACGTATAAATTTATATAACGTTATTACCAAAATTTTTATTACAAATGTAATATCCTGTTGAAGTATTTTTTAGAAATATACTTTACAAGTAGTTTTGGGAAAAATTTCTTACTTAAAATTATGTTTAAAATAATGTAAGAAATAATTAAAATTTGAATGTTCAATTAGGTAATTCTAAAAGAAAGCTCATTAATAGCGACCTTGTGTTAATCGGCGGCTTGAAGATCTTCCATATTATAATTTTGTAGTTTTAGTAAAGTTAAAGTGAATGACTGAACGGTGGTGTGATTTTATGTGAAAAGTATTAATGTTGAAAATTTAAACAAAGATAATTATCTATAGTAAGTAGACTTTTATTTAAAATTGGTTTTATATAACTGTAAATTATTTAAAAAATATGTACAAATTGAGTAGAAAAGCTCTTCGATATTCTAATGTCCTATTTTGTTTAGGTATATTATTGACTGTATATTAGTCACATTTAAAATATTATATATATATATATATATATATATATATATATATATATATATATTATATATATATATATATATTATATATATATATTTATATATATATATATATATATATATATATATATATATAATATATATATATATATATATACATGGATATCTTGGGTTTAGTAGTCAATATTAGCCTTTAACTAAAACTCTTTTAGGTTTGTTGAGGTTTCGAGTTTATTGTACTCTTTTTCAAAACGTACTAACAATTAACATAAAAAACTGAATTGGAAAAATGAAGTTGTTATATCTTCAATAGGCTTACCCTTGTGAGGATTGTGTTTTAAAATTAGCAAAATTAATTAACATAATGACATTATTAAATTTGATTTTCTTTTTCGTTCTGTCCAAACTTATTACTAAGGTTTGCATGTCTCTTCTATTTTTTATATTTATTTAAGGTTAGTTTGACAGGGAAGTGTCTATGTTTATGCAAACCTTCATTGCAAATTTTGATATAGTATGTAGAAATGTTTCGTTTGCAGTTATTAAACGAGCAACAGAATTTATGTTACTAAGTAATTAAGAAAAAAAAAAACACAAATAAAAATAAATTTTATCTTATTTGAACTTGGAATAATCCCTTTAATATGCGTAACTTTTAAGAACTTTTATATTGTTATTCTTTTATTTAAAAGAAGATTACTGTATATAGAGGTAGATAGTACACTACATTGGAGCTTTCTTTGTGATTTAAGGGTGTTTTAAGTTTAGTATATAATTTCGATATTGTTTTTATATTTCTGGTTCCAATTTTGATATTAGGTACTTCTCTAAATGTATTTAGTAGTCTATTTGTTAAACCTGGAATATATGGTAAAGACTGTACTCTCTACCCTGTAATAATTGTAATAGAGTATATATTGGATAAACGTCCAGAAATTTGTCCGGAAGATTAACATCTCACAAGGGTGACATTAATCTGAATAAAGTACAAGCCTGTGCATTAAGTGAACATTGTATTACAATGGGCCATACGCCTAACTATGATCAAACAGAAATATTGAGAAGGCAAAGAAATTACAACAAAAGACTGTTTCTAGAAATGTGTTTAATTAAAACTACACAAAACACCTTAAACAAACATTGAAAATCTTAGTGCTATATACAGTAATATTTTTTTAAATAAAAGAATAACAATATAAAAGTTCTTAAAAGTTACGCATATTAAAGGGATTATTCCAAGTTCAAATGAGATAAAATTTATTTTTATTTGTGTTTTTTTTTTCTTAATTACTTAGTAACATAAACTCTGTTGCTTGTTTAATAACTGCAAACGATACATTTCTACATATTATATCAAAATTTGCAATGAAGATTTGCATAAACATAGACACTTCCTCTGTCAAACTAACCTAAAATAAATATAAAAAATAGAAAAGACATGTAAACCTTAGTAATAAGTTTTGACAGAACGAAAAAGAAAATCAAATTTGATAATGTCATTCTGTTAATTAATTTTGCTAATTTTAAAACACAATCCTCACAAGGGTAAGCCTATTGAAGATATAACAACTTCATTTTTCTAATGTAGTTTTTTATGTTAATTTTTAGTACGTTTTGAAAAAGAGTACAATAAACTCGAAAGCTTAACAAACCTAAAAGAGTTTTACTTAAAGGCCAATATTGACTACTAAACCCAAGATATCCGTATATATTACTCACATAGTCACTAAAGCCCTTTCTAAGAATATATATATATATATATATATATATATATATATATATATCGATTTTTTTTATACATACTTTCATAGATACTTTTGTTCTAATTTACCTATATATAAATAGATAATCCATATAATACTATTTTGCAGTGTCCCCTGTATTATTTTTAAGATATGGTCGTAGGTGGTTCTAGTAAATATATGCAAAGTGATATTTTTTCTTAAATTACGCAACCCGCACCCTACCTGATCTATTATAGCCCCTTCTTGAAATAAAAAAAAAATATCCAAAACTATAATATAAATAATAACTTATACTTTTTTATTCTTTTTATTTACAAACTTGCAGCTTATAGTGAAAGAAAAAATATAAACATCCATAGAATAGTATAACAATTAAATTTTGTATAAATAGGTTATTGCTTTTAAATATTGAATAATCACTTTAACACAGCACTTTAAGATTACAAGTAGTTCTTTAAAATTCTCCGGGATTTCCAATTTCAACTCATTCCGCACTGTGTAACAGGTACTCCACAAAATACTAGAAGGTTTTTATTGTTGGTGGGGTCTATAGAAGAAGTAATAAATCCAGCTATGAAGAATTTTAATTAATAGCTGCAATAGAAACTGTGCAATCTGAACGAAAAATAATGGAAATTGGTCGAATATCTATTATACCAGAGTCGACATTACGAGATAGAATGAAAATAATCCAAAAAGTTTTTTGGTTTATCTCCCGATAAACTTCGGAGACTTTTGTTCACCTAGGCCAAAAAATTTTAATGCAGAAAAAAAGGCAGGAAGAAATTGGTTAGTACTATTCATGAAGCGAAATCCACAGATCAGGTTACGCCAACCTGAAGTCACAAGTCTGAGTAGAATTACCGCATTCGACTTGGAAAAAGTAAAATTATTTTTTAATAATGTTAAAACTGTGAAATTTACTTAAGACTGTATTTATAAAACTGATAAAATCGGTATTACCATTGTACAAAACGCAATAAAGATTTTGGGAGGATAGGGCCAAAAACGGGTAAGTTCAGTGACTTCTTGCAAAAGAGGTAAAACGGTCACCATTCTTTGTGCATTCAGTACTTCTGGGTCTTAGGTACCACCAATATTCATTTTCTCAAGGAAATGAATGACTAAAGAACTCCAACGAAATGGTCCAGCAGGTGCTTTCTATAAATTTTCAGAAAATGGCTGGATAAACGAAGTGTTATTTATGGACTAGTTAAAATATTTTAAACACCACGTAAAATTGGACTGCCAGTACTCTTGATTTTAGACAATAATTCAAGCTAAATATCATTGGCCTCATGTAATTTGTGCAAAAACAGTGGCATAGTGTTGGTAGCTATACCTCCCATAGGCTAGATTTGACTTTTATGTTTTCCTCAAAAAAGCCTATAATAAACAGTGTGACATATTCTTCTTAGGGTGCCTGTCCGTTCCAAACGTTGGCGATCATTCTGGCTATGATGACTTTGTTGGTTACTATACGGAATAGCTGTGTTGAGGTCTTTCTATACCATGCTCTCAGGTTAGCAAGCCAGGATATTCTTCTCCGCAATTCTTCTTCATTGGTGACTTTGTCTGTCCATGGTATCTTCAGGATCTGTATAACCATAGTTCAAAAGCCTAAAGTTTTGACTGAGTTTCTGCCTTCAATGTCCATGTTTCTACTCCGTAAAGAAGCACTGAGTACAAGTAACATTTAAGGTGCCTTATTTTTGTTTCTAGGGTAAAGTTATGGCTCTTGTACACAGAGCTCATAGTCAAGAATGCACTTTTTACCTTTCTAATGTGACATATAATCTCTTGGGTATTGTCCCACGACTCATTGATTATAGTTCCTAATTGGTTCACATACAGATTTGCTCCAGTTATGTTTTCCTTGCTGATGATCATTAGCTTAGTTTTGCTGATGTTTATATCCAGTCCATATATTATACTTGTTTCATATACATATGACATATACATAAGAGCATATCCGTTTGAAAAAATAACTTATTATGAATTATCTGAAATATTTAACTTGGCTTATGTAAACATGGCAACAATAGATAAAGCCGCATATGGTTTTAAATTTGCAGACATTTTTCCGTTGGATTAAGATAAATTCCATAATGAATTAGGTAAATCAGATGAAGAATTTACTTCGGTTTTATCAGAGGAATAAGTTTAATCAAATATAATCCATAAAGGTGAAAAAGTCAGCGAGTTTTCAGCAGGTCATCTTACATTCATTCTCAATCATTATGTAATAGTTGTTCCCAGTAGTTGTTTCCCTACAATCCTAGACAATATTATACTTGTTTAGCATCAGTTCTCAATAACAAGCAATTTTAAAGAAATAGATCCTGTTCCAGATATTATAAACTTACAAACAAGCGCGAAATCAAATAAAAGAAAATCCCTACATTCAGAGATATTAATATCGAAAAAACAATTGAAAGGATGTTGAAGAAAAAAGGCAGAAGAGAATAAAAACTAAAGAAAATAAAAAGTGCGGCATAAGTGCAAAGATAAAATCAAAAAATATTTAAAAAAATAAAAAAGTAATGAAACCCAAAACACCAATAAAAAACAAAACTAAAAATCACACGTACGAATAGTAAATTTGGTTACAGTTCAACTACGGAAGAGTCATTGGATGTGGATGAAAAACAAATTTAAGGCAAAGATGAAGTTCGTGATGTAGATGTCACTTCTACGGAAAACATTTTTGTGTTACATGCGGGGAATTTGGTAAAGACAATGAAATATATACCGATGTACGTTGTGTTCTGGATGGGCATATGCCGACTGCTTCGATATAGATGGACCGATATAGAAGATTATATTCATGACAATTGTAAAAAATAATTTCTGCTTTGTTTTAACGGTAATAATATTGTTAATAAGAAAAAAAACTTTTTTAGCGTTTTTAATTATGCGCGGGGTTACCTTCAATGACTTCAATGACTGATGGAGCTTCGCAGTTCACACTGCAAGACAAAAAAACCAACGTTGGAATGCCACAATACAACATAGACTAACAAAAGGAAGACCACATATAAGATGGTTAGATGATGTAGAGTTAAAAATAATAGCCGAAACAAACTGGAAGTATGTTGCTCAAGATAAAGATCGATGGAAAAAGTTGGGAGAGGCTTATGTTCAAAAATAGACGAAAGAAGGATAAGAAGAAGAGGAAACAGACTATTTGTTTTTATTTAATTCTCAGTTAAATTTACATTTTTATGAAAATTGTGTTAATTTGTTTTTACCCGCGTGGACATTCCCCCGTTCTCCCCTAATTTTTATTACAATCAATTGTGGCTTAATCCAATACAAATAAAATAGTTAACATAAACATCTCACAAGAAAGCAATTTCAGAACCTCATACATTGTTTTTTTAATTTTAGAAAATAAATTTCTAAAAAAAACATTAAAATGTTTCGGAATGGATCTTATAGCAAAAGTCAAATCATTTTTAAAATGAATTACTATTTAACTGGGAATAAGCCACAATTAAATAAAGGTTAAAATACGTTTATTGACGTTTCAATTTCCACTTCGGAAATCGTTCTCAAAATACAAACAGTAAATTAAACAAATTTTGTTTTTTGTTACTTAGTGAAAAATTCTTCTAATTTAATTTTATCTGACTCATTACTATTGACAATTCAGACATACATGATGCATTTTAAAGTAGACGACTTTCAAATGATATTGCCAATATTGTTGAGTTGCGCTCCTGGGACGACTTTACTTATAAGATAGGTCATTCAATTACATGAAATCAACTTTAACTTGAGAATATCCGTCTGAAAAAATCATAGCATGTAATTCGTCTTTAAAAAGACAAACACATGCCATGATGACAGTAAAATTCTCCTGTTAGTGATTCCATAGTAAATTATGATTTAAAAAACATAAATGATATATCCTCTATATGTTACTGACTTAGGTACTAATACTGGTATTTTCTTATTAATAACTTCCTCTTTCAGTATTGGTAACCAGATCCTACTACATTCTGCCGAGGAATTTGCGACACAATTGGTCTCTTTAGCATAATTAGAGCCGCTTCTTTGATTTTTCTTTTTTTACCATCCGTTTCTTTTAGCACTACATTTGGGATTATTCCATTGAACTATATGTTCATTATCCCATACGTGTTTACATATTTGAGATCTATCAAATTATCTATTTTTAATATAAGATTGATGTTCACTTCTTATTCTAACATTTAATGGCCTTGATGTTTCACCTAAATAAAACTGATCTCATTCACAAGGTATTTTATAAATGCAATTCTTTGTCCTTTCTTGTTCATTGTTCGGTTTGGTTTTTGACAAAATAGATCTCAACGTGTTTGTTGTTTTGAATGTTGTTGAAATGTTGAATTTATTTACTATCCTTTTAAGTTTTTCTGATAATCCTTTTATGTACGGTATTGTCATTTTCCTCGTACTATTTCTTGTGTATGCTGTAGGATCCTGTTTTAAGTTGTTCTGTTCTCTTCGATTGATTGTTGAAAGTTCCTTATTTATAAACGATAAAGGATAATCATTTTTTAATAAAACAGATGTTAACAAATGTTTCTCTTCCAAGAATGAATTTTTGTTAGAACAAGTAATTTTGGCTCTATCGTATAAGGATTTAATGATTCCCTTTTTAATATTAATAATGTGATTTGATTTGAAATTTAAATATCTATTGGTATGTGTTGGTTTCAGAAGCGGCTCTAATTATACTAAATGAGACCAATTTTGTCGCAAATTCCTCGGCAGAATGTAGTAGGATTTGGTTACCCATATTGAAAGAGGAAGTTATTAATAAGAAAATACCAGTATTAGTAAGTCAGTAACATATAGGGGATACATCATTTATGTTTTTTAAATAACAAATATATAAAATCAGAGTTTGGTGTTTATTGAAGGTAAACTAAATGCACGACCAAATACTTACCATGTCGTGATAGTATTATGAGGTTTTTTCCTCATAATTTATTATGGAATCACTAACAGGAGAATTTTACTGTCATCATGGCATGTGTTTGTCTTTTTAATGACGAATTACATGCTATGATTTTTTCTAACGGATATTCTCAATTTAAAGTTGATTTTATGTAATGGAATGAACTATCTTATAAGTAAAGTCGTCCCAGGAGCGCAACTCAACTATATTGGCAATATCATTTTAAAGTCGTCTACTTTAAAATGCATAATGTATGTCTGAATTGTCAATATAAATGAGTCAGATAAAATTAAATTATTAGAAGAATTTTTCACTAAGTAACAAAAAACAAAATTTGTTTAATTTACTGTTTGTATTTTAATAACAATTTCCGAAGTTGAAATTGAAACGTCAATAAACATCATTTAACGTTTAATAGTGGCTTATTCCCAGTTAAATAGTAATTAATTTAAAATGCCACAAGAAAATAGCTTCAGAACAATATTTTTAAAATATACGTACAAAAATTTCAATATATGATATTATTTTCACTGCAACATATGGTGTATTCAAATAAACGTTATTTAGCTATTTTAGAATTAAATATATTCAAGAACAGTTACCTATAAGTGTCTGTGTGATAGACTGATAGACAGGAATAATCAATGAGTTCTAAAAGACATAAAGAACAAGTTGGTAGGGGAAATTGTGTCACGATTTCTAATTACTTGGGCGTTGGTTAAGAACTTTTACCTTGGTTTGAAAACACAGCGCGCGTTCTTTTTAACCTTTAATACTACGATTTCAATCCAGTTCAAGTGTTATGTGTACTAGCTTAGTAACTAGCGGTAAGAAAGTTGTTTGTTTATCTAATGTGGGTGCAAAGGTTTCCGTTAAACGGTAACATAATAGGTGTGTTCCCTCGTAGCATGGACACGACATATTCTACTAAGAAAAACTAGAGTATTTATATAGTATGAGCCAAAACTAAGTAGGTAAGGTAAATGTACCTATTATCGGCACCTTTAGCACGTTAAGCACAATGGAGCTTCATTTTAATTAGTTTAGTAACCAAATTACCTGAACAACGTGTATTTAGATTAAATGGAGCTAATAAAATCTATCACAATTACACATAAAATATTTATTTTATTCTAAAACAATTTTATAACATTTAAAATATTAATAAAATGAAAAGTGTCCAAAGTCCCCATTATCGGCATTCTAAATTAAATGCATGCTCTAATCTTCGGCACATCAAAGATCCATTTTTCGGCATGAGTTAGATACCTAAGATTGGAATAATTATATAGGGTACCTAAATATTTAGTTAGATAGGTACTGTTGAAGTAAATAAATTATTGTAGGTATGTAAATACACTAAATTGAAAATTCACATAAAATAACGTATTTTTCAAAAGATAAATATAAAATCTTTTAATGTATCTATCTAAGCAAACTGAATTAATAAACACACATTATTTTAGTAGTCATTGACACAAGGGGCATTTCAGTTCATCTCTGTCATCTTCAGTTAGACCAAGACAAGCCTCATGATAGTATTTCAAGCAAGAACCACAAAGGCGCATGTCCAGCTGATCGTCAGTGTCACACAATGAACAATACCAAGATTCCTGTAAAGATTTAGATGTTGAAGGTTCACTAATTAACATGCTTTTATTTTCTTGCATTTCCTGTGTGGAAAATAGATCCTTCGTGACATTTTTCAATTTAGTCTTTGTCCTGCGATTAGAAATTCTTTTATTCAAAGTTTGTGAAAGAGCAACTTTTTTTTTTTCGTTTTCCAATTCTTTCTTTTGGATGCGTTTTTCTTTCCGCTGCACTTTTAGCTTCTCTTCTTGTTTTTTCTTCTCTTCTTTTTTCTTGTAATATTGTTGCCACTGAGATGAAGTTGCTACGGCAGGTACCTTATCCTTTATCACTTTACGCTTAGCAATATTTTCCTTAGGTGTAGGCCAAAATAAAATTTTTTTGAACGGAGTTGGAATAGAATTATCCATAAACTTCTTGTCTAAATTCAAACTTGTCTCAGTATTAGAATCTGAATGATTCATGGATGGCGGTGCAACTTGGGAAGTTTCCATTTGTTGACGGTTTTGTTCCAAAGGTGGAGAAAGCTGCTGTGACGAGGATTTACCATAGGAGAATGTATTATGAAATTCCATTTGTTGAAGATTTTGTTCCAAATGTGGAGAAAACTGCTGTGACGACGATGGACCAGAGGAGAATGGATTATGAAATTCCATTTGTTGAAGGTTTTGTTCCAAAGGTGGAGAAAGCTGCTGTGACGAGGAGTGACCGGAGGAGAATGGATTAGAAATTATGATAGGAATATCTTCAGCGACGCCTACCGGGAGAAATAAATTTGTACAGTCAATCAATTCCGTAACATCCACCTCATCGTCATTTGCTTTCTTAGCAAATGTGTTGTTCTCATTTTTTAAAGTTATCATTAAATTCGTTATTTACAGTTGTTTCTTGGTCGCCCATTTCATTATGAATTTCCACTTCTGTAAATGAGTCATTCGTAACAAAGTCGACTGGAAGTTCATTGGAAGGCTTGTTCATGGCTTTCACTTTCATTTCCTTCCATAATGAAAATAAGCTGGTGTGATCTACTGGTCCTTCCCAAAATGACCCAGAAAGCTCAAACAATTGCAGCATATCAATTGAGATGCATTCTTCTACAACTCTTAGGGTGACTTGAAATTTTGTAGGTTGTCGTTGTTCTTGTATCCTTTGACAGTTTTGTGCTCCCACGTCTTCTTTAAAGTATTTAGAAAATTTAATATTTTCAACATTAAAGGGCACAAGTCCGCAACCCTTGAAACCGCTCTTAACTATATCGGGAATATTTACCATTTTTTGAAAAGTGCTTTCCAAAATAGGTGCAAATGAATCTCTGGTTATCTTTTTACCTTGGTTTTCCATTCTCTACCGATGCACGCTCTTTTTCCATTCACGTTTTAATGGTCGAAAGACTGCAATATCTAGAGGCTTTAAAATATGTGTTGCGTTTGGACACAGAGCTATTAGAATAATATTATTATTACTACAAAATTCACTTAGGGTCATCGTTAAGTGTGATTTGTGTCCGTCCAAAAACAGTATAACCGGAAACTGCACTTTTTGAGCAACTAACCAATGGTGGAATATATTAGCGATGTACTCAAAAAAGTTTTCGCCAGTCATCCACCCATTTTCAGACTTTCCTATCCCCCAGTGAGCCGGTATTTTCTCGATAACTGATTTGGGAATTCTTGTATATTTAAAAACGATCATGGGTGGTAAAATTTGACCGGAGGCACTACAGGTAACCAAAGTTGTCAGACATTCCTTCTCGTCGTTGCTAACAAACGAATAAACTGTTCTATCCCCCTTTCTAACCAACACTTTGTCTCCCTTAGGAGTCAGAAAAAAAACCGATTCGTCACAATTAAATACACGACTAGGATCAAAAGTTATGTTGCGATTGTTTGTACTTTCTAAAAAGGTCCCTACTTCAATAAACCATTGACGAATTCGATTTTCTGTTATAGTGTTTCTAGCACAAGTTAGGATTTGGGAAATTCTTATAGATAGTTCGGGATGCCTTTTTAAAAATAGTTCGTACCATTTACGTCCAGGCCTATCATCCACGAAATTATTAGGCCTATTAAGTTCTTTAAGCAATAGCTGAACACTATCCAACAACTGCGTTTTAGTTGCAGGAAATCCACAGGATGCAATACGAAATAGCCATGCTACCAGTAGGTTTTCTTCTTCTTGTGTAAGTGTGGTCCCAGGTCCAGATTTCTTCTCTAAAGAGGTTCTACCCTTTACTTTGTCCTGTAGAGTCGATCTGGGTACCTTATACAATTTGCTTGCTGCTTTAAATGGAATTCCTGACTGAACAGCTACAACAGATTTGTTGATATCTTCCGCAGAATATTGAATTCGCTTTTTCTTCTCCATTGCTAATTTCTGAATTGTAGTCTAAAACAAAGAATTTCCAATTATCGGCACGTAGAGGTATGTATTATCGGCAGTGTTATACACGGTCAAATTATTGCTATTTGTACTAGAGATACTGGATGCCGAAAATTGGTACAAGGAAACATCGTTTTTTATTACATATAATGACCAAAAATTTGTAGTAGTAAGTTAAAAGATTACGCTAAAATCAGCTTATATACAGTCCAATGCATATAACCAATTATCGGCACTCCAGCCGACGATTGGATCATCTGCTAATATTTACGTACCTATTATCGGCATTCTCAAAATACTGCAAAAAGCTATAGAAAAACAGTTTTTGGCCAACAAATAATCAAAATAAACTATTTCTCAACATATAAAACATAATTAAACTGTTATTCCATATTTTAATCATTACTTATAGCATTCTGTAGCTTACCTGTTTCTTAACACGTACAACAAGAAACACTTTCCACAAGAGTTTGGCGCCAACTGACCAATATATTTTTAAATGTTGTGATTGCAGTTTTCGTCTAACAATTGGCATATTGTTCATAGGCGTAGATAAAGGTCCTTAGAAATTAGTGAAATACTTTCGCCCGACAATCACGCGCAAGAATTCTTATTTTTGTCGATTATGTAGGATTACTGCCGATAATTGGAGCAGTGTCGAAAATAGGAGCGTTTACCTTACATACATGCTACCTAATATACAAAGATATACAAAGTGTATTGGTTAATTTTATTAATTTATATAGGTAATGTCATAATATTGTTAGGTACACTTCTTTAACCCTAGAACGGCACAGTTCGTTCATCCAACGTAGACTACACAGTGGGACAACTCTGATTGGATTTAATTTGTAATATATATATATATATATATATATATATATATATATATATATATGTATATATATATATGTATATATATATATATATATATATATATATATCTGCGGTATGTAGTACAAAACAACAAACAACAATATCTTATTTTCAAAATATGTTTATTAAAAAAAAACATTTCTCATTAGATCACATCTAATGGGAAATGAGAAACGTGAAAAATATAAACTAGTGTTTTATCACACTTTTTTAAAAATATGGAGACATGACATGACCAAAAAAAATAAACAAAATTCCAGTGAAATAAAACTTGTCTCTTCAAAACCCGTTAAACTAAAATAAAACATAAATGTTGTTACAGGATAATTGTTTCTCACTCTTAGCCAGGCACTTCAACTTTGGTTCTGACACACATAACATAATTCAAGCTCGATGTTCTAAACATTACGGTTGGTGACACAATGAACAAGCAGAACTCGATCTTTTCCACGAGGACAAAACCAGCATCTAACCTTTTTAGGCAAACTATCATCAAAATTATCTCTTTGATGTACATTAACTCCTAATATTTCGCTAATTTTTATACGTTAGGGTTGTTGGCAAATTGGTAATTTGTAGTCTTTCATTTAAGTACGGTTCAATTAATGCATTCGAAAGTTCTTTTAAAAATGTTTTTCTATCGTGTTTTCGGTCATTCTTACATTGGGAATTTGCAAGTGAAAATATGACCATAGCATTTTTTCCGCTAGCATCCAACATATTGAAAAACGTTCTGAGAGGCCAGCGTCTAGTTTTACGGGAAATCGTGTAAGAGTGGCACATCTGATCAAAGGTGTCTGTGCTACCCTTTGTTTCATTGTAGGAATGTACAAGGTTTGGTTTTCCGGTGAAGGTATTAAGTGATGAATCAGCCTGCAAAGTGGATAAAAGTTGTACCACTTTATTTTCCTTTGGAGTGTACGAAACGAGTAGCGTTTTATTTCTGTCGAAAGCAAATATGGATGTGCCTACTTCTTTTTTTGTGTAAACTTCGTAGGTATTACCCCTTTATTTTTTCTCAACGTTCCAAGGATTGTTAGCTGATACTGTTTCAACATTTGTTCACTTAGAGGTATTGACGTAAAACAGTTATCCATTGTTATGTTACGGTAAGTACCGTGTATTGGTTGGGAAAGTTTTCTGGCATAATATGTAGTGACTCACTCATTATTCTCAACATCAACATTTCCAACGTTTGGAATGGCACTCAGCATTTAAAATTTCTTCGAATAATTTATCATCATTACTTTCATTTCATATTTATCAGGTTTGCTGGCCATGTAAATTCGGAATGGACATTTTCCACGAAAACTCACGAGCTGCTCATCAATTGTACAGTTCTCATAGGGCGTGTAACACCTATAGCTTGTAATTATTTAAAAAATGTCCCATATTTGGCGAATATGGATAAATTTGTCAACCAAATTCTCTAATTATTTTAGTTTGTAAACGTGTTTATACCTGAATACATATTTAGTTTCTTTTTCTGCTTAGTTTAGTCAATTCAAGTTTAGTCACTTAGTTCTTCTTATTTAATATTTAGTTTCTTCTTCTTGATGTGCCTCCGTTACGAATGTTGGCGATTATCATGGCAATCTTTATCTTATCTGCAGCAGCGCGGTAAAGCTGCACAGATGTTGTATTGAACCAGATTCTGAGGTTCTTTAACCAAGATGTTCTTCTTCTTCCTGGACCTCGCTTTTCAAATATTTTTCCTTGCATGATGGCTTGAAGGAGAGCATATCTGGATTTATTTCGTATAATATGTCCGAAGAATTGTAACTTTCGAGATTTAATGGTGGTCAGTACCTCTCGGTTCTTATTCATTCTTCTGAGGACCTCCTCATTTATGACGCAGTCAGTCCACGGGATCTTAAGTATTCTCCGATATAGCCACATCTTAAATGCTTCCAGTTTTTTGCACATTTCTTCGTTCAAGGTCTACCATTCAACACCATAAAAAAGGACAGAGAAGATGTAGCATCACAGCATTCTTACTTTTGTATCAAAAGAGAGGTTGTGACTCTTGAAGAAGGCTTCCATCCGATTAAAGATGGATCTAGCTTTTGCGATGCGTGCTTTAATCTCCTGGTTGTTGGTCCATTCTTCATTTATTATGGTGCCGAGGTAGTTGTAGTGCGTCACTCTTTCTACAGGAGATTGGTTGACGTAGAGTTGACCTTCTGTTATCCTTTTCTTGCTAATTATCATAAGCTTTGTCTTCTTAACGTTTATATTGAGTCCATATTGTTGACTGTAATACGTGATTTTGAAGAACATGCTAGTGAAAGTGGATTCGAATACTTGGCGCGGTCGGTGTACCGAAAAGGCTAACGTATTAGTTTAAAATATTAAATGAACTTGCAACCTATAACTAGAATACGTTGGTACCTGATCCATAGATCTCTAACGAAAGGTCGTGACGCATAATATACTGGTGTATATATTATATAGTTGAAGATTGTATAATGTATAGCTTGTAGATTGAAATTTTTATATTTGTTTCAGAAAAGCAGCTATGAAGGGTCACTTACTAATCCAGGCATTTTTTCTGTGTGTATTAGCGATATATGTCACAATGGGTCTACAATCAGATCTTTCAAAATACGAGGTTTGAGTGTATACTATTGTAACTAGATTTGTTCTAATTAATTTTCTTATCTTAGACCGAAAACATTCCACTTGCAAGAGCTGAAAGAGCTACTAGAACGACACCAAGGCCAGGTTTTTTTAAAACACTGTTTTCCGTACTTTATGAGGTAAGAATATTTTTAAAACCAAAAAATACATATAATAGGATGGAACGCACTGTAAAAGGAAGAAAATAAAAACAAAAATTAAAGGAAAATATTTTACGGGCGAGCTAAGGTAGCTAAGTGGAAGGGTGTGACACAACCTTCTCTTATCTATATCTTATCACTGTCGTTGGTCCGGCTAGCGTTTCTCTTCTTCTTCTTTGTTTTTAATTACTGTTCGAGTGTAATTATGTACAATATTCCATCCCTCCTTACTTCCCGCCATCTTTATAATATCTCTCTTACAATAACAGGGTTCATACCTATATCTCTGTATACTCTGCTTCTCTCGACTGTCCATCTATTACACTCCAGCACTGTGTATGTAATAGTGTCAGGGTATTCACAGTATAGACTATATATATTTTATTTATCTGTATCTGTCTTTCTGAATGTATGTCCTAAAATACCCATGTCGTGTGTTCATTTGCTTCAGGAAGTAATGTAGTCACCTCTGACCACAGTCCACCCAGTCCTTTAGGCTTGGGATCAGCATCTTAGTCCACTGAGCAACATCTTCCGTGTTGTTCCACTCTGCATACTTTCTATTAATCTTTATCCCCACATATTGGTGTAGTGTCACTCCATGATATTTGACGCATTTCTTTGATGTTAGTTGTACATAGACAGTAAATATGTAAAACCCCATTTTAATTATATACAGACCTTTCTTACAGGTGAAGAAGATAAATACAGAGAGCTTGAGTCAAAAACATTACTTTCCGTTATTTTTTGAACTACTTGAGCACCTTCTATGTTTCTTATTTTAATGATCAATAGTGTGAATGTTCGCGTTAGCTTAACTACTTTTCTGTCTGATTCTCCATTTAATTAACTGTCAAAAGTATTTTTTATATCGCTTTTTGACATTCTTTTCGTAAACTAGTTTTTAATTGTTGTCGTCTTGCCTATATCTAACCTGATTTAACCCCTTTGCTCTCTTTGCTTCATATTTGGTTATTTTATGTATCTTTGCTTCCCCTTCCCTGCTATCCAGTTGATCGTACAGATTTGTATAGGTACGCTTCTGCTTTAGCCTTTACTACTGCTGCTTTCGCTTTCTTTTTTTGGCGACCCAATAGTTATAAAAACCTGTGTCCGATATATTTTCCTGCCACTGTTTATACCGTTTTATCTTCTGCTTTATTTTTTTTAACTTAACTTAACGTTTGACTGCCACCAGATGTCTTTTCCTGAAACTTATTCTTGATAAGGTTTTAAAAATAACCTGTATCTATTTTCAAATAAATCTATGAAATTAGTATGAAAAGATGAAAAATTTTACTTAAAACTTTAATGTGTGATCACTTTCCCAATTATTTTATAGAAAATTATTTAAATTATTATTTTTTCAGCAATGGGATGACACAAGAAAGACCTCGGCAACAGTTAGCAAAGCGGTTAACGATAATTTCCTTCCAGAATCTTCCGGGGTAAGGTATTTGAATAAATAATTTCCTACATGATTTAGATGTCGAATGATTTTCATGTATACAATTTGAATTTAATATGTACCTATATGAATATCATCCCTTTAATTATAAATATAGGAATTAATATGAATTCAAGAAATAATAAAAATGCAAAAAAATTATTTCAATGAAAAAATAAAAAAAAAACAATTGAAGAACGTTAAAATTAATCAATATAATAGTTACTTCCGGTATAAACGGAAGTGGTAGAAGGTTCAAATTATTTTAAATTTAAAATGTAGGTAAAAAAATGTGTTATTTTTTTCAAATATTTTTATATTTGGATGCATGGTGTTTAATAAAAAATTTATAAATCACTTTGTACTACTCACAATATTTTCATTTGTATTTAATTTTGTGAAAATTTGTAAATTCTTTGAAAACTGTCTATGAAAGTAGATAGTCTAATACTTACCATAAAATAACTTGTATGCAGTATCGATGAGTAGAGCAGAGATTCAATATTCAGCACTTACTTTCCTCTCGTATATTCATAACTAAAATGTGTATTAAAATCTCAAAACCGTGATACTATAATAACAAGATAGGATCTTCCCGTAGCACAAAATAGGTCGTGTTTGCGCATGCCATCATTGGAGAGTAGAATTTAAATTCTTGTTAAAGTTGACAGCTGTCAAATTTGTTTGGTTAGATCATGGACGTATAAACACAGATGGACTCAGTTATTTACATAAAATTGTGTAGTCAAAATTATTTGAGTAGGTCACATTCTCACTACCTTCAACTGTCGTCACGTTTTGTTTTAAAATTTCTTATTCGCGAGTCGCTGAAAATATTACTCCGTATTTTATACTCTACAGGTGCTATCAAACAAAAATAATAATTTATTGGTTATATTAATATATTTAATTGTAATCAAAATATCAAGTGTGCACATAGTGTGCATTATCATTTAATAATAGCGTATAATAGATATCAATCAATTATTTTATATGTAGAAGCACTGAAAACTATTTATAAATGGCAACGGTTGTTTACATTTCTCTGTCTTATGGATCTACGTCAAACTTCAAATGCTGTTCCATGTTTGTTTACTTTTTACATAAGATGAGGAAAAGGTGTTTTTCGATATTTTGGCTGTATTTTGAGTGATATTTGTGAAAAGTGAAAAAAAAAATAAACGAAATATTTACATCCCGATCTCTCATTTCATTTGTAAGTACATACAATTTACATTATTTAAGATGAGGAAATGAGGAAGCGTGTTTGTTTACATTTTAATAGGCGTCCCATTGGGTTTATTCATGTTCATTAATGTATTGAATAAGATATGAGTTCATGAAATTAGTAGACATTTTTAAATTGTAAGTAGACATCATCTGATTAAAAAAGATCTGTTTAGTACCTTTTTAATTTAATATGTTTCATGGATACAAATAAATTAGTGAAATGAATAAAACTCATTTATTTTTCTATGTGGGTTTCCAAATAATATTGACGATCGAACTATTTGGGTAGCAAATTTAATAGAAAACATAAAGATTTTTTATTGAAGCATTATTTTTATACCTATTAAAAATTAACTTGAATTCAACTATATTTAATTGTATTAATTTTAAAGCAAATACAATTGTTTTTAAATTTGTTTATAAAGACGTGATTTGTTAATAGTTAAACTCTTGTTTTTTTAAATTCTTTGACCGTGTTTTTATACATCATTACTACTTCCAATTTTTAAAATCTGAATAATTACCCGCGAGTAAAAATTCAAGCACGCTTATGATCATTGCGGAAGCATCACATTCTATCGAAGCTTTAAAACATTGTGTGTTAAAGGTATCTTATTGCCGTGTCCATCTATGTTTATACGTCCATGGGTTAGATGATTTGTTGAGAGAATATTACTTCCTGCTTGGGGGACAAGAATCGGCCAGAAATGCTAGTTTTTGAAATTTTCTTTTGGCCAGCTGTTTATGTAAAATACAACTTTGTGTCGCCTATGGATCGTAGAATGATTTAAGAAAGTACTGTTGAACAAGTTGGCTACTTCACTATAAGATCTTTTTCTATCGCCGTAGCCTCTCATCAGTAAAACACTAATTCGCTCTTTTTCATTAAAAACCATCTTTATTGTAGAGCTTTTAAAAACACATAAAACAACTGTCAGCTTTAGTTAAAAATAAAATTTATTTTGCAAAATTTTCAATAAACGTCAAGCTATTGTTAGTTTTATAAATTAATGTCAAAATCACAGCTATTACTTCAAAACTATTTAGAACTTAGAAGTTTTATTTACTTAGTTCTTCTTCTAGAAAAATGGTGCTACAACACCTCCTACCGTTGTTAATGGAACTACAACAGAAGAAACACGAATAACAAGGACAGAATTACAAAAAATTTTACTCCGAAATCTAAGAGGAATACAGAAATTGTTTCAGGTGGAATTAAACGATGCATTAAAAGTAAGTTAATAGGTACAGTGCGTTAAGTTTTTGATTAGGTATTGCACACTATACGGAGCGCTAAAATCGGCAACGTTGCAAATGTTCGTTCTCCGACCCGAGACTATCTGCACCGACAGAAAATCATTTTAGTTTAGTAACTCACAACAACGTTTGGGATGTACTTCTCTGTCGTCCGATCTCATGTTTCATTACGTATAGCCCATTTTAATAGTAGGAAATTCGATAAAAATGCACTGACCTAATCGGTGCATTGTTATCGATTTTTATTAATGTGAAAATTTTTTTGTGGTTTAATTAAAAATAAAAGCGTATTTCTTTAAAAAGATAAAATAAAAAATATACTCTTATTGAAAATTAAAATATTATTCCTAATAAAATAAAAAATAATTCTTTATGACCTACAGAAATGGTTCAAATAGTTGACCTTCTACGGCTGAACAGTACCCCAATCTGTAATAAAAACTTCTGCGAACAGATGAAAGAGTTTCTGCTGTAACAGAATTGGAGACTTCTCTTATTCGATTTTTTAATTCATCCAAATTTTGGGCTGTAGCCTCAGGATTATCGTAGATAATGCTTTTTAAATGTCTCCAAAAAAAAAGTCCATGGGTGTAAGATCTGGAGATCGCGCAGGCCACTTAATATCGCCTGTTCCACTGATAACTCGATTCGGGAAAGTATTGTTTAAATACTCCCTAATAATTCGAGCGTTGTGAACTGAACAGCCGTCTTGATAAAACCAAACATTCTCCAGATTTACATCAGGAAGATTGAGAATAGCGGGAAGAACATGATTCTGTAACAAATCGAGGTATACTCTACTATTCAATTTGCCCTCAATAAAAAATGGACCTATTATGTGGTCTCCTAAAATGCCAGTCCAGACGTTAACTTTTTGGGGACGTTGAGTTAGGTAAACAACACTTCTGTGCTGGTTTTCCCGCGCCCAATACCTCGTAATGGAGGGATTGTGTCTCCCTACTAACGAAACAGAAGATTCATCAGTGAATCAAATGTTTTTAATAAAATTTGGTTCACTATTAGCCTTCGTTATTAGAGCTTCACAAAACTCCATTCTTCGAAAGTAATCGTCTGGATAAAGCTGCTGCGTTTTCGAATATTTAAAATTCTTGTAACCGTGCTTTTTCCATACTTTCGTTACAGTAACATTGCTAACATCTAACTCTCTAGCAACGCTTCTACTTGAACGTGTTGAATCTACCTCGATTGTTGCACAAATTTGTGTATCCCGGTATTCTCTTCCCTCAACTTTTTCTGGTAACACTTCTTGAGCGTGACATTTTCTGCAATTTTTGAGGCAATAACAACTCTCAAAATTTTTAACAATATTATAAATTGACTGTACACAAGGAATTGGTCTTACCTCAAAAAACACAGAAAATAAATCTACACACTGTTGCGCAGAATTGCCACTATAAAACCATTTTATTATTTGAGCTTTTTCCGCGGTCATATAAACAGACATGTTTACAAAAATAAATTAAAACTCTACGCTGTTATACCTTTAAACAACCACGGTATAATGACAATATGACAAATTTGCCGACGGGCGACGAGCAACGACGAGTCAACAAAGCAGATATGTAGTGGCAAGTCGACGACGCGCAGTGTTGCCATTTATAGAGTGTATACCTAATCCAAAACTTAACGCACTGTATAATATAATAAATAAACCACTTACTAAAATATTAACCATAATTTATTAATTTAAATAGTAACCCAAAAATTGTAAGCTTTCATAGTCAGCATCTTGTAATGATATATAACCTTCTGAACTTCGTTCTCTTCGAACACCGTGGTCTGAAATTATATATTTGGTCATCGTCAGTACGGTGCAGATACGTTAAAAAGGAGTGTGATGAATACTGTCAGAAAAGTATTAGTTTCCTTAAAATCTGGGGAAGAATATATAGGTACAGCGTGAGTTATAACGATTGGTCATAGCCTAGAATTTAGTTAAGGACCAAAAAATTAACAATTTGAAGGATATTGGACAGCAATGGACTGAGGCAGAGAAATGTGAGGGGTCCGTCTTATTGAGTTATGTGTAGAGCACTATATTGCAATTACAAACACGTTTTATCACCACCACCCACGAAGATTGTACACATGTCGTAGCCTACATGGACGAAAAGGAAATCAAATATCCTAATAAGGTCAAGATGAAAATCCTCCGTCATCAACTCTTAATATACCTGAGCACAGATTGTGGAAGCTACCATCAATTCGTAGTATTAAACGTCCAACTTCGTTTTAAAGTTCTTAAAAGGAGACCCCTAAAAAAATCTTGTCGCTAAACTCGAAAATCAGTCAGTTCCAACAAGACTAAGAAGCAAAGATTTCTTTAGAACAGTAGATAGTGATCCTTAAAACACTTAAACACTTAAAATAACTATTTACTGGGACTGCGAACCAAGAACTGCTATTTCGTTTCGTTGGCTACTTCCATGATGCTCGCCTCAGCATAGAGAAAAGTAATCTAACGCCATTATAGAAACTTCGCTTCAAAAGCACAATAACAGTAGATTAGAATCACTTGCTTAGGCAAATTAAAGTAATTTCAGTAGCTAATCATTTCATCAATTCTTTATTTTATGGAATACTGAAATTTTATAATTAATCCATGTTTTTTTTTTATTTTTAGGAATCAAAACAGACTTACCAAGAATTTAACAAAAATGTATCAAGAGAAATACAAAAATTCCTTTAGAGAAGCTAGATTAAGAAGTCTGGTATTGTGGTGATAGATTTTAGTCAATATTTTATAAAACAAATTGTACATACCAAATAATAACTAATTAAAGTTACAAATATACAAATATTTCCATAAAAAGTTTTTCCACAAATATAAATTTTAACCTATGACATTTAATATTAAACATAGGCCTTGATTTCCTTAACAAAATACATCTCATCGAATGAAGTTTTACAACACATTTGTATTCATTTTTCTCTTCTCTATATCTTTTTGCCATCGGGATTTCCGGGGTCGTCTTCTAAGTCCTCAGATCACTTCGCTAGTAGACTGTTCACTATTCACTGCACTACTGTTGCTAGTAGTCGGTGACGGTTCATTTATACTGTCGATAGCGACGTAGTGCGCCGACGAAGATTCTTGATGGCGGGTACCAGATTTTTTAGAAAAACGCTTATGTATGATAATTGTTTGAGTCTGTGGATTGAGATTGAGCTGGATAAGCCGTTGAGATTGATGTAATTTTCGCAGTAACCAGTTTGGATGAGGGATTGTTTTAATAAAGAGAACTCAACAGAGTTACTTGCATCGTCGCAAAGGAGTATTAATCTGGAGACATGGGTAGAGATGGGTGATAAGATTTGGCATGCAAGTAGCGATTGGTATGGGTGGATTCTCCTCGGTAAACAGAGTGATGAAAACCTTGGAATTGGTTTTTCCTTATGGGAACGTCGAGAAACGGTAGGGATAAATCAATTTCCACCTCCATCGTGAACTGGATGTATACCATTCAGACGGGCTTGAAAAGATACCAAAGCATCCCTGTCATGTGCCTAATGACGAATGTATCGTCAACATATCGTAGCCAACATGTGTGTTTAAGCAATGATATGAATAGTGCTCAGATCTCGTAGTTTTCTATTAAGATATTGGCAATTACTGGACAGTGGGTAGTTGATTGCGGCACCATTTATTTGTCTGCAGAATTGATTTTCTAAGATGAAGTAAGTGTTGGACTAACAAATTTTTAACTAGAGTTAAGTGGTCTTGCTGAATACTATATTTAATTTTTAGAATGTTTATGGTTTTGTCCATAGGAATGTTTGTAAAAAGTGAAACGATGTCGAAACTTACTAAAATGTCTTAGGGTGAGATAGGGTATTGTTTAAGAAGTTCAATAAAATAAAAATAATTTTTGACGAAAAGAGGAACATTTGACATTTTCGGCGAGAAGCTGGAGAATTTTTACCAAGTATATCTAATTAATCGTTGAGAATAAAATTTGCTAATATTTTAGATGTCTACCATTTTGGGTAAAAATTAGAAATTTGGAACGAAATAATTGTGGGATACATTGAACACGCTTTATATTAATGTTACGTGTTTAAATAAAACCAGCCGTTTTAATTTATATAAATCTATAATAAATACTAAAAGTATTTTTCCAGAATTATCTGGAGTGGTCCACCTCTATTCCTGCTTGCATAAACGTCTCATCTGTACTACGGTCGCTACATCTCGAATATTCTGGTGCATGTGCATCGTTCGCAGAGATGCAACCGTTATTTATGGGGTGCGTTATTTCGTTACAAGAAGAGATAATGTTGGACCTTTTGCCAACAGTGTAAATCTCCAACATATCATAATCTAACATCAGTTTACTGGAAAAAATGCTATTGCAGTTAAACTCTTAATTTCACCCAACATATTAAAGATGGGTTTGAACGAAAAGAAATAACACGAGTAGCGTTCATAGACCTGACTACCGCCTATAACACAGTTAACCATCAACGGCTGCTGGTAAAACTCTACGCATTTACAAAGGATTTTCGACTAACAAGGTTAATACAATGTCTTCTCCAGAATAGACGCTTCTACGTAACGCTCTAGTCCAAGAACAGTCGGTGAAGGGATAAAAAAAATGGACTGCTACAGGGAAGTGTACTCGCGCCATTGCTATACAACATTTACACCAACGACCAACCCAAAAACCAACAAACAAGACAGTTTATTAACGCGGATGGTACGGCTGTGGCAGCTCAGGGAAGTACCTTCAATGAAGTCGAAGTAAAACTGACAGATGCCCTAGAAGACTTAGCACTATACTATGACGAAAACCATCTGAAACCCAATCCTACAAAAACCCATGTGTGTGCTTTCCACCTTAGAAACAAGCATGTCCGAAGAACACTGGAGTTGGAATGGCGTGGTCAGATGCTGGAACACAATAAGACGCCAAAATACCTCGACGTACGTCTGGATAGAACTTTGTCTTGTCGATATCACTGTCAAGATATCAAGAAAAAAGTAAGCGCCAGAAATAATATCATCCGAAAACTAACAAACACAAAATTGAGAGCACAACCACACACTCTCCGTATTTCTGCCTTAGCAATTTGTTTTTCTGTCGCCGAGGTTGGAGCACCAGTGTGGTAAAACTCTGCTCACGCTAAAAACGTTGATGTTGCGATAAATTAAACGGTTCACATATGTGGTTGGCTGAAACCGACACCTATCGAAGAGGTCTACCCTATAGTTGGAATTGCTCCACCTGCTATCAGAAGGTAGGTCACGTCAGAGATAGAACGAAATAAGCAGGAGATGGATCGGAGACACCCCTCGTTGTATGACCAGCAAGCTCAGCCAAGTTGGTTAAGATCCCGTAAAAGCTTTTTGACAAAATCACGATCCCTTCCCGAAGAACCAAAGACGCGCGAATACACCTATGGCAAGCGTCAGCTACAACACTTTTTGCTCCCTCAAAGGAAATGGCCGCTGGACACAATTTGCCATATGTATCCCACATGGAAAGCTCTAAACAGACTAAGAACTGGCGTTTCACGTTGTGCTAGTAACCTGAAGAAATGGGGATACCAGGAGAACGACACCTGCGACTGAGACGCGTTTCAGAATAGTCACTATCTACTATCATGCACAGAGACCTGCACAGAAGAAAACCTATTTTTAGCGAATGACAGGGCCATCTATGTGGCCAACCATTATAAACACAAAATTTAGACCTGTTACAGTGGTATTCATGGTTGTTCACCAGAAACAGTCGCCGGCGGCTCTTCAGTTAGCAAACACTCCAACGAGATTTCATCCCCTGTTTCATAGTAAATCCTCGGAGAACCGCTAGTGGGCGATCGGTTACTTACTACTCGATACGAAAACGTAGACGTATTTGATGACACAAGGATCTACAGACCGAGAGTGTCTTATAAAATCCACGGCTTCGCGCAATCGTACTTATGAACTAGTCGACTGGAGTTACAATTTGTCAAATTTAAATGTAATCGTTTCTACTCATTCATATTAATATTATAATGTATAATATATTAAAGTTTTTAATATTGGTAATATTATTAAAGCTTTTAATATTGTTTTTTAATATTAATAATAATATTAAGTAATTAAATATTGCGCCTTGCTTAAAAAAAAGTACGAGATAAATAACTCGTTTTTTTATATGAAAGTGCATTTTTCTTGCAAATGCTTGGTTTTTTTATAAGATAATACAAATTGTATGAAGAGTAGCTAAGCGTTGGGTATCGTCACTGGCGAATCTATGAGGAGGGAAAAAGGATCGATCTTCATAATTTGCCAATACTTGACTGAACATACAACCAAGAGAGAATGGAATGTTGTCAGACCATTAACAATATTGAAATATAACCAGTACGTGACAAAAAACGATGTAGAATATGTTGTATGGATAAAATTGGAAAAAACACAATTTACGAGTGTGCTGATTGTGACAAAAAAAAACCCAGACTATGCATAGGATATTGTTTCCTCAAATACCATTCAACCAACATATAGATTGCATTCAGTATATTAGTTTAAATAAAAATTTTATTTTCTAAAGACCTTTTAATTGTTAGCTGATGTCCCACTAACAATTTCTAATTTGACAATATTTATATATTGAAAACTTTCACAAATGTTAGAGATAATAAATTGAAATCCTTTAACAAAAGACTATAGCTATAATTTGAATAAGCTGGTTTTGCCGATTTGACTTTCTTATTACGAATTAGCATATTAGGCAGGTATTTTACATAGTCACAATTCTCTTAAAGATTTTTGTTTCATTGAAAACTGAACCTGATATTAATTTCTTGAAAATCTTTACGTATGCTAAGGGTAATAAATTAAAATCCTTCAATACAAGACTATATAGGTAGGTACCTGTAATTTGAATAAGCTGATTTTTTGCCCATACTGACGTTCTAATTACCTACTAATTTGTTGCATAACAGTCAGATATTGTACCTGATTACAATGCTGTTTAATATTAGGATTTTCATTTCGCTTGTTGAAACTCCAGCCGATATTAATTTCTTGAAAATTTTTATAAGGCTGAGAGTAGATCTCGGTCTGTAGATCCTTGTTATTTGATGTTTGTCTGTTGTATTGTGTTTAGGCTGCCGAACAGAAAGCATTTTATTGTAATATCCTTGCCCATGAGTGCAAGTGAAAGGTTAATATTTTTTAAAAGTAAATTTACTTTATATTTTATTATTATTATATATTATATTTTATTTTAAAATGAGTGCTATTGTTGCGTATACAAGTGAGGACAAAGAAATTTTAAAGAAGTATCCGATAATTGAGAATAAAAATACGGATGCTACCACCATAATGAAAAAATCGGAAGCTTGGAATGCAGTTATGAATGATTATGCTAATGAATTATAATGATGACATAATGCTAATGAATTATAATGACTAATTTATCCTACCTGCAAAATTCCAGTAGCATAAAATCTCAAGGCAACTAAAAGACAAAATGTGTGGAAACGGTAATCCACGTCGATTAATTTTCACCATTTCATCATATATTACTGGCAACATTATTTCAATAACTGTTTGTTTTCGAAATCTATACCTTCATTCATTATCATTATAAAAGTGTAGTGGATTTTGCATGTCCCTTATATATCTTCTGGGTACTTGTTAATATATCGTTTTGTTCATTTATTTCTCGGTTAATATTGATGTAAATCGTCCATTGCAAGCGTATTTCAAATTGACGGGCGAACCGCCAGAGCGTGCATATACCTTCTCTGGCGAACCTTCGAAAATCTCTAAACAGGGCATGCGTCATACGCGACTGGTGCGTATCCAGCGACTGTTCGGAGAAAGATGCTTTACGCTTGCGTCAACCAGGCTGTAGGTCGACTATGAAACGGTGGTGAACAGCCAGCGACGCGCTGGAGGCGGACTATGAATACGAGTGTTAGTGTTCCGGACACAGAAAGTAAGTAAGTACATACTGGGAAAAATGTCAAATTTATTTGTGCTTATCAAAACAAAAAAATATTTTCAGCAATCTCATGTTTAACTAATTTTTGGTCAGTTGTGATCCTGAATACATAATTGATACATAATCATTTTTGTAAAAAAAATCGAATTTAAAAAATGTACCCTACAATATTATTTATTTATTAATCTAATTGATGTTAGATTATGAAATGTTGGGGAGTTATACCGTTGGCAACTTTCCGAAACAGCAAAATGTCCATGTGTGATTATGAAGCATCTTCAAGGTATCTCACAATTATTATTTCTTTGATAAAATAAAAGGCAATTATCGAGCACAGTTTTATTAATTTAATCTTGCCCAAGTACTTTCGCTCCCTATAGTCGGACAATTTTCAATTAAAGGTGACTAATCTACAAATTGAACTAAACGGTAGCGGCAACCATGCAAAATTTCATTAGTAAATTCTTACCGGGGTCATTTTTATTGTGTATGCTTCGCCCATGTAAATATGTAAATTTGTAACCCATCTAAGATAAATTTGCCCCCGTAACAATATAAATTGATGCGATTTACGAGTGTATAGTGAGACAAGTTCATAGAATAGTTTGGAACATCGTTAAAATTATCAATATTTTGCTGGTCTATATATATTTACGTTTTTAGAAAGAATGTTAATTAGAGAAATATGATATCTTAGTTTATTGAAGTTTATGAAATATGATATCTTCCAGATTTTACACAGTACATAGGCGTAGTGTATTATTGGGAATATATTTATTAAATATACTTTATTACTAACTTTAAAATAGTTTTGAGGCAAGTAAAGTAAATTTGAGGCCAGTTTATTCTTTATATAGTATTAAACCCTTAACGGCCGCCCAATATACAAAGAGAAATTTGACAATTAATTTATTAGATTGGAATAAAATCACAAATTAGGAATAAATTACAACCAAAAAGATTTTTTTTTCTCATTTTTAAGAAAAACAGTACAATTTTTAATAAAGGAACATATTGTATCTTAAACGTAAATTAAATTTTAAGGTAAAAATTTTCGAAATATTCGGGGTGTAGATGCATTCTACACTTTTTACATAAATAAATAGTATTACTTTTGTACATCCTACATTTTTGCACTATTGTCTCTTTTTATAATGTGGTCAACATTGTCGAATCTGGTTTCATCTGGTAAAGCAAATTTAGATTGACGCCCATGTACAGACACTGATGTAGCGGTTTCTTCACTATTATAAATTAAAATTATAAATCTATGTCGGCCCATGCTTTCTCTTATAATATGCACTTCTTTATCCTCATCCTTTGACCAATGCATATCAACTTGAAGCAGAGAGTAAACCAGATAATATACATAAATATGCTAATAATTTTTTTAAATCTATGTTATTCATTTCAAAATTGTGACGGTTATTCTCAATTACTTTTTTATCAAAAAGAGTGAAAAAACTTTAATATATGACTTGCCTACATGGTTGGCTTTTATATTGTCTAAATATCAATCAGACTGATGTTGAATTACTACTGAGCACGAAAGAATATCCGTTATTACAACTTGAGATAAATTTGGATTACACTATTTTTGCCTGTTTTTTTGGACGTTTTATCTGTGGTTCAGAGGAATATCATAATCAGAATCGTTAGCATTCCCGGAGATGTTGAAAAAGAAGTACGACAGCAAAGCTTAAAAGCAAGTAAAGCGGCGGGTTCTCTTAATGACACAATCTGGAGAACAAACACCTAAGACAAGACACAAAAACAAGAGTCTATAAAGCAGGAATTAGACCTATATTAACATACACGGCTGAGACAAGACCTGACACATCTAAAACGAGACGACTGCTAGAAATAACAGAGATGAAAATACTCCGACGAATATCAAGGAGAAGTCTGTTGGATAGGGAGAGAAGCAAAAACAAAAGAAGCGCATGCAATATAGAAGACATAAATGGATGGGTGACAAAACGACAACGTTAGTGGAACGAACATATCAGTAGAATGGCGGAGGATAGAATAGTACGAATAGCACGAGATAAGTCACCAAATGGACGAAGAAGTATTGGCAGACCAAGAAAAAGATGGTGCGACAATTTAAACAATTTAGGAAGCTAATATTAAAGAAGAAACAGGCTTTAAAGCCTACAAACTAGAAGGAAGAAAAAGAAGAAGATCAATGTCTTCTACATCAGAAACTTTCTAATCTAATCTCGGCGGCAAATAAACCAAATTAAGTGGCATTTTCACAATCTGAGTCTTCTTCTAACAAAGCTATTAACTCTTTAGTAATAAGTGCCACCTTCATTTAATATTTCGAGAATTTACTGAAATAAACAAATGCACTGCTATATAAACGTATTCATATGATAATAGTTTAGCTTACTTCATTTTAATTTATATGAACTTCATAATATATTTTCATATTTATATAAACAAATAAACACAAGCAAACTTTCAAATTAAGTTAAAAAAAAAACAATAAATATAACGTTTACAGCACACAGCAATTCTATAAATAGAGAATGATGTGTAATTAAAATTGCAGATTGTTTTTAGTCTAATGAAAAAATAATTATTTTCCAAAGTTTTCTGTATTTGAAGTTCTGTATTAGATACTCTCTAATAAGAATAAAATTTTATTTTATTTTGTTTAACAACTATAAGATACCTGTTAAAAGAGACATGATAATTTAATAATTAAATCGGTCTTAGATTTAATTTTTACGTAATTACTTATGTGTTTAAATAAAGAATTAAATTTTTTTTTGGTACGCCTCTGCAAAATTGATAATTTCAATACGATTTCGTTGAAAAGTTATTGTTAAGGGCTTCGTTAAGTACGATGTTGCCAAGTAATCACCTTCAATTAAAAATTGTTTTAGTATAGAGCATCTTCAGGGACATTTCGTCAATTGTGGCCTATTGGCTATAGGGAGCGAAAGTACTTAAGCAAAATTAAATTAATAAAACTGTGCTCAATATCTGCCTTTTATTTGATCAAAGTTCATTTATTCGAGCATTCAATCTTATATCAAATTATTATTTCCTTAAAAAAATTTTAATTTGTTACGCTCAGTTCTAACAAATCAGCGGGACGTGCCATGTACCCCCAATTCTAATTACCGTATCTTGGCTTCGCGAAGAACAGAAAAAGCCCTGGCCCATACATGATTCCTATCGAACTACTAAAAATTATAGATTCTACTATACTCAGCACAATATGAAATTTTGTATTTCAATAGTCGGTATATGTTAAGAATGTTTTTGTCTTATCTAGAAGAGACCTTAATAAATGTGCTGATAAAGTGCACTGATAATGTCGTCCTGGTGCCTTTTAGTCGCGAACTAATGCGCACCCTGACGTGCGTCGCCCCGCCTCCCTACCTTTTATTCAATTTTCTATTGGCCAGGAGGTCCGAAAATCTCATATAAATATTAAATTGTCTTTAAATATGGGATTATTCGGATCTCACGGCCAGTTTGGTCGACTTCGTGAATTCGTAGCGAACGGTTGTATACGTGTTTTCTCGTTTTTAGGTTCCCGTCTCGTCCTACAGCAAAGGATCAGTTGACAGCCATAGGCATTGTCTACAAGCTGATCGCTTGGGCGGACGCACACCTGGAGATAAGAGAACAAAGAAGGCGATAAGAGCGACAACAATAGAACAATAGGACCATTGTCCATTGTTCTATTCCCATTGTTTAACTTCAACGGTTTTTCTGAAAACCGTTGGGGCTCATAGAGCTGTTATTGTGTTGGTTGGGTGCTCCCGTCTACTGTTTCGGAGATTCTGTTGGTCACGGTGAAGGCTAGGTGGATGGTAGTGTAAGAGCCATCCGCGGCCGTAGCCGGGGCTTTCAGCCTCCGTTAGGGTGATAGGACGACCAGTCCGGCATTATAGCGGTTCCTTGAATTTATTTTTAGGTAAATTTTTAGGTTTAAGAGGAAAAAAAAGAAAATAAATAAGTCAGTCGTGATCTATAGGTGCTGCAAATTTTCATCTGGGACAGTTCGTCCTACACATTCTACTAGTTAACTAGTAACTGGTGAAAGCACAGTAGGTGGTTGCCGTAAGAAAGGCCACCTGCGTACGCTGTAGCCGGTTCTCTGTGTTTACTAACTGAGTGTCGACTAGCTGGCCTGGTGTTAAGAGTGGTACTTGGGTCACGAACTGACTCCTGCGAAATTCCATATAGTTACTAATTTGTAATTAGTAACTTGAGGAAAAGTTAATAGGAAGTCAAATTAGTGTCCATATATAACTCAGTGGTATACAAGGAAGCGCATCAGGGGACCGACAGCTCATTTTATTGTAAGTCTAGTCCGGCGACCCGCCATCCTATACATTGCACAGCGTATAGGAAAAAGGGTGTCTTCTGGGCGTACGCCTAGCCAACCACTGCTGAAATGCCGCGCTCGACCCGCTCAAATAGGTCAAAGCCGCGTCCCGCCGAACCACCTGATCCTCCTCCCGCACACAACAATTCGATTACTTCAAACACCAGCAATGACTTAACACACGCTATCACACCTGATTTTCCACCATTACCTCAAAAACCACTTTCACCTATCCCTATCTCACCTAATCAATACATACTACCGTCTCCTCTTACCTACAACATCCCTACACTTCACATTCCTGAAACCAACGTCACCACTCCGAAGATGAACGTCGCCACCGACAGTTTCGTCGAGGACCTGGTGACTACATTACCCATCGACCAAATCGACCGGTTGATCGCGCGTCTGCAGCTGTCCCGGTCTTCACTTATCGCCAATCCTTCTACATCTACAAATACCCTAGCACACCAACACCTACAAACATCCACCACACATACCACTAATATACTAACTACACCTACACCACAACCTACACCACAACCTACACCCCAAATTAGTATACATACAAACACATCCATCCCTCAACAAATCCCTTCCTACGCTACTGCAGCGCACTCTCCGAAACCACAACTTCCTCAAACAACTTCCCAACAACCCAAACATTTTAATTATCTCATTTCCAATATCCCTCTGGAAAAATCCACACAAAGAGATTTTTTCAGAATCATAAACACCAGAGAATTACTCCTTAACCAAATCACCACTATAAAAGTTCTACCCACCGGTACCGCACACCTTACCACACCCCACCCGATAAATCATGTCGATGTCCAACGGCGACTCCGTGATGCTGTCGGGGATCCTAAAATCCAAATCTCTCCTAAGCACAATTCGAACCCATCAACCTCAAAAAATCCCACTACCCGTACCCACAATCCTGGTTATATGGTGGTCGTCAAGGGAGTTGACAGGATATACTCTGACGCCGAACTAACCATCCTTTTCACTAATTTAAACATCCCTGTCATACGTCTCTGGCGCATCATCTCCAGAGAGAATAAACCCACCACCTACGTAAAATTAATCACCTCAAGCGAATCCAAATACACGGAGATGCTCGCCAGGGGCGTGTACTTTGACGGCCTCCGTATGACCGTGGAACTTCCCTTTAATTCCAATCCTGTTCCTCCTGTACCCAAGTATTGCGCCAAATGCAGTGCTAACGGGCATACCATTGCGGAGTGCCCGCAAAAACAGTATAGGTGCCCTACTTGTGGTCAAGATCACAAATCCTCTTCCTGCCCTACCCCACAAGCCCCTAAATGCCCTAACTGTGGTGGTGAGCATGCGGCTTATTCAGCCAAATGCCCGCTCAGAAGGGAAATTCCTAAAACCCCGCAAGAAACACAACCCATAACTACAGACAAACGTGACCCACCTTACGAACTGTCTTCAGACATGAAGGCAGTGATGGAATTTACTTCCCTCATCCTTATAAACCTACTTCCAGATAGGCGTCAGCTTATCCTGGATATCACAAACCGCATCTCCACTCTGATGTTCGGCCACAAGAGTACTCTTGTGGCTCATAACAACAGAGCTTCCATCTCCTTCCTGCCCCTCTAATGGACAGTTCAATAGGTGCTGTTAACTGCCAGGGTGTTCGGAATAGGCGACCCCTTATTAAACATATCCTTCAACATCATAATATCCAAATCCTAGCCCTCACCGACACCCTCTCAAAAACTGATCCAACTTTCCCCGGTTACTGCACGGTACACCGTCCTAAATGCCAAATATCTCGCGGTATTGGCTTCCTTATTAAATACGGTATCCCCTTTTCCCCTCATGTTACACCTATGCACCTTAACCTCAATGATGTTGACTTCCTGGCAGTGGACATTCACCTAGACAATAACACGACAATTACAATAGTCTCTTATTACAAACATCCTCATCAGGACATGTCCGAGATTTTGTTCGATTATGTCTCCAGCCTCAATAAGGCTATTATTCTCGGCGATTTCAACGCCAGACACGTTCAATTTGGCGACACCGCCACAAATAATGCAGGTAACGACTTCTCGGATATGCTCATTAATCTCCCTATTCATCGTATCCGTAATCGTGCGCCGACTTTTGTGGGTCACCAGGGCATGTCGATAGTCGATCATATTGTATGTACGTATGATGTGATCGATCTGTTAGGTGACGAATGCTTTCTCGGTGACTCCATCACGTCGGATCACTTACCTCTACTGGTTAAAGAACAGATATTTACACCCACCCCTCCTGCACCACCCAAAGTAATAAGAGACTATAGACACGCTGACTGGGACCGATACAGAGCCTTTCTGTCAAATAATATTCCTGAGTTAGGCAACTTAGCACACACAGATGATATCGATTTAGGTATCACGGCCATCTCAAATCTGATAAATCAAGCAATTGATATATCAGTCCCTAATAAGGTTATCAACCCTAATAGGCCTCCTTTACCGCAATACATAATCAATAATATCAAACACAAGAGACGACTCCTACGTCAGTTTCAACGCACTCGAAATCCCCTTATCAAAGCAGAATATAACCGCATGTCAGCGGTGATCAAACTACAGGTGAAAGAGATGCAAGTCAGACAATGGCGGGCAGCCACCTCTAGTCTTGATTTCCGTGACGGTGGTAAGTTCTGGCATAAATTCAAGTGCCTAACTAAACAAAAAACCAATAATCCATCTCACATTATTGTGAACAATCAAATCATTAATACACATCAACAAAAGGCCGAAGCCTTTAAAAACCATTTACAAAACACATTAATCACACCTAATAATCCTAGATTTGACCACGCCTTCCTGACTAAGACTGAAAGAGATGTAAACAGACTACTCGGCGCCCCTTTCGATCCTCAGGTGCCGCATGACCATCCCATCATGGCACCTGTGGATCAACAAACTTTCAAAAATTTTTGTCATATCGGCAAATCGAATTCACCGGGTCCTGACAACATTGCCAGGAGCTGCGTGAAACAATTTCCTCCGAGTGTCTACCTCTATTTAACAAATATCGTCAATGCCACTCTCAAACTCTGCTATTTCCCTTCTCAATGGAAAGTAGCAAATACAATTATGCTCCTTAAAAAGGGCAAACCCCGCACAGATCCTAACTCTTATCGGCCGATTTCACTCACAAATGTTTTAGCAAAAGTCTTTGAGAGGATCCTAAAAGAAAGACTCATTGACTTCACCAACGAACACAACATCATTCCCTCTTTTCAATTCGGCTTTAGAGAAGGGTGCTCTACTAATACGGCATTGACTGAGATTGTCACACACATCACTCAAAGTCTGAACGACAGCAAACTCGCATTAGGTATTTTCCTCGATGTTCAAAAAGCCTTCGATCAAGTCTGGCATGTGGGACTGATCAAGAAACTATTGAACATTGGACTACCAATTCCTTTCGTCAGACTAATCCAATCATACGTCTCTGAACGTCTGGTCCGTGTTAAGGAACGTGGTCATTTCTCCGATTCCTTTACTCCAACAGCCGGAGTACCTCAAGGCTCCGTACTGGCACCCATACTTTACATAATATACAACAGCGACTTCCCCAATACTACTCGTAACAGAACCACCACTCTACTTTACGCAGATGATACTGCTCTGGTTACTACAGCAACGAACGTTGATTCTGTTCTCAGGAATGCTCAAAATCACCTTAGACTAGTCGAAAACTGGTGCAGGCGATGGAGAGTGTCCCTGAATCCGAACAAAACTCAAACGATTCTTTTCAGACACCCTAAACACAGCGTACGCGCGGCCTCCTTTAACGAAAGAAACTATCTCACGCTATGGGGAGATCAACTCCAACTCCGTGATCAGGTCGAATACCTCGGTGTGAAGTTTACACAAACTTTGAACTGGAGGGCCGACTTGAGCTCAGCCTGTGCTAAGGCTAGGAGCAGATTGAGTCTCCTCAATAGTTTGAGATGTAATTTCGGGGCCACGCACTCTAGAACATTAATTTTTACCTATAAAACTTTTATTAGACCTATTTTTGAATACCGATCAAACATTTATAATACAATACCAAAACCAGTCAAAGAAAACCTATTAAGCCTAGAGCGGAGGATTCTGCGTAGAGTGAATGGCAAACGCAACGACTACCCCTCAGCCCTCATTCATCAACTGTCTAATATCCAGCCCATAAATGAGAGACTACACTCTCTGAGCAGAAGTTATACTACACGCACTATCCGGAGCCAAAACCTCAGAGCTCAACGCATCCTAAAAACTGTCTGCTCTTCCCGCGGCAATGTATTCACCAGACATCCTAAACCCAAAATCCCACACCTACCCGCAATTCTACTGGAACTCGCCAGTAACGAACTCCCTGATGAATACATTGACATACAGGAGGCAACTCCCCTCTATTTTCGTCGCATTCCAAGCTAAATTGCTCACTTCGAGCTTGCCTAGACAGGGGGGGATCGGTTTTCTGCGGTTTCCCGATCCCACTTGCAAATGATACCTGTCTATTTTGAGGATACAGCCGCAGCTGCCCTCACGCGTCGCGATAACACATTTAACACATTTACTATTTAACATATTAATGCATGTATTTATACATATATTAATATTGCATTCTGTACATATATTAATTTAACATTCACTAACTATCACTAATATATTTTTTAGAAAACAATTCTGAAAAGAACCGACCACTACCTTTCTCCACTGATTGCCCTGGCTACACCCACCAGTGGACCACCAAGCAAAGAACCAGAAGCCAAACACCAACAACCCAAGAACCACATCCTGAAGAGGCAAAAGCCTATAACAGGATGCCAAAACCCCAAAACAAAGAAGTACCATACCAAAAACAGAGAGAACCAACGCAACAATGAAGTGTATCTCACGGCAGTCGACGCCTAGCTTTGCTACAGCCCCCACGTAGGGCGTCCTACGCTTGGGAGGCCTCCTTCACGGGGCTCCGCTCCTTCCTTGTCCTTTGACTCTTTTGCTAGGACCTTTTGTCTACGTCAAACTGTGTTTTATTTACCTATCCATCTAATCAAGATGAAAACGCAGAGGTAGCAGATATGGTGTTGTTTCGTATGAAGACCCTACTCTCCCTATGGTGACATGGCGCCCAACTAGAGAAAAAGCAGCCTACGACCCAGGCTCCCACTGAAGCTCAGCTAATAAGCTCCACACCAGCAGCTAATTGAATAATCAACCAATCCTGCAGTTCCTGACGCCGTCCAGTGCCGGAAAATTCAACGACCGAGAAGTCACCGAAGCCACCAGCCCCAGAAACTATTGAAGTCCCTGGAGTAGACGCGGAGTCACTCCCTAGCCTACAATATGTGGTACGATACACCACGTAGGCACAGGCATACCCCCTACGAGAAACCGACTGGAAAAAGTTATGAGATACTGATGGTCTGGAGGAGGACGAAGTCGTGGAAGTGGAAGGTACTGTGATGGAACACGGTACCTGCAGAAGAAGAAGACGACCATCAGAATACCTTTTATCTAGGGTCACATTCGTTGCAGTATACTAATGCAAGTTTATTGTATTCGTTTTGATATAAATATATTATATAAAAACTCTCTTTTATATAAACATTTTTCAACTTATTTTCCTTATATAAACTTTTGTTTACAACTACAATTGCTGCAGTATATTAAGACAATTTTATTCTATTCGTTTGATAGAAACATGTTATATAAAAACCTTCTTTTTTATAAATATTCTCAACTTATTCTTCTCCTTATATAAACTTTGATCTACGATTACATTGCTGCAACATACCAATGAAATTTTATGCATTTTAAATATGTTATATAAAAACTGTCTTTTATATAAATATTTTAACTATGTCTTTTTTGTACATAAAACTTTCGCCTACGGTTACATTTGTTGCAATTAATGTAATTTTACGTATCTTCAAATACGTGTATAAAAACGTTCTTTTATATAAATGTTTTCAACTTGTTCTTTGTTTTTATATAAATTTTGTCTACGATTACATTTGTTATACTAAGGAAATTTTATGTGTCTTTATATGTTATATGAAAATTTTTGTAAACATTTTCAACTTGTCCATAAAATTTTTACAAATATTGTCTACCTTTTATAAACTTTTATCCAGGGTTATATTTGTTGTAGTATGCTGATGTAATTGATACTTTTGATATAAATATGTGTTTTTTTTAAATAAAACTTTTTCTTCAGCAAAAGAGTCTTCAAAGGGGGGGATGTCGTCCTGGTGCCTTTTAGTCGCGAACTACCTAATGCGCGCTCTGACGTGCGTCACCCCGCCTCCCTACCTTTTATTCAATTTTCTGTTGGCCAGGAGGTCCGAAAATCTCATATAAATATTAAATTGTCTTTAAATATGGGATTATCCCTTGAGCACCAAGTCGCCGAACTGAGCCGGAACTCAGAGCGGAGACTTGAGGCCCAAGTAAGCAATTTTAGTTCGCGGATAAGCTACATTAAGATAAACAGGAATAAAGCGGAGATGCGCTGTCCTGAGTTTTCACATACGGTTAGGAAACCATGTTGGGGTTCAATTACCCAGGACTTCCACATGAAGAGCACTTGGCTGATTGTTGTGCCTCTATAGCGAATCAGATTGCTATAGGGGGGAAAGGGATGGTCTAGAGCATTGGAGCACGGTGGGGTGATTCCTGTTTTTAAACACGAATTAAAACACCTTGCTCCAATGAATTGTTACACCCGATCGTACTACCTGGGTGAACATTTCTCATAGGCTGGGTTCAATCAAATTGCTTGCTTGATATGGGATTATTCGGATCTCACCGCAGTCGACGCCTAGCTTTGCTACGGCCCCCACGTAGGGCGTCCTACGCTTGGGAGGCCTCCTTCACGGGGCTCCGCTCCTTGTTTGTCCTTAGACTCTTTTGCTAGGACCTTTTGTCTACGTCAAACTGTGTTTTATTTACATATCCATCTATCTTATATGTTATATGAAAATTTTTGTAAACATTTTCAACTTGTCCATAAAATTTTTACAAATATTGTCTACCTTTTATAAACTTTTATTCAGGGTTATATTTGTTGTAGTATGCTGATGTAATTGATACTTTTGATATAAATATGTCTTTTTTAAATAAAACTTTTTCTTCAGCAAAAGAGTCTTCAAAGGGGGGGGGATGTCGTCCTGGTGCCTTTTAGTCGCGAGCTAATGCGCACCCTGACGTGCGTCGCCCCGCCTTCCTACCTTTTATTTAATTTTCTGTTGGCCAGGAGGTCCGAAAATCTCATATAAATATTAAATTGTCTTTAAATATGGGATTATTCGGATCTCACGGCAGTCGACGCCTAGCTTTGCTACGGCCCCCACGTAGGGTGTCCTACGCTTGGGAGGCCTCCTTCACGGTGCTCCACTCCTTCCTTGTCCTTAGACTCTTTTGCTAGAACCTTTTGTCTACGTCAAACTGTATTTTATTTCCATCTAATCAAGATGAAAACGCAGAGGTAGCTTCGGATTGACTAACCAAAGCCCTCTGTAGAGTACCTAGAGAGCAGATATGGTGTTGTTTCGTATGAACACCCTACTCTCCCTATGGTGACAATAAGGAACAAATACATATCTTCTAATAAAAGATTATTTAACTTAAAAATTTTATAATTTTAAAACATAAATACAAATAAATTAAAATTAAATCTTACTAAAATTTAACTATTACTGTATATACAAATAAACCTTGTGAATGGTATAATCAATGAAATTATGGAAATACCTATAAATCTCAGGACCAAGTAAACGTATTATTTTCACTAGTATACTTCAAGCATTCAACATTTGTTACATAGTCCTTATCCGGAGCACAAAAATGTTTTAAAATATCTGACGATAAACCACAATCTGACAAGTTTTCTGTACCAAATACAACAGTTCCTGTCCGTTCAATGACTGATCTCCTTTCCGTGTTTTTAACTTGGCTAAAACATTCAGTACTTCGCAAATTGTTGTAGGTAGCTGTCAAGCTGTGTTCAGGTCTCGATACAGCAAATAAATTGGGGGTCATACTTGGTAGAATAGGCCCGGAAAGTTCTAATGAGTAATAATTTGAATCGTCTATGTATACTTTGCTTTCTTTAACTTTTAGAGAATTAAGCGAGGCACCATGGAACGCCACAGGAGCTAGAAGTGTTGGTGGTACACCAGCGAGATGACCTGTTAAAGCAGTTGAGCTTTTACAGTTTAAGAAAAAATTATAAAACCCATGTACTTCCCCTCCTTCTATCATGACTAAACTCTGATCACTATTATCAACTTCACATTCTATTTTGCTGATCATTTTGTCCTAAAACAAAAATTCATTCAAAAACATCAAAGTATTACAAGATTTTATACAATAATTAAGTAAGTTGTAATTAAAATAATATTGTCAAATCGCATAAAAAAGAAAAACTAGGTCGCCTAATCAGACCTATTCCCTAACTCATTTCGATGATTCTTCTTCTTTGAGTGCCTCTCCTATCGGAGATTGGTCCTCGGATTTTTCCTTGCCTTATATTTTGTAGGAATGTATACTTTTGTCCTATCATCAGGTGGCCTAAGTATTCAAGTTTTCTTCTTCTTCTTCTTCTTAACATGCCATACACCAAAGTGCATAGGCGACTATCTCATTACTAGAATTCTGTTCTTGGCGGCGTGACACAGCTCACCTGTATTGTGTATTCCTGTCCATTCTTTAATATTCCTTAACCAGGATAATTGTTTGCGGCCGGCTCCTCTCCTACCTTCGATCCTCCCTTGTAGGATTAACTGTGGTATTTCATTTTTGCTCCTCTCAATATGTGCCCAAGGTAACCAATCTTGCGTTTTTTAATAAATTCAAAGAGTTCTCTTTCCACGCCGGCTCTATTAAGGACGTCATCGTTTCGAACTCTATCCACCCAAGGTATGCGCATCATTCTTCTCAATGACCACATTTCAAATGCTTCAAGTTTGTTGATAGATGTTTTTTCAAAGTCCACGTTTCCATGCCATAAAGCAAGATGGACCGTATGTAGCACTTGACCATTCTGTAGCGTATTTCAAAGTTTAGGTGTTGATTACATAGGAGCTGTCTGAATTTCACAAAAGCTTGTCTTGCCATTTGTATTCGGGTTTTTATCTCGTGTTGTGGATCCGATTGATCATTGATTGTGGTGCCAAGGTATTTAAAAGTTTTCACGCGATTTATACGATTGTTACCTATCCATATTATCGGGTTTTCTGGAGGGTTTCTGCTAATGACCATATCGTTGATTGGGAAGAATAGTATGATAAGTCAAAATTGGTTCATTTTTAATTTATGTCATCAAACTACTCAGAATGAATGGATCTATTAGGAAGAAAAGTATTACAACTGCAATTTAAACGACAAGCTCTAGAGGGCTCTGTGACCAACTATGGCATCTCCCACTTCCACACAACCGTTATGGAGAAGACTCGGGCAACTTAGTTGTCTACAGTTCGCGCTAGACTTAAGATATTTTTATTTAATCAATACTATTACAAGTCAAAATATTCAAACTGCTTGCGTCTTATTAGTGAATATTTTTGGATCAAGAGAATTATATTTCAAAATATCATACTCTTCTTTAACAGGTAAGCATTTATTTTTATTATAATCTTGGTCAATATGATGATTACAAATAATATCATACTCTTGAATAAAATAAGTACACCAGTGAGCTTTTTATCTTTATTTCATTTTGAGTTAATATAGTTTTGAATAGAATTTTGCCCTAAGTATAGCTTGTTATTTTTAGTTAACATTGTCTTCAGCATAATTTAACTCAAATCCAAGAAATTATTTCGTTTTATCATTCTATTCCTTAAAATATTTTTTCTTACTAGATACTTAATTAAACTGAGATTTTCATTTCTTTGAAAACTCTACTGCAAGAGATTTTATTATTGATTTATTCATTAGTACGTTGGAAATGATACTTTTCAAGAAACAACTGATTCATCCAACAACCATTCGCGTTTGGCCGATATCTAAACCGTGGGAATTTTACCAGTTAAAGATAACATTTTTTAATAGGGTCAGAGGGAATAAGTATTTAATACAAACCTCTTGCGTAGGTGTAACTTGATAAAAATAGATTAGTAAGCGATTCATTTTGTAAACGACTGTGCGACATGTAACAAAAATTTGGTGGTTCAAATTTCAATCCGTGTGTAGAAAAGAATTAATAAATATTATGTGTGTTGACTGCACAATTTTTTATGGACCTAATGGATAATATTTTGTTCTAGAAAATGAGTGGGAATAGAAGTCGTATTCTAGTAGACCTCGCTAGTAAGATTTGCGAAACAGATGAAGATAATGCCAGACATGAAAGTAGCGGTTTGTATACTCAACAATTATTTGTGACTAATAAAAGTGAAACCAATAATTTTCCCATAGTCAGTGATTCTGTCAACAAGTTTACTACTGATACAAATGAAAATCCTAAAATTGCTTCTCCTTTAGCTGAAAAACAATACGAACAATATTTTCATATGGCTGTTGATTTTGAAAACAAAGAAAACCAAAAAAGTCCAACTATCTATGAAACAACAGGTGCTGAAGATGAAAGAGGACCAACGTTTATAAATAATGACGTTACAATCAGTAGTGAGCGTGAAAAGGACAGTAGCAGCTCTTCGTCTTCCATATCAACCAGTTCCTCTAGTAGTTCAGTCTTTGATAACACCTCAGGCGACCCAAATTATTCTTCAAATAGTTCTTCGTCATCCTCTGATGATTCTTCTGATGAGGGGCCTCCTTTAATTTGGAACCAAAATTTAAGCAACAAAAGACGCTCTGTTAAAAACCCATGTCCCCCACCAGAAAATGTAAAAAAGCGAAAGAGAAAGATATCTCAGTGGCAAAAAAATGTTGCTAAAATGATGAGGAATAGTGGCCAAAGTTATGCTTCAATAAAAATCACGAAAAATGAAGATGGAACCAAAGATCGAGTATTAGTCAATCGTAAGGCTAGAATAATGCGACCCCCTTGCAATGCTGATAAATGTCGTTATAAATGTTCACTTAAGTTAGCAGATGAACAAAGACAGAAAATTTTCGACGATTACTGGAGTATGGCTGACCTTCAAAAACAAAGAATGTATATTGCATCTTGTACTACAACCATAAAACCAAGATACCGGTATACAAGTTCGGTTAAAAAAATACGTGGTCTTAATAACGCATTTTTTTTCACATACGCAGGAGAAAAAATTCGTGTTTGCAAGTCCTTCTTCATGGCAACCCTTTGCATTAACTCTCAAGTAATTGAAACCGTTTTACGCAAACAAAATAATGACGTAAATGGAATTATACAGGCAGATAATCGAGGCAGACACCAAAAACATAGCAGTGTTCCTGAGGAGTTAAAAGAAGAAGTGCGTAATCATATCCGATCTATTCCTCGAATGGAGAGCCACTACTGCCGATCTCAATCAAAGAAAGAATACATTGAAGGAGGAAAAACTATTGCCGACCTCCACAGAGATTATGAGCAGCATTGCAAAGAACTCGAGAAGCCGAGCGTAAATTATTTGATGTACTCCAATATATTCAAGGGAGAGTTTAATTTATCTTTTTTTATTCCAAAAAAAGATAAGTGTGATTTTTGCCAGGGTTTTATTAATGCCTCCGAGTTAGAAAAACAAGAACTTCAGGAACAGTACAACAACCATATTGAAGACAAAGAACTGTCAAGAAAAGAGAAGGACATAGATAAACATTCTCCAGATAAAATTGTCGCTGTTTATGATATGCAGGCAGCATTGCCATGCCCGCAAGGGGACTCGTCTTCTTTTTATTATGTATCAAAACTAAGTGTGTATAATTTAACATTGTACGAGCTTAAAAGCACGGAAGCAATGTGCTTTATGTGGCATGAAGGTCTAGCTCACAGAGGCGCAAATGAAGTGGGTTCGTGCGTTTGGGCTTATTTGCAGTCTGTGAACGCAAAAAATACTGAAATGGTAGATGTTGTATTTTATACTGACAACTGTTTCGGTCAAAATAAGAACCGCTTCGTATTTGCTTTATACATACATGCTGTTTCTGTTCTAGAAAATATTAGGTCCATCACCCATAAATTTTTAATTAGTGGTCACACTCAGAACGAGGGAGACCATGTCCATTCTATTATAGAACGTTCAATTACTAAATTTAAAAAATTTTCTCCAATTTACGTACCAGATCAATATGTAACATTGGTTAGACAAGCAAAGAAGAATGGAAATCCATTCACCGTACATGAAATGTGTTATGAGAATTTTTTTGATCTGAAACAACTCTCAAGTGATATGGGGATGAAGGATTCTTTTAAAACGGAAGAAGGTGATTCAGTCCCTCTCTCAGGAATATGCATATTAAAAGTTACGAAAGAAAATCCTAGTCATTTGATGTATAAAATGTCATACAAACAAGAGGAATTTAATTCCTTAAACGTTCTTCAAAGCAAACGACGAGTTCCATCACCACGTGATGTTACTCTTAAACAAGCTTATAGGAAAAAGGTAGGAATAAATGAAAAAAAGAAAGCTGGCTTGCTCTCTCTCTTTGCAAAGAAAAAAAATGTAGCGGTAATGCCACAATACTATAGGGATTTTTACGCTAACTTGTAGAAACTTTAATTTTTTTAATGGAAGGCTAAGCTTTTTATGTTTTTATACTGATATTGTACTACAGCTGCTATTTTATCATTCGTTTGTTGTTTATACTCAAATAAAACTTTTAAACTGTTCCATTTTATTGTCCCTAATAAACTAATAATTGTAAAACAACACAAGATATTTATATAGAAAACTATTATAACTCAAAATGGGGATGAAAAATATGGGTTGGGGCTGGTATATGGATCGGATGAAAAACTTATATTGTCAGTTACTACTGTAAGCCTTAATTATTATGATCAAAAGGATATTTAGTAATGTATTGCTTAAGTTATTCGATCTCGAAACCCATCTCAATCTTTAATCGCCATTTCTGAAAATTTAATGTTTTTGAAATATCATACTATTCTTCCCAATCAACGATATATTTCGTTTTCAAAATGTTGATTTTGAGGCCATATTTTTTACCTATGCTATTCACCCTATCAAGTAATAACTGCTGATCTTCCAAATTATCAGTTATAATCACTGTGTCGTCCGCATAGCGTAGGTTGCTAATTGGTATGCCGTTCACCTTAATGCCTAATTCCGTATCTACTAATGCTTCCACAAATATATTTTCAACATATAAATTAAAAAGCATCGGAGAGAGTATGCAGCCTTGGCGGACACCTTTCCGGATTTCAAATTCATCCGTATATTGGTCTTGATCAATCCTCACCTTTGCCATTTGGTTCCAGTATATATTCTGAATAATTCTGATCTCCTTCTGGTCAATGTTAGCCCTATGTAGTAGTTCCATCATGATATCATGTTTAATATTGTCAAATGTCTTCTCGTAGTCGATGAAGGTGAGGTAGACATCTTTTCGTTGATCTAAGCAGTTTTGTATTAAGGTGTTCAAACATAAAATTGCCTCTCTTGTTCCTAGTCCTCCCTTAAAACCGAATTGTGTTGACCCGCTAAGTTCTTCTAGTATCTTGTACATTCTTGAGTGTAATATCCTAAGGAAGAGTTTCAACAAATGACTCATTAAGCTGATTAAGCGGTGTTCATTGCATTTTGTGGCATTAGCTGTTTTTGGGATCATCACAAAGGATGACTGCAGCCATTCTCGCGGAATGTAACCAGTATCATAAATTCTATTGAACAGCCTTACCAAGATTTCGATATTCTCCTCGTCTAGTAGTTTTATTGCTTCTATATTAATTTCATCTGAACCTGTTGCTTTATGCATCTTTGTGGTTCTAACTGCATATTCTATTTCACTTCGCATTATTGATGGCCCTGATAAGTTTTCGGAAGGAAGTTTGCGCGTTGGTTGTGTTGGTCTTTCGTCATTAAAAAGGCTTTCTGCGTATTATATCCACGCCATTGCTATCTCCTCTTCTGACTCGATGTATTCGTTTCTGTCGTTGCGTATTCTTGTTCTGTGGTGGCTTTTGTGTATATTCGATATTTCTTTGATCTTCTTATGTAGTCCAAAACTATCTCCTTTTTCCTGCAATTGTTCTATTTCGTTGCACCTTTCCACCATCCAACGTTCTTTTGCTTTCTTAATTTTCTAACGGATTTCTTTGTGTATCTGTTTGTATTTGTCTTGATTACGTTGTTGTTTATGTTGCCTTCGCTTTTCCATTAGATCCATAATTTCGTCCGTCATCCATTCGTTATGCTTTCTATTTCTGATCTGTGTTTTAACTTCCCTGTTTACGGCCAGAATCGTTCCTTTAATATCATTGACCATCTCTTCGATATCATCATTTTGTTCTATTACTCGCATTCTTTCATTAATTTGATTCGCATAACTCTTCTTCAGATTTTCGTCTCTCATCAGTTCTCTTGTATTTATAGGTGTGCTGGTATTTGTATTTGTTCTCTTAATTTTTGCTAGTTTTAACCTCACATCTGCTATTAGCGGATTATGATCGGATGCAATATCAGCACCTGGATATGCTGCGATTCTTTTGATAGCGTTACGAAATCTTCTGTTTATTAAAACGTAGTCAATTTGGTTTCTAATTATTCAATTTGGACGGTCTCCTAGTGATCTCCAAGTATATAACTTACGAGGTGGGAGCTGAAACCATGTGTTCATGAAGACAAAACCGTTCTCCTGGCAGAATTCACACAGCAGGTCGCCTCTTTAATTTCTAACTCCAAGGCCGTACTCTCCAATTATGTCTTCATATCTTCCTTTACCCACCTTGGCGTTAAAGTCGCCCATTATTATGTTTATGTCCTCTTTCTTTGTTAGTCTTATTGCTTTTTCCAGATCTTTATAGAACTTAGTTATTTCTTCTTCTGACTTATCTGCTGTTGTTGCATATGCTTGTGTCACATTTATGTTTACTGGTTTGCCTGTCATTTTGATCAACATGAGTCGTTCGGAAATTGGAACAAAATCTGTCACCGATTTACTGGTATTCCTGTCAAGAGCAATAGCCACTCCATGTCGGTGATGTCTATCTGTTGGGTCACTACACGAGTAATACATAGTAATCTTATCTTTCGTAAACTGTCCAGATACAGACCATCGGACTTCACTGACTCCCATTATATTTATTTTCAGCCGATTCATTTCCTTTATAAGGTTGTGTAGTTTTCCTGGTTCGTAAAGACTATTAACATTCCATGTTGAAATTCGTTGGATATCATCTATTTGTAACCGGGAGATTCTTCGCACCCTCTGACCATCTAAGGCCTGCCCGGGACTGAGGGCCATCTGAGTTTTGTTTTGTTCTGCCATAATGAGATGAGTTATCCTGGGGAAAAGGTAGTGTTGTAGTATCCCGTTACTTTCAACACCGCAGTACCACAGCCATTCAAACTGTCCTAGTCATGCCTGTGGAATTCCAATATCAAGCCGGTCCAAGATAATTTCTTTTGCGCCTTGCGTTGGTACTGGTGATCGCTGCTGCCCTTCACCAGGGTTGAGGACTAGGAGGGATAAATATGGAGGGTGTAGGATAAAGGCTCTGGGACATGAGATTCCACGGTGTGAGATGGTGGAATATCATGAGCTAGCGTGGGCAGGGTCGCTAATCCCTGAAGTAGGTCTGTTTCCACCGGGATCGTGAAAAGTACCTACCCGCTATTCAAGTTTTATCTTTTTTATATTCAGTATAACTTCTGGATCGTTATTTATTCTGCGTATTACCTCTTCATTAGTAATTTTAACCACCCAACTTATTTTTGGTATACGGCGGTAGCACCAGAATGAGTAAAATCGAATCGAAATTGTTAAGTCGAATAGAAATGGTTCTAAATGGTAACTTTTTTCATCTTTGCAATCAAAATCGTAAATAGAAATTAATTTCGACAGCGTTTATTCTGTCGTAATGACTTTTCGATATCGAAATTTAGATTAAAATATTATTCTGTTGTCGTTCTAAACTTAAATAGGAGGAACACAGAAAGAATTAAGTGAAGTGATTGTAGATGCAATTGATTGGATCTCTGGTCGCATGCTGACAGGCAAAATCACTAGTAATATAATAAAATCATAAGTGTTGTATACTGTTGTAAAAAAAAGTTTTTGTAATGTCCAAATAACAGCTATAAACTTATTTATTCTAGACACATCTGACAATATACTTAAAATCATGGAAAATAGATTTCATGAAGTCAGGGTGGCTTATGAAATCTGTTTTTGGTTATTTCGTCTATTTAAAAACGTAATGAAAACCCCTTTTCTACCATTTTTTCAAACATATGCATGGGGTCTGTATGGAGCGATGAACAGAATAAAATATTTTTGGTAAAATTTTATTTTTTTAGGTTTGAAGGTGAAGCGATGAAATTGTAGACTTACTGAACAATAAAAAAGTCATTATCATCAGTTAGCGGTACAGCCCTTCGTGAGCCCTGGCCTGTCTCAAAACATTCTTTCATTCTTCCCTGTCTGGTGTCTGTCTTCCCTATCCCTTTACTCCAATCTCCCTTATCGTTTAGCACATCGTCCAGATACCTCCTTCTTCTTGCGTTCCCTTTCATCCATCCGCTTAACGTGGCCCACCCATCTTATGCGGTTTATTTGATGGTTTTGACGATATGGTTCAGTACTTTGATGAAAAAAGATGGCTTGTGTAATCTCTTTTACCATCCTACAAAGACAAACGCTTCGAAAGTTGACAGGAGCCTTTAATAGTACAGGAATCGCATCTCAGGTCTTCGCCCACTGGAATTATATATTTCGGCGGTAGCCTTAACGGCCATCCTAAGACGTAAAGCAAATTACTTGGAGGCGGAATTATGTATTAAATAGTTACACAAATACCATTACGACTATACTTTAGGAATCCATCTTTCAGATGAATTCAGATATGATGAAAACAGAACTAATGAGATGATTTACTGAGATGATTTCTCAGAGATGCAAATATTTTGACGATACTCATGTGTAGTACAGAACAAGTGAACATTTACACATAAGTATTTTGCGCTGAATCCAAATCCGTTGAGATTCTTTTCCTACAAAGTAGTTTTTGCCACACGTATTGCATAAATAGGCATTACTTTTAGAAATGCACCGAAGATTTTATCATCTAGTGATTAAATTGGTGTGACTTGCTCAAAAATGTAAATGTAAATGAGTGTAAAAAGCAATTATTTCAAAGTACTGATAAAGTACCTACTCGACAGCAAAGTTTATCTGTATACATTTGGCAACCCTACCAATTATGGCGGGAAATATTAGCCTCCTGAAAAGCGCGTTAATTTCAATTCCACTGTCGTGTTGTATGAAGAGATAAATATTTTTTTATTATTTAGTCTAAAATTAATCAATCTCGGAGATCTTATTTGAATAGTCCTAATGTGTTTTGTTATTTATATTTGTGGGTATTTTGTAGTTTTAACCTTTTCAGGACCGCACCGATTTCAGGCGGTTGTGCTCGCTGGACCGTAGCCGAGGTGCTTGCGAGTTTATTCGGCTTTGGTCCACAATCGCGGTTTTAGATGTTATATTTTTTAGTATTATTATTATTATTATAAATATACAGTCAAAATCGTTTACAACGACACCGGCTATAACGTACAATCGGATATAACAAACAAAATAGTAGGTCCCATAAAATGACATACAAAAAACGCATTTATATTGCTTATAATGAACAAATCGGTTAGAGCAAACGTATTTCTTGGAACACTAGTAGTTAAAATATTGGTTACAGCGTACATCTTAATAAATAAGTTTAAAAGTGCTATCCTGTAAAGTTATGAAAATGGACATTGTAGTGTTGTATTTCTCACAGGTATTACCGATATTTAATACCACGAAATGAGAAGTAAGGATTTATTAATTTATGGTTATAGTACATCCGGACAGGCATCTACTGTCCTTTAGACAGTTAGACCTCCCAAGACGGGTCCATTGTATTACAAAATTTTGTTTATACATATTTCACCATTTGGCCTAAGCCAAGAGTTTCTGAATTTGAATTCAGTTGTGTCTAGCCTTCATTGAAAAAATGTCACGGAAACAATTTACTATTGAGGAACAGTTTGGAATAATTTGCCGAGTCGATTCCGGTGATTCCGCGAGTTCGATTGCCCGGGAATTTAAAACATCACGCTCGACAATTGCTGGAATAATGAAAAGGCGAGAGAAAAAAATTAAGCAATTTAATAAGTGTGAAAAAGGAAAAAGCGTTCGGTCATCAAATTACAGTGACATTGAAAGTGCTTTGCTCGATTGGTTTAAACAACAACGCGCAAACAATGTACCCGTGAGTGGGCCGATGCTTCAGTTAAAGGCTGATGCTTTCGCTGTGATTTTGAAGAAGAATTTTAGAAGAGTTTTCCAGTTCGCCACAATATTGTCCATGGAAAAATTTCAGGTGAGTCAGCAGTTGTTGACAGATCAATTATAAATGACTGGGTTGAAAATGTGTGGCCTACACTCAGGTCCGACTATAGCGATGATGAAATTTTTAATGCTGACGAGATGGGGTTATTTTTTAGACTGACACCTGATCACACGTTAAAGTTTAAAGGCGAGAAATGTTCCGGTGGTAAACTCTCAAAAGAGCGTGTTACAGTTCTTGTTGCAGCCAACATGTCCGGTTCCATAAAAAGGAAGCTTTTGGTGATAGGAAAAAGTAAAATGCCGCGCTGTTTTAAAAACGTGAAAATTTCCCTGTTGATTATGATTTCAATAAAAAAGCCTGGATGACGTCAGCTATTTTTGAAAAGACTTTACTAAAATGGGACAGTGAACTTTTACAACAAAAGAAACACATAATTTTAATTGTCGACAACTGTCCGTCCCACCCCCCAGTTGACAGGTTAAAACAAATTAAACTCGTTTTTCTGCCTCCAAATTGTACGTCTGTACTGCAGCCCATGAACCAAGGAGTTATAAGAAGTCTTAAAGCATGCTTTCGGAAAGAATTGGTGTACAAAATCTTTGAAAAGAGAGAGAATAACGACGATACGAAAGTCAGTATTCTTGACGCTGTACTAATGATATCAAAGGCATGGGAATCTGTGCGGAAGGAAACGATCATCAACTGTTTTCGGTTTTCCGGCCTAACTAAAGACTTACAACCATCAGGAATCGCATACAACGATATTGCACAAACGCATTTGCAGGATGCCATTTCCCTTTTCCGTTCTGACTGCTCTGCAGATGACTATGTGCGAGTGGATGACGAAATAAGTACGAGCGAAGAACTCTCAAATATTGACATCGTACTGAGTCACCAAACTAGTGACAAACAAAGTACTGATGAGGCTGATGAAGAATTGGAAGATTTCGGCAAAATCCCTACTGTTGCTGAAGCGTATGCTGCTTGTTCCACCATACGAGCATTTATTCAGACTGCTGAAACTTCCCAGAGTGTAAAAGAATCATTGTCGATTGTTTCCACATCAATTGAAAAAATGTTTTTTTTTTTCAGAAGTTCAAGGAAGGCGACAAACAAAAATTACAGACTTTTTTCATTAAATATTCAGGTAAAATGTGTTTACATATTTTGTAATACATATATGTATGTATTTTTTTTGTCTTTTTAAAATAAATAGTATATGTATGCCTACATTTTTATAATACGAAGATTTGGAGAAGCCGTTATATTATGTGTATACTTTATTCACTACTTATATATTTAGATTATATATTTAGATTTGCTTAAGTACAATAAACACATATGTTAAATGTTATGTATATGTTATTATAACATATTATAAGTATAGTTAAAGTAACACATTTTTGCGTCATAACCCTAGGTACAACGAACTAACTGTCCCTATTAGTGTAATATCGTTTATAGCAACCTGTTCATTATAACCGATAGAACTGCTTACAGAGAACACTGGCTACAACGTACAAAAAGCACCAGCCCCCTGAAGTTCGTTATAAACGATTTTGACTGTATATATATATATATATATATATATATATATATATATATATATATATATATATATATATATATATATATATTTATGGAGATATAATCGTTTTCATCGTTCTTGGCGTGTGCGTGTAAAAACACTTGCAATAAGTTGTTTCATCTGTCTTTCCTTGTCTAAGCTCGATTCGTTTACCTCCTCCAGTGGCGGAGCAAAATGTAGCATGTCAAACGAAATAATAGTTATAAAAGAAAATTATAAATTAGTTTTCAATAAATTTCTAATAACGGAATATCCGTATAAATTGCGAAGAAGTATATTTCTAGCTTGCAGTACAATAGGACAGGATATAACGAAAAGTATATTTTAAAAGGATTTTGAAATATACCCAAAAAAGTGTTAATTATTTAACCCAATTTCTGTCTTCAGTGGAACTGTCTTCATTATTGGAATCTTCCGCCAAATCGATGATAATCCTACTTTCATTTTCATCATATGTGACCATTTTTGCCCAGTCGTTCTGAATTAATCTTTCAGTATGGTTAACACAACTCGCCCACACTGCAGGTGTTGCCTCAGCTAATGCATCGCCCCAAACTTTTTTCACTGTTTCATCTCCACGTCCATGTTCTCCAATATGACGATCATAGTATTGTTTAGAAATGCCCCAGACCATCTCAATCGGATTATATTGACAGTGATATGGAGGCAATCTCAAAACCTGATGCCCATATTCTTGGAGTAGCTCGTCTATAACGTACCTGGTATTTTGTGGTTTATTCTGGCGACAAAGACTCAATAGCTCTGTCTTGCCCGAATCGTCGTCAAAAATTATTTTTTTCGCTCGTAACCATTTTTGTAAGTCCGATTTTTTCCAACTGGCATTCGGTAACTTTTCTATTAAAGAACTATGGTATGAGGCATTATCCATAATAATTAGAGATGGTTCCTCCAACATTGGTATCAACTTTTCGGAGACCCACTTTTTAAAAGACTTTTTATCCATAGAATCATGATAGTCTGCACTCTTCGATTTCGTAGAAAACAGTAATCCAGCATCTTTAACAAATCCTTGCCTACTCCCGGCACGTAAAACAACAAAGCGTTTACCTGTATTTTCGTGTCCTTTTCTGATGCTTTTCACACAGTCATCTTGCCAAGTAAGTTTATATGCCCCTTTTAGGAATATCCATGTTTCATCTAAAAAAAATGAACTGAAGTGGGCTTGGACTCAAAAAATTTCTCATATAATGCCTCAAAAAATACAGTCGTTTGGAGACAATACATGGTTTCTCACATAGCACTCGTCTACTATTTTCTAGTTTGTATGAAAACCCACAATTTTTCATAAGACGCCACAAACTTGTATCAGAACCGTCATAGAGATGCTTGTTTCTTAATTGTGTATTAAGAACTTTAATTGTAACGTGCTCTCCTTTTGATTTCATGCCATACAGTACATTTCTAATCTCTCCTTTTATAGTATCGCTGACATCATTAGTCTTTTTTTTAATATTACGTGACTCTCCTGGTGTAGTAAGAGCTGCCCCTGTCTTGTATTCACTCTTTATTCTTGTCACTGTGCGAAGACTGATTTTCAAAGCGTCCGCTACTCGTTCATGTACCGATGATAACGAAAGCAAAGGTCCGTTGGTTTCTTTTTATTTTTTAAAATACTCCAATAAATGAACTACACATTGTCACAGTTCTCCTGTTATCGTTTTCCCGGCATTTTTTTTATTAAATAGAACAATTAGTTATTCACAACAAAAAATAATAAGTGAAACTGTTCGGAACAAATTCCAACAATGACTGACTAAAATCGACTAAAACAACATAAAATATCAATGGTAATTGCTACAATTATAAACCTATTAGCCAGCTCATTCAAGAACAATGCCACAAGTCATTATTGCAATAGTTATCGGAAGAGAGAAAGAGTAAATTTATAATAAACTGGAATTTTTAAGGTGTCGAGATTATTATTTTATGTAATGGAATTCCACACAGTAAGAGCTCAAACTATTAATTAATTAAAAACTGTTTACTTATAAAAACTCTTTCATCAGCTACTTCAAACCTGCACAGATCAGGGTAACATGTTAAAAAAACACGTCACTACCAGCTATCTGTATTCGTAAAGAGGCCGAACTTATCACCGACACCGTATCGGCCAAACGCATCGGTGTTATTGCTACAATAATGGGAGACGTGAGTGGTCTCTTCAGTCCCTTATCATCGCACTTTACCATGACGAACGTGACTCGCACAATTGAATTACGCATCTGTGTATCAGAGAGAGACGAATATTAAAAATTCCGTAGTAGCTTATTTCAGGCACATACCAAGAACGATGAAAACGAGTATAAATAATTTTTGAAAAGCAAATCAAAATCAAAATATATTTTATTAATAAGGAAAAAATTATGTTATTTTTTTTAGTATTATAAGTAAATTTATGGAAATAAATAATTTTTGCCAAGCAAATCAAAATCAAAATATATTTGATTAATAAGAAAAAAAAGTTTAATTTTTTAGTATTATTATAAGTATATTTATGGAAATAAATAATTTTTGAGACGCAAATCAAAATCAAAATAAATTTTATTAATAAGAAAAAATTAATATTAATAAGATAAAAGCATCCCATAACACATAGTGCTACGTTACACGATTCACAATTATATGCTGTTTCTCTTCTTTTAGTCTGTTTTGCACAAACAACACACCGCTTGACAACAGATTTATTATTTTCAGGCCTTTTGGTATAAATTGAAGGACAATGTCTTTCAAAAATGCGTAAGGGATTGTGAGTATTTTCCGGTCTGCAGCTTGTACACCTTTTAGGTGTCACCTTTTTATATTTTTCTATTATCAATTTCACTAAAGTCCTCTGGAAGTCCAATAATGGAATATTATTTACTGTTTTCATTTTATATATCACATGGGAATTCAGCACCGCTAAATCTAGTAGATGAAAAAATACTTTTTTATACCACTTCACTGTTCTTACTTTCTGTGGTACTCAGAAGCATATCTGTTTTGTCTACTCCTCCCATATTTTGATTATACTCAAAAATCTCGTCTGGTTTCTGAACTTGTTCACCTCTTTTATTGGTCCCAGTTTTTATTTTATTGCCGTGGATTGTAGATAACATATGTACGTCTCTTTTATCTTTTCATTTCAAAGCCACTAAAGGTTGGGTTGAAAAATAATCAATCGAACCTTTTTCAATTTTTTTCAAACTTCGGCATGAACATTCTATTTGGTCTCACTGTTCCACAACAGTAAACTTTTTTTGCCAATTATCTGTGTATAGATAATGTGCTTTGTCGAAATAAGGCTCATTCAAAGTCATTACTATATTGCCTGAAGTTCCTAGATTTTCGTCGAACTTCTTTATTTCTGTTGTAGCACCTGTGTATATCAGTAGATCAAGTATATACCCCGTTTCACAATCTACAATAATATAAAATTTGATCCCAAAATTGATGTCTCTTGGAAGGAATATACTGACGAAACGATATTCTTCCTTTGAAAAGCATACGGCTTTCGTCAATCACGAGGTTTTGAAAAAGATACATACATGTTTTAAATACTTGTCGGTAATGATCGACAATGAACCTCATCTTAAAATTTCTAAAAATCTCACACGGGACATTATTTGACCAAATGCAGGCGTCTGAATTACGAAATCTTGGGACCAATAATCCTTTATTCTTTGTTTTTTCACTTAAGGCATGAGTAGACAAAGACCCAAAAACCAGTAGATTTCATCCGTAGTTGGTGATGTATATTTGTGAATTTTTTGTGGTGGATTTTCACTCACAATATAATGGTAATACATGCTTGTCTGTATCGCTATGTCTTGGATGAATTCTTTAGAAACAAGATTTTCAAAAACCTACAAAATCGTTGGAAAATTCGACAGGTTTTTAAGTAGGCAACCGGAATATGTCATATCAGAATTCTCTATACAAAGTGTGAGGTCAACTTTGCTCCAAATAAACTTGTTTGTCAGCTTATCAGTTTTCTCTTTTTTTACTAAGTGGTGGATATCTTCCTGATTAGGTTGATTATTCTTAGCATATAAACCATTTTCACCACAAAATACCTCAGCTTCGGCTAATACCAAATTGTTTTCTGCAATTTCACAATCACTTTCACTATCGTCGTTGTCCCTACCTTCAAACTGATCTTCCAGATGCGTAAAATCTTCATCGTCACTTTGATTTAATAAGTCATATAGTTCTTGTTCCGTCAAATATTTGCGAACCATTATTAATCCAACGATAACCTCTTATCAATGCGATAACCACGGTAACACTACATTACTGCACAAAAAAGTTAAAACTCCTACACAAAAAGCTAATAACAACAAATTTAATGAATAGTACTCATCCTTATTAGATTCGCGTGCTTTACTGTCATGTTCTGTGTCTCCGCTTGAAGCTCGCCAAAACTCGGAATGTATTTCAATGAATAGTACTCATCCCTATTAGAGACGCGTGCTTCACTGTCATATTCTGTGTCTCCGCTTGAAGCGCGCCAAAACTAGGAATTTAATTGTCGATTAAATTTTTTTTCATTGGTGCGTGGTCAATTTAATCTGACCAATAGAGGAAAGTCAATAAATCTGTTAGTTTTCGGTTCCTACATACGCCTCCATCAATGCGAGTTTGTACGTCTCCGGTCTGACCGGCACGAAAATTTTCCCGTTCCATAAGGTTTAATGTGTTTTATACATTGTTGTATATGTGGTGTGTTGTTTATGTTTTGTTAAACAATAGTTTATGTTTTCTTACGTTTATTAATATTTTCTTAAATACATATTCCTGAACTTTTAACTTTTTCGGTCTACTGCTATGTCTAACGTGACATACTAATGTTGAATTAAGCTGGAGTTATACACCATAATTCACTATATTGTTTCAACGTATCACTCACTGGATAAGAGAATAACGTATTCAATACCCTGAACAGGTTAATGTTTAGGAAAGAATTTTTTAAACTTTTTATTGCTTGTGTATTATTTTAGTTTAAATAAAATATTATATAAAGAACTTTCGATTTTATTAACTCCATCTTTATTCTTTTGTGTAGATCAATATTTATAAATAAGAGGTCTTCCAATAAGAATGTCCTGATGTTTTTTTAACGAAAACGGTAAAAATTTCTGTAAATAAATAAAAAAAAGTTTATTGAAAAATATAATAGATACAATTCAGAACAATTATGTTCTGAATAACACATCATTCAAATGTCCACCTCAACTACGTTCGCAGGAGCGAATCCGATGAACCCAATTTTCGATCACTTTATGCATATATCCGCATTAATCTCACGAATGGTGTGCTCTATGTTCCTCTTCAAGTCTTCAATGGATTGTGGTTTATTCACTTAAACCAGTGACTTAAGATAGCCCCATAAAAAATAATCCAACGGTGTTAAATCGCAGCATTTTGGAGGCCAAGCATCTGGTCGAAGTTGCTGAATTCTCCTGGGATCTTTGGCATCAAGAGAAATCATTGTTTCTGGGAACTTTTCCTTCGACGCTTATGATGGTCAAGTAGCTTCGGTTCTAGAGTCAGAACAATCTTGTAAGGGTGTAGGCCTAAATAGTTATCATTCTGGTGAGTCCAAGTTCCCGAGAACGACGATTTACGGACACATTTGCATTCTTCGCTACACTGGCTCTTACAGCAGCAATATTGTTCTGAGTTCTTGCATTTCGGCGTCTAGTAGGTGGTTTCGTATCCTGCAAAGTAAATTCACGTTCAAACTTTTCTACGATTCGACAAATTACACGCACATGGCCGCTATGACATTTCAAAAACAGAACGTCTCTATTGGGAAACCCTGTATATTTCTATATACTGAAAACTAAAATTTTTCATCGTTCGTTGTTTCTCACTTATTCGAAATATTTTATATGTTAACGATATTAAAAATAAAAGCAATCAAACCAATAGTCATTACTTATTCAAATGAACAAATTGTTTCAAATACCTTTCAATTATTGGAAGGTACACCGCTGACTCAACGGGAAATGTCACAGTCTATCACCTCGCCTCTTTTATATAAACTTTTAATAATTTTTAATTTTTTTTTAAATTGTAAATAATTTTTGCGTGTAAACTCGTCCTGAAAGTGTTAAAACAGAGACAACATATTACCACATTTGTAGACAACATGTACCTACTTTTTATGTTTTGGTATAAAACTTGGCGATCAAGACAAGGCATGGGCCCCTCATACTATTTGTTGAACTTGTGTCGAGGCATTGTGACTATGGTTAACAGGTAAAAGGAAAGCTATGTCGTTTAGAATACCGATGGTCTGGAGAAAACCATCAAATCATGTGGATGGTTGTTACTTTTGTCTGACTAATATATGTGGCTGCCTATGTGATAAGGTATATGAACCTGATGAAGATTGCTCACCTCATCTTATTCTTGGATTCAGATTGAAATTAAAAAATCTCCTTGCGACGAGTATCACTTTTTCTTGCTATCGTCATTGTAAAACAGAACTTGCTCCTTACTTTCAAGAAAGATATGTAATAACATTCAGTAAGTGATAAAAAATATTTTGGAATTGACTATAAACCTACCGCAGACTTTATAAATTCATCAAAAGCTAGTTTGAAAGCTGTCCTTTTACATAATGGAATCAAATTTATGCTTCAATTCCAATAGCTCATTGCTGTAATTTAAAAGAAACATACGACAATATGAAAGCTCTTTTGGAAAAAATTGAATGCTAGAAAAACAACTAGTTAAATTTTAGCGATTTCAAAATTATCGGTATACTCCTAGGTTTGCAAAGTGCAAATACTAAATTGTTTTTTTTTAATGGGATAGCAGAAATAAGTCCAATTCCAATCACTATAAAGTGAAATCTTGAAAACAAGAACACTGTTGACACCAAGCGCAAAGAATGCCATGTTCAAAGAATGTCATTCCATTATTAAACACCAAACATGTTCTGCTTCCACCTCTATATATTAAACCATATTTTCAGTATTTGGGTAAGAAGTTTTCTAAGATAACTTATTAATTCGATATAGAATCGAATCGATTATCGAATCGGATAGATTATTGAATCGAATCAATGATCGAATTGAATCGAATCGATTATCGAATCGAGTCGATTATAAAATCGAATCAAATCAAATATCGAATCAAATCAAAGAGATTATCGAACCTAATCGAAACCTCCTTGCTTAGACATCTTAGAAAGCTATGCTTACCCTCCTCGGTCACTCCCGGAGTGCCACATCCCGTTTTATTAACTTGTAATCAATGATTTTTTTATTTTCTATATTCTATTCTTTTATTTATTAAGCATAGCCAATATAGCAGACCTGTTTTTTCGTACAAAAGTTAGATGGCGATTTGTTATGTGCGTGATAGCGAAAATCCAATGGCAGACTGATAATGAACCAGGCAAACATCATCATCATTCTGGCTTTACAACTCTGCGTGGGTTCTAGCCTCCTTAAGAATTTATTTCCAGTCGTCCCTATCCATCGTCTTTCTCCGCCAAGCACGGATTCTTTTCTCGGATATTTCTCATGTCTTCATCGATGTTATCAAGGAACCATGTTCCTCTTCTTCTCTGACCAATGGGTCTATCAAGGGGCGTTTTTCTAGCTGGGTCATTTTGTTCCATCCGCATTACATGTCCTATCCACTTCAGACGTCCTACTTTAATATGTTTTACGATATCAGGTTCCTGGTATATTCTAGAAAAGTTCGAAGTTGTATCGTCTTCTCTACACTCCATTGTCATTCACTGCTCCATAGATTCGCCTTAGTACTTTTCTTCCAAAACATGTTTTCATAATTTTTTTTTTTTTAGAGTCCAGATCTCTGAACCATATGTTAGGACTGGGCATATTGTTTTGTAGTTTTATTTTTGTATTTTTCAATATAATTGTGGATTTACGGAGGATATTGAGCCTAAAATAGCATCTGTTAGTCGTGCAAATCCTGCGGTTTATCTCTGCGGTAGTATTATTTTCAGTGTTAAGGAGCGCTCCAAAGTATACAAATTAGTTCACTGCTCTGATGACGTCGTTTTCTATAATGAGTGGTCGTAGGATTTGTGATTGTGTTCTTATTTTCATATACTTCGTTTTGATAGTGTTTACTATTAAACTCATTTTTGAAGCTAATTCTTTTAATGCTACCTACGCCTCTCGTACAGCATTTTCCGTTCCTCCAACTATATTGATATCATCAGCATAAGCCAGGATTTGCACTGATTTATTATACCAGTGGATGTGATTTGTGACATACGTATTACCTTTTTCATATCCAGATTGAACAGTATGCAGGAGAGAAGGTCTCCCTGGCGCAGCCCATTTGTTTTAAAAGGTTCAGACAGTTTCCCCTGAATTCATACTATACACTCAACTCTTTCAAGAGTTAGTTCTGCTAAATTTACCAACTGATTTGGTACTCCTAGCTCTTTCATTGCTTTAAACATTTCTCTTTTATTCACAGAGTCGTAGGCTGCCTTGTACTCTATAAATATGTGATGACTATCAATGCCATATACCAGTGTTTTTTTCCAAAATTTGTTTCAGGGTTGCAATCTGATAAATTGTAGATTTACCAGCTCTGAAACCAGCCTGGTATTTTTCTCCTGGGAAAATATTTTATATGCTGTATTTACAAGCGTAATTTCTCTGTGGTTAGAATGTTCAAAGATATCTCCTTTTTTGTGTATGGTGCAAAGTATTCCAATATTCCAATCATTGGGGAGGGATTTCTGTGTCCATATTTCTTTTAAAAACTGCTGTAATTACCATAATGGTATCATTGCCCATTGCCGCCTTCTTTATATAGTTCAGCTGAAAGCTTCTCTCTCGTCCGTTCCCCCTACCTCATCTCTTTTGCGTTCCAGGTTTTTTTCTTCTTCCTCCATATTAAGTGCCTGGTTAAAGAATTCCACCCATTTCCTCAATACATCTTTTCTTGTTGTTAATAGGTCACCATTCTGACTTCTGCATTGTCTTGTGGTTGCCTTGAAATATTTTCTGTTGATTTTAACTTCCTTATAGAATGCTCTGAATTCTTTCTCTCTGTTAAGGTTTCCTATATATTTAAGTTTCATTTTTAGGTGGTCTCGTATTTTTCTTTTGTGTGTCCTCTTTTCTTCTTTTCTCTTTATCTGGAAATTCTCTACAGTTGTTCTAGTTTATTGAGTAAGCATCTTTCTTTAGGCTTCATTTTTTTCTTTTGTTGCATTCTTGCATTCATCGTCAAACCAATATGAACATGACAAACAAGTTATAAAACACCTTTCACTTCACAGTCATCAATCAATTTTTTTTAAGTTGCAGCACTTTGTTATCATAGTTATATCTTCGTAGAGAACAAAAAGTCTCAAACATTAGTACAGTTCACTGAGGGATCTAAAACTGCCCATGGTAATAATTATATCGAATCTTGCAGTCTAGGTCAATGTAGAACTGTGTTCCAGGCTGAAGTTTTTGCTTTGGTGGCCTGCATTGGTGAAATTCTGAATAAAGACCCCAAATTAAAGACAATCATTTATAGAGATAACTAAGCAGCTATTCTGCCTGTAACCCACTCACCAAATCTAAACTGGTAAGGAACTGCAAAGATCTCCGCAAAAATCTAGCAAAAGACAAAAAGTGTCTTTATTATGGATGTAGATTCAGGAAGTTACTGCTAAATTAAAAGTTAAAATTGAAAAAGCATCAATCAACTTTATAAAAATGAAAAAAGTTTTTTATAGCAAAGATTTGGCATTTGCCTCAAAATACAATTAACTGTTCTGCTCTGTAACTCTACACAAAAATAATAAATTTCAGCAAAATAAATATTGTTAGAATTAATGTGAAAATAAGTGATAATTTGAAATAAATAACATTCATTTGTTATGAGTTAAGGAAAAAAGAACTTACCTTAGTTGAACTTAAATTATTTAATTGCGAAATATTTCTTCCTTAGCTTTTATAACATATTGAACACCTTTTTAAATATACTTACGTAATCAACAAATTTTTTAGTTTTGCTAGACTTGTTTGCATTTTTTAAGCCTATAGATTTTTAATTGAATTAAGATCTGGTGAGTTTCCTGACCATGCAAGGCATGGAATATTTTGTTCTTGATCTGTTTTCATCAAGTTAGCAGTCAATAACTGTTTGTTTTTTGCAGTCAGACTGTTTTCTTCCATCTTCTATAAGTCTTTTTTCTCTACAGTGGAGTATTTAACAAGGCTCCTAGTGTGTCCTAAGTCTTGCAGACATTCTTGGCTTTTTTATAGTATAATTTACTTTCCCATATTAAAAGATCATTTGTCCACTCTTGTCCTTGTATTTCTCTTCCATTCGCATTTCCTTATTCTGTTCACATCAATTGTCCCAGTGTAAATTGTTTTTTTGGTTAAAAGTCTTAATTATAGCTGGTAAAATTACAACACATATATCTACGTAGTATCACTTAAAGTTACTGGTATGTGTTCACTTGGAGTAACAATATTAGTCAACAAACTAACTACAACATATCATGTAGGTGGTCGGTCAATCACCTACACTATGGGCTGACAATTTAATAAGAAAAAAATAAAAACTGAATGAGAGTGGTGCAAAATAGACAGGGTTGAAAACACGAGGAAGAAGCCTATGTTCAACAGTGGACTTTTAAGGCTAGATGATGATGAACAATATTAGTGCACATTTTGGAAGTAATATTCATTGTCAAAAACAAGAGACAAATAAATAATATTTCTAGAAACAACAAAAATGTAACATATCTGTAGTATGTATCATTATTCACTATCAGAACTTGGTTTGACCAAATGTGTGTCTAATATTAGAAAGTTAATATAATAAAAATTAAGAAGCCTTGTGTAAATTTGAAAACACAATCAGGTACTTAAAGAAGGTTGATCTATATAAGAATTAAATAGTACAATAACTCAAGAGGTAAGCTGGTGTTACATGGATAAATTAATTATAATATTAGAACAGTGAAGGAAAATAATATCTATATCTAAAAATTGGTATGTTAGGCTAGATACATGCAAAAGATATGTTTGTTGATCTTAAGGACAGTGTACTAAAGTGTTTTGTTAAGTACCGCTCTGTACAAAAATGTGTATTCTCTGTGTATACAGTATCAACATGGTTTGATTTACACTATTCTAATGGTAAAGTAATGTACCTAAAGAGATCGTAGAACAAATTTATTTATGTATTCACTGCCCATTTAAGATTGTTTCACTGTATTCAAATATTACCTGACTATAATTAATTCGTTTGATCTCTTTATCATCAATCCCCATGCTTTTCATCCAAGTTTCATCAGGTATGTCTTCATTTTCCATTTGATCCTCTGTATCTTGCATTTGTGTACTATTTGCTGTTGTTTTGTTCTCAAACTCCTGATCAGGTGATCTTGTCTTTTTTAGTGGCATAGTAAATTCAATTTCCTCTTGTTTGAGCAAGTTCCTAAATCCTTTGGTTGTTGGAGTAATGAGAACATGTAAATCTAGAAAAATGGGAAAATGAAAATTTTTCGTAAAATATTCTAAAATCTATTAAACATGATGCACACAATAAATGAAAAGACAATTAATAATTATAACATTTACTCAGGTAATAATGCAGAAGAAATAGAAATTATATGCTTAGTTAACCAGAATTGCTGACCATCAATCTAACTGAACCAGAAACAGAGGTAATAATGTATTACAAAAGAAATTAGGATGCACAACAAATGATTAAGAAAAAAAAGAAGGCAAGAAATATCAGAACGACTGGCAAAAACAATGACGAAATACAAACAAATATAATTGATTACAAAGAACAGGATAATCAACTGAGTTGGCTGAGATGCTATACTATTAAGGTTAGTTAAGGGAAAATATAGCCCTAAGAATGGTAGAATATACCTGAATACAATATATTATTAGTTAAAAAGGATATTTCATCAAAAGTACACTTTAAATATTTTTACTAAAGTGTAGGATTCAAGTAAGCAAAAATTACTATATACTTACTTAATGTCTACAACTCATACAAGAGAATATTAAGTATAGTTTACCTGTAAATCCACTAATACCAGCTGCCCTAAAAAGTACTGTAAAAGAGTTGGCACAAGCATAAAAATATGGGCATTGTCTAGTCCTTATTAATTGAAACAAAGATCTTAAGCTATCTGACCAAGCTTGTTGTAGGCTTTCTCTAACATGAGAATTTATAGGTGCAACACTTTGTACTTTGGAAGAGATTCGAGGAAAAAGGGACATCCATGGTAAATGTGGATGCATCCAATACAAGCAACACTGATGAAATTTTGCATTTGGTGATGAATCTAAATTATTTCCAGGATCATTGTTTAAACATCTTGCAAATGCGGTAATACCACTGGCTTCTTCACTCACTTTAAGCTTTTGACTCCATGGAAATGGCTTGGAGGAGATTAATCTTAATTTATCTTTTAATGCCCAATCAATTGGCAACCAGTTCTCTCCTTGGGCTTTAACCACTTCTATAGATTCTTTGCCATCTGCATTTATTTTATTTAATATGTCACTAAATGATGTAAAGGAACCATTAGGAGAACTTAAAGGTTTTTGGTTGAAAAGTTTGAACAAAGTTTGATCTGTGGATTCATCTAGGCAAAAGTTTTGTTCAGTTTTTATTTTTTTGTTTTGACTATTTGTAACAAAAGGGTTAGTACGTTTCTTAGCTGCAAATATATTTTCAAATGACTGAGAAGACCCACTGGTAGTTAACTCTTGTTTTGGATTAGTTCCTTTGATTCTAGCCTGTAATGCCTTTTTCTTTTGTTTCAGTTTATGTAATTTCATTACATCTGTAGGATGAAGCCATTTCGGAATGTTACTTGTCTCAGGATTTTCAGTCATTATAAAATTACGATTATACAAAAATATTCCTACATGTAGTACATTTTAAGGTGATTTCATTATTGTGTTAAACTTTCCCAGAAAAGTTTGGGTATTTTTGAGGTAGTGAAAACCATAGTTTATAATCCAGTAAACTTTCGATCTGTTTTATTCTATTTTCTCATATTGAATACTGTTAAAATTATGTTGAATAATATAATTAAAAATTTAAATACACAAAACAATGTACTTCCTATTGACAGATGAAGGGCGCCACAAATTATACAAGACACATGACATACCACACATCACAGACAAAGCATGGTTGACACTAGTTGACAGCTAAACTTGAGGAAGTGGACTGGAAGTAGTTCTTTTGTTAAAATCACAGAATAAGAAGCCGCGGTAGTTATCGACGTTATCGTATCTAACCTCACTTTTAGATATTTTAATTTTAAATTAAAGTGTAAAGTGTAAAGTGTACTTTCTTTTATGTGAAGTTCTTTATTTTGTTTTGTTTGATTAGCTAATATTCTGTTCCATACCGATACGATGTCGAAGGCCATAACATTTGTAACTGGCAATTCAAAAAAATTGGAAGAGGTTGTTCAAATTTTAGGATCAGACTTTCCAAGGAAATTAATTAGTCAAAAATTAGACTTACCTGAGCTACAAGGTGACATTAATGAGATATCTATTCTAAAAGCTAAAGAAGCTTACAGGCAAATATTAGGACCTGTGATTGTTGAAGATACAGCTTTGTGTTTTAATGCCCTAAAAGGCTTACCAGGTCCTTATGTAAAATGGTTTTTGGAAAAATTAGGTCCAGAAGGTCTTCATCAAATGCTGTTTGGATTTGAAGATAAGTCAGCAGAGGCTGTTTGTACATTTGCATATCATCCAGGATCTGAAAATGACAAAGTAATTTTATTCCAAGGTAAAACTAGTGGCACCATAGTCAGTCCAAGAGGACCAAGGGATTTTGGTTGGGATCCATGCTTTCAACCAGATGGGTATGACATTACTTATGCAGAAATGCAGAAGACAGAAAAAAATAAGATTTCACATAGGTTTAAAGGTCTTGATATGTTAAGAGATTATTTTATTAAAGAAAATGTTGAAGTAATGTAGTATTTGATTAGCTAAAAATACCTTAATTGTTGTATTATATAATTAGTAAATTTAATTAAATACCTTAATGCAAACTTAATTATTAATATCAGTTCCCCAATAACTAGATAATTTACATCAGTAATTGAACTATAGTTAATTAATTTCACCATTAAGAATATAGTTATACTGTAAACACATATGGATATTTAAATTTTTAAAAAGATCGAATAAATATGTAGGAATATATTGAGTTGTAACTATTTGTAGTGTGTCTTCTATTAAGGAGAATATTCACATAACTCTGAGGATGTGTAGGTCACTATATACATACTGTATCCTTTCATAAAGAGCTATGGTAACTGTTTTACAATAATTGTATCAAACATTAATTATTGATCTTAGTAAGACTAAAATCAGAAAAACTGGAAGTATAAAAAACCATAAACTTTTAAAATTTGCCTAATAAATAAGTAGTAGGTATCTCTTTAGAGCTTGTTTATCAGTGTCAATATTTACTCTAATTGTGTATTATCTATTTATTATTTCTTGTATTACTTACTGATTTTTGGTGTGTCTTTTGTGCATTTATTATTACGGTACTGTAATTCAAATTGTTTTATGGTCTGTTTTCCTGTAGACATATTTGTAACACCTTTCAGAGATTATGTCACTATGAATGCTATTTATTTAAATACTGTGGTGATGCCTAATGCTGGATTTATAGTTTGACGGACTGTAGATGTAGATGCACTGGAGATGTAACAAATGGACTGTAAATATTATCTCAATTTATAAATCGACAAAGTGGAATTTTTGCACATGAGTAGAAACAGTGGCTAGAGTTGGTGACTATGATACTATGATATTCTTTTATTAGGTATTTATTATTAATATTTTATAAATTTATTATTAATATTTTATAAATTATTAATTTACATTACATTAAATTCGAATATGTTGATTAAACAACTTTACAACATTGGAGGGTGGTCCACTTTGATTGACATCACAAAATTCTTCCTTATGATTGGCCAGACGCAAGTAACGTACTGTAGGAGATGAAAGTTGGCTAACTCTTCCGTTCCAGTGCATCATTTATCAATAATCATCATCACTTGGCAATCCTTTTTGGGTCTTGGCCTGTTCCAGGATTCTTCTCCTTTCTGATCTGTTTCATGCTTTGTTTTCTCCAGTTTTTTATTTTTAATGTTGTTATATAATTTTCTATTTGTTCTAAGTATCTCAGCTTCGGTCTTCCTCTTGTTCTTTTTCCTACTGGCATCTATTTGAATATTTTGTTAGGTATTTCGCCTTCTTCCATTCTTTCTACATGTCCTATCCAGCGCAGCCGTCCTATTTTAATGAATGTTATAATATCCTTATCCTGGTATATTTTGAATAGTTCAAAGTTTTATCTTCTTAGCCATATTCCGTTTTCTTTTGTGCCCTTATTAATGTGTTGCAAGATTTTTCTTTCGAAGGTGGCTAACAACGTTTCCTCTCTTTTAGTGAGTGTCCAAGTTTCTGAGCCGTATGTGAGTATCAGTCTTATTAAGGTTTTATATATTTGGCATTTTGTTTTTCTTGTGACGTTATCTGATCATAGTTGCCTAATTAAGCCATGGTAACACTTACTGGCAATAAATATTCGCCTCTTCACTTCCTCCGCAACGTTATTATCAGACGTGACTAGGGATCCAAGTATACAAAGTTTGTTACCCTCTCAATGTCGTATTCTACTATTGTTATATTTTGTAACTGCCTTATTTCTGCGTTTTTACTTACCTGCATATATTTTGTTTTGGTCTGATTGATTTTAAGACCACTATTTTGTGCAGCTCGTTCTATTTGGTTGTATGCTTTTATCATTTCTCTTCTTGATCTTGTGATTATGTCAACATCATCTGCAAATGCTAGTATTTGCACGCTTTTATTAATGATTGTTCCTCGAGTATTGACTGTTGTGTCCCTCAGTATTTTCTCGATTACGATGTTGAACAAGATGCATGATAGAGCGTCTCCCTGGCGTAGTCCCTTTTTCACATCTATTGTTTCTGTTAATTCATTTTATATCCGGATTCTACTTTTAGAGATTCTTTTATCAGTTTTATTAGTTGTGTTGGTATATTAAATTCTTTTATTGCTTTTATTAAGAATTCTCGGTTTATATTGTCATATGCGCTTTCAAAGTCTATAAAGAGATGATGTGTGTCGATGTCATATTCACTTGTTTTTTTCGAGAATCTACCGCAGAACAAATATCTGGTCTATTGTTGACTTCTGTCTACAGAAGCCATTTTGGTATTTGCCAACTATTTTTTCAGCGTTAGGTCTAAGTCTTTCATAAATGACGTTGGACATTATCTGTATGCTGCATTCAGCAGCGTGATTCTACGGTAGTTTCCACATTATTACTGATTTTATTTTTTATGTAATGGTACAATGATACCGCTTTTCCACTCCGCTAGTAGCTCTTTATTCGACCATATCTTTGTTATCAATTCATATATTGTTTTTTGTAGTGCGTCTCCTCCTTCCTTAAGTAACTTCGATGCTATTTGATCCAATCACGGTGCTTTATTGTTTTTTAATTTGTCTACTGCTGCTCTAATGTTGGCTATTGTTGGTGGAGTCTTTTTTCTGTTATCTGCTTGGTCTAATGGTATGTCAGGGTTCGTCTCTCTCCGATCTCCTTCAAGCTTTTCCGTAAACCTGTTCTGTCTCAATATTATCTTCCTTATCTTTACACATCGTTGTTCTTGGTTTGAAGTCTTTTCTGCTTTTGTTCAGTTTTTGATAAAATTTTCTTGTCTCTGTTGATTTACTTAGTTCTTGTAGTTCTTAAAGTTCTTTGTTCATATATTCTCTCTTTTTTTTCGGTGAGTTTTCTCTTCTTCTATTGCGTAGTTGTTTATATTCTTCCTCTGCTTGTCGGGTTCTGTGCCCCTGTTGCATAAGTAAATATGCTCTGTTTTTTCTGTCTGTCATAATCTGGCATTCTTCGTCAAACCAGTCATTCGTTGTTGTTCTTTTTCTCTACCTTCTATGCCTAATACTTCTTTAGCTGCCTCTTTTATGATGTCTCTGCATTCTTCCCACTCCTTATTTAGGTTTTTATGTGTTAGTCTGTTTTCTAGTTTGTTGTTTATCTTTTCTTTATACTCTTTATTTTTGTTTGTTGCTTTGCGTCCTTCTACCTTGTGTCGTTCATGTTTAGAGCCTTTTTCCTTTTTGATGTTTGAAATTCTAGCCCCTACCCTACTTTCGACCAGGTAGTGATCAGAATCCGCATTTGCCCCTCGTCTGGTGCGGACGTTCTTATATTCGATTGGTGTCTCGAGTCTACAATGACATGATCTATCATATTTACTGTAAATCCATCTGGAGATTTCCAGGTACCTTTGTGTATATATAAGTATGTGCTGGCAATCACCATGTTAAGTGGTCTTGCTAGGTTTATTAACCTATTGCCATTCTCATTTGATTGCTCATGGAGATGTGTCTACCTATTGTGGGTTGGAATTGCTGTTCTCTTCCAACTTTGACGTTTAGGTCTCCATAGATTATTTTTATATCATTGTTTGGGCATAAATGATATGCGGGACTCTAATTCATCATATAACCCTTCTTTTTTCCTCTTTTTTTTCTTCTGTCGGGGCATATGCATTAATTAGACTGTAGTTAAAGAAACGACCTTTAACTCTTAAAATGCACATTCTTGGACTAATGGCTCTGAAATCTCTTATAGTATGCTTTACCCTCTTGTTTACTATGAATCCTGTGTCCAAGACGTGATCTTTAGGATCGCAGCTGTAGAATATCGTATGGCTTCTTTTTTCCATTACATTCTTTCCAATCCACTTCATTTCTTGTATGGCAGTTATGTCTATTGTATCTGTCTAGTTCATTTAGGAGATTTTGGAGAGCTCTCAATCTATATAAGATACGAATATTCCATGTCGCAACCCTCAAATCGTATTCCTTTTTCTCGCACAGTCATCGTCGTTTGATCAGTTCGGTTTTTCTTCCTTGAACGTTCATAACTCATCGTTTTTCTAGAAGAAGTTAGTTAACCTTTAGACCAACCCCCTATTCGTCGGAGAACCAAGACTCCCTTTTTCGTCAGCCCTGACCCCACCTTCCACTGGGAGTTGGTTACCCAATCTCCAGTGGAGTTGGTCAGATTACCACCGTGCACCAACTTGGAGGTGACGATAGGAATTGAGTAGGATAGGCTGAGTGATGCCAACAGGATACGGCATCGTGTATTACGCCTCACTACCCCTTTACACACCCACTTGTAAATAATAGTACACAAAATTATATGTTGATCTTTTTCCAGTGCATTTACGTTTACAGGCGGTCAAACTATAAATCCAGCTTTACTGCCTATCCATTATAAATGTTTGATAATTGTTGGAATATTGGTAATATCTATATAATATAGTTTTTTCTCTGATAACGAAAACCATCAGCTGGCAAAAAGTTGTTCAGGTTCGAAAAATGTTAAAATCAAACTTTGTAATTGAACTTCAGGATTATTCATAATGTTTATTGAAAAAGAAAAAGTGTCTGGTTTGTTTTTGGTGTGCACAGTTATCAAAGCAAAATTAATCATACAAAATGTTTTACATCTTGCTTGTCAGAAACTCTTCAGCCCTTTATTTTTAACTAATTTCATTATATTTTGACTCAGATTTATGTAGATTACATGTTTCACATTCTTTCAAGTATTCTTCATAACCTAAACATTTATTTTATTTGGTCCTTGTACTATTTATTGCACCTGCTTTATTAGTGAGAATTCTGTAAGTCACATATTTCGTATTATAAGTGCTCTGTAAACATTAATTCCACTAGCTGCACAATTTCATTAGAATATACTTAGACAAAAGTGTCCTATCTTCATAGATTTATACAGACATGACACTTTAACTAAAATAGTGTGTATATAGGAGATTTTTTATTCTCAAGAATGTAACTACATGTGTTGAAAAGGACTAACTAAAGTACATTATTGTATATTTTCAGCTGGTAAAATGGATTTTCTTACTAAACAAGTTAACAAATATCCAAGAGTAGTAGAATATTGTAGGACATTTTTAGTAAAAAGGCAGTATAGTGGTCAGTTTTATCATAGATTATACAGCTATGATATCAAAAAATTAATGGGAAAATCCTAGTAGTTGTCTGTATATCATAGTTTAAAACTTATACAGGACTAGCCCCAATTGTGTTAAACACCAAAGTACCTTAATTCTACATTTTACTCCAATACACCGACAACTATTCCCTTAATTCAAATCAACATTCCAATAATTACCTTTAAATTTCTTCTTTTTCATTTAGCTTCTGTTTTCCTTTTTTCCCAAGCACCCCACTAACATCTAACATTTTATAACTTCCTCACTAATTACCCTTTATCACATACCACACCTCAATTTGTCCCCCACCCTTATTTTCTTTCTTTTTATTGATCATACCCCTTCCTCTTTCACCATCTTATTCCATTGCGGTTTCTTATTTCTCGTCCTCCTGTCACTGCTTTCATATATCTTTACCCATCTATTCGATACTTTCCGTCTGTTGACTCCATTACCACCTATACTAGACATTTTACTTAACCAACTAAGATAAGCAGTCAATCTAATCTCCTCACAGTTCAGCTGCCCCAAGTAGAAACACTGTATATCCATTTTTTTTTAAATAGCTTTTATTGCATTTTTGGATATGGGGTGATATTATCTACCATTTGACGAAGAAAAAAAAAATAAAAAAATTTGCAGAACCACAATTTATGGTTGCTATGAAACACTGTATATCACATTCCAACTTCATTTTACCAATTTAAAACACATTATATCCATATTCCCAAGTATAAACACTGTATATACGGGATATACAGTGTTTTTATTTAGTTTTGGGATTTACAGCGATTTACCGTTGGAATCATAGAGTTTACATTTGCCAAAACTCAATACTGTCGATATCATCAAAATTATATTTATGTTGTTTATATTCTCTGAGACCGTTGAAGTTGCAATCATTACACATTTTTTAGTCGTTTGTTAGTTTGTGTTAAGCGAAGTACAAATTTGTCGGCATATTATAAATATGAATAAAAATCGAAGAACTCAGTTAATACTAGAGTCGAAATCTGGACAACAATGACTGGGGAGAATCATCCACAAATGATACTCAAAGGTAAACGATTTTTTTATAGATAATATAGAACTTTTTATTCTTCTTCTTCTTCTTTTGCTTCTTGGAGATCATTCGATCAGTTTATCTGCCTGTGGCAGCTTCAGAATGAAGCATCATAAATAAAACTAAAAATAAAACTAACATAAAACTACATATCATAATATATTCAAAACTTTATTCTCATTATTGTTTTGGTTTTAGGGAGGAGCAATCGATTTATACCAAAGCTGATAGCAATAATGGTTACCCTCAAGAGATTGATGAAATGCTTAGACGTGATTTGGAGGTTTCATCTTCAGAAGGGGATAGTGATGATAGCATTACCGACCCACATTACCAACCTGACTCGAATCCTGGAAACGTGAGTGATCATCCAGATTCGACATCTGAAAGCATACCTACTGAACGCCAAAGCATACCTACGGAACGAAAAGTCACTAAGAAAAGGAGACAAATGTCAGCTATAGAAAAAAGTATAGATAACAAAAATAAACATCCCATTTTGCCGAGATGCACTGCGAAGTGTAAGAAGTCTTGCTCTCAATTCAGCGAAGAATGCCGAGCAGATATTTGGAATGCATATTGGGATGCAGATTACACAACTCGAAGGATCTGGCTTGCAAAATGTGTTTCATTCAGACCTGTTTTCCGTAGAAGAGTTCCAGCAGCTGCTAATAATGTGTATAAGAAAAATGAAACAAGGGTATTTTATTTAGCTAAGAAGGATAACACCGAATTTCTGCCAGTATGCAAGCTATTTTTACTCAATACATTTGGTTATACCAGTGATTCGGTTATCAATGAATTAGCATATGCTATCAAAAAGGAGCCGCTTAACGCATATGTAAAGGAAAATCGAGGTAAGAAATCCAGTAACATCCGTAACAGGGACATAATAGTAAACCATATAAACTCTTATAATCCCTGCGTGAGTCATTACCGCCGCAAAAATGCTCCTTTCACTAGATATTTGCCTTCAAATTTAACAGTTGCTTCAATGTTTAATGACTTCAAATTAAAGCACCCATGTATATGTCAAATTGAAACTTACAGAAAAATGATGAAGACAATGAAAATATCTTTACACATGCCCCAAATGGATTCATGCTCTGATTGTTTAGAGTACAAAAATTTTGTAGAAGCAAGCAGCACAGGCACAGAAAACTCGATCGAATCTTCTACCGAAAAAACTCAATGGGAGGCACACAAAAAGAAAGCAGATGATGCTAATAGATATTACAAAATTGATGCAGAATTACCAGAAACTAATAAAACTAAGTATTTTTCTTTTGACTTGCAAAAAGTATTATTATTACCAGTTATGCCAGGAAACAAAGATGTCTTTTTTACAAGTCGTTTAGTTGTTTTTAATGAAGTCTTCGCTTCTTTAAAAAAGAAATCAAATTCCAACTATTCAGTGGTTTGGCATGAAGCATTTGGCGGTCGTGACGCATCTAACATCATCGATGCAATATACGTTTTAATTAAAGAAGAACGTGATACGAACAATTTTGTTTTTTGGGCAGATAATTGCACTGCCCAAAATAAAAACTGGTATTTGTTTACTGCATTAGCGATTATGGTAAATAATGATACCCATACCTCTCATGTAAACAACATAACATTCAAGTATCTTACCAAAGGTCATACACACATGACTGCAGATGGTGTTCATGGCAACATTGAGCAACAAATTAAAAAAGCACGAGATGTATTTGACTTTCAAGATTTATTGTCTGTTATAAGATAATCAACGAAAAAATTTAGTAAATGTACTTCAAGTACAAACTTCATTCCAATGGCTAAAAAAGAAACGGCAGCATCGAAAGGGAGATGAAAATGATCCTTTGAAAACATTTTTATTAAATCCCATAGTAGAAGCTAACTTTTCACGAGGCTCTAGATCCCTTAAATTCAAAACCAACTTCGAAGATGAAAACTATCAGGAGCTTGATTTCCTGCAAGTCAGGTTCGTGGTGTCAAATTTTCCACAAAGCACCAACGTACGAGGTATTCGTAAAAGCAAAAAAGATGAAATAATACAGAAACTTATTCCTTTGATGCCCGAGAACAGAAGATCCTTTTGGCTTAATTTGTCGGTCGCTGAGACAGCAGTGGACGATCTCCTCCATAACCGTGGATTGCAGCAATTAGAGGACAATGACCATTAAAATGTTTTTAAACCAATTATACCTATATTTGTTAAATTAACGTGAATAAAGTATAATTTTTAGTACTTAGTATCATTGCAAATTGGAATATTTTATTTTATATTTTTAGGTTTCCCAAATAAAAACACTGTATGTGTTCAAAACCTAGTCAGGGCATAAAATACAGACATAAAAATATTTGCTAAAAAACAAGAGTATTTTATGCTATATTAATGTGTATTCACTTTTATTTTAAACAAAATAGAAATTTGAAAAGCAGAGCCCTTCACGTTTCCTGCTCTGGTGAACAATTTTCGAATTGGCGCTTACAGTGTTTCTACTTGGGACAGCCGAGTTAACTTAAGACATAGTCTCTATTATTTCATTCTTCTTCTAATACATATTCACACACATATAATTTTGTCTGGTTTTCCATTTAAATATTTTAATTATCTAACTTTGTTCGCGCCGTTCACAACAACATAGTATTAAATTTCTTCTGTCTGTCTTATGTTTATTTAACCAACATTTTACATTTCCTCTTTCCTATATTAATATCTTCATTTATTTTTGCCAGCTTCATTTATATACATTTTAACCTTAGAGAGTAGGGAATTTGACGTGTAAAATTCCCTACTCTAAGAGTGGGTGGCGAAGCATCAATTTTTGTTTCCACTAAACACAAACCTCGAACCTATAGCCGTTACAGCTTGGTGTCCTTACAAAATTAAAATTTGTTGCATATACATTCCCTCAAACTACTGTTTAATAAGTTTTGATCTTGAAGATTTAACTTCTCAGCTTCCTACACCTTTTATCTTAGTAGGTGACCTTAATGCACATAACACTATGTGGGACCCCGAAAACACATTTGGAAAAGGTAAAACAATCGAAAATTTTCTAAATAACGTAAATATAAATTTACTAAATTCAGGAAGTAGTACATACTTTCACATCCAAACAGGTAGTTTCTCTTCCATAGATTTATCTTTCTGTAATCCCGGAATATTTCCTTTACTTTCATGGTACACATTAAACAGCCTCTATGATAGTAATAATTTTCCTATTCTTATCTCTGACCATTCAAACATGCCCTCAATAATTATAACAAAATGGAAAATCACTCAAGCAAACTGGGATCTGTTTAGAACCACTTTTAAGGGAAAAACTGATGAGTTACTTTTAAACAATGATATAGATACAGATGTAAAACTATTTAATAACTAATTGAAATGAGGTTGAATGCTCGAATAAATGAACTTTGAAAAATAAGGGTATTATCGAGCACAAGTTAATTAAATCTAGCCCAAGTACTTTCGCTTAAAATAGCATCTTCAGGGGCATCTGAAATAAGCCAAGAAAACGTTTTTTAGGTGAAGTAAATTAGTTAACTTCGATAAAAACTCGAAGTTAATGGATGAAAAAAAAGTTTTTGAGATTAACGTTTTAGACTTACTTCGTCAAAATGTAAACTATCCGGCAAGCGTAGAATGTGGAAACATTAATACTGACATAAAATTGTACAAAACACTACACTAAAACGAGGACAAACAGTTTAAAATTACTTAAAGATTCTACGCTACATTCTTTGTCAGTATCTGGAGGGATAATGATCTAAGCGGAAATGATCATATGTCACATGTCACCGTATCATTTCCGCTTAGATCATTATCCCTCCAGATACTGACAAAGAATGTAGCGTAGAATCTTTAAGTAATTTTAAACTGTTTGTCCTCGTTGTAGTGTAGTGTTTTGTACAATTTTATGTCATTATTAATGTTTCCACATTCTACGCTTGCCGGATAGTTTACATTTTGACGAAGTAAGTCTAAAACGTTAATCTCAAAAACTTTTTTTTTCATCCATTAACTTCGAGTTTTTATCTAAGTTAACTAATTTACTTCATCTAAAAAACGTTTTCTTGGTTTATTTCAGATTCCCCTGAAGATGCTATTTTAAGCGAAAGTACTTGGGCTAGATTTAATTAACTTGTGCTCGATAATAGCCTTATTTTTCAAAGTTTATTTAATAACTGTTTAACTGAATCTGCTCAGGAATATATTGGTAAATGGGCGATTGATCCTTCCAAGAAATCTGTTCTGTGGTGGAATGAGTCGTGCAAAACAGCTGTCAAACAATGTAAAAAGGCATTAAATAAATTCCAAAAGACCCGTACTACCACGGATTTAATCAATTTAAAAAAAAAACTTAGGAGCAATTCTAGGCGTATTTTAAAAGAAAGTAAGAAAACCTGATGGAATCATTACGTTAGTTCAATCACAAAAGATACTTCACCCTCGCAAATGTGGTCAAAGATAAGTCGTATGAAAGGTCATAATACATCCAGCAAAATTGCCGCCATCTCTCTGCAGGATCAAACAGTTACCGATGATCAACATATTGCAGATATATTTGCCTCCCACTTTTCAGATAAGTCAAACATTCCGAATCTTCCCAATAACTCAGATACCAACGTATCCAGCCCTAAAATAGTTTCTGACACTAACTCTATGAATCTTCCTTTTAATCTCCTAGAATTAAACGAAGCGATATCTTCACTAAAAAACTCAGCAACCTGTCCTGACGATATCCCATTAATATTCTTAAAAGATCTTCATCCAGATATACATCTCAAACTGCTAGAGTTATATAATAAGTGTGGTCGCAAAACCTGTTCCCAACGTTATGGCGACAAGCAACTACAATTCCTATCAAAAAGAATGACTCATCTCCAAATCTTCTAAATTCATATAGACCAATTTCTCTCACTTGTTCACTATGTAAACTGTTTAGATATCTAAGGTGCCTTCTAATTCTAAGAAAATTAAGGAAATATGATTTAACTGGTAAAATTTATTTATTTTTAAATTTTTTTTTAACAAATCGATATTTTAGACTATTAACAAATGGAAAAATATCAAAACCACATGCTTTGGACAACGCTTTGCCTCAGGGCTCAGTTTTAAGCACTTCCTTATTTTTACTTAGCATGAATGACTTTTCCTTATATATAGAACCACCAGTCAGGTACTCGATATATGCTAATGATATTATATTATACTGCCAAGGCAGAGTCACAACTACCACCAGCACTTTGCTACAGAATGCAATAAACAAAATGGACACCTGGTCTACGCGTGCTGGATTTGTTTTTTCAGCTACTAAATCCAAAGTAATTTACTTTACCAAAAAGCATAGACCTAATCAATCTTCTATAACTCTAAACGGACTTCGTTTACAAACAGTTAATTATTTGATACTTCTTCTGCTAATATGATTCTACCAGAAACAAGCACAACCTAAAAGGAAATCTAAAAGACATTCTTAGTGTTCCAAACCGTTTTGACAGTGTTCTTAAATTTTACAAGCTACATTAAACGTTAAACCAAATACTTCACCTTTCTTTATAGAAGCTAGAAAAATACCATATGCATTATTACCATAAGTGGAACAAGAACTTACGAAACTAGAAAAGGAAGATATTTTACAAAAAGTTAATAGTTCTAAATATGCTACAGCTATAGTACAAGTTATTAAAAGTAATGGTCAAGTACGGATTTATGGAGATTTTAAAAGTACACTTAACAAGCATTTAGTGGTAGACGAATACCCATTGCCAACAATTGAAGCTCTATTTACTACCATGGCTGGTTGAGATAAGTTTACAAAGCTTGACTTACATTAAGCATACCTACCTACAAATAGACTTAACATTTAGTACACAGTAGTGTTACACACATTTAGTACAAATTGACAGTTTTCCTGGATGACATAAAAATTACAGCACACAACGATGAGTTATATTATTAAAGACTAGAATTAGTTATCAGCAGACTTGCAAAATACAATATTAGAGTCAATCATGACAAATGTCAATTTTTGTAGTAGTATATTTTCAAACAAAACCGATTGAATACTGTGGATATAAAATTGGCAAAATTGGTTTATATAAAACCAAAGAAAAGATTGAAGCTATACAGAAAGCAAAAGCACCTACAAACCAGACAGAAGTTAGAGCATTAGTAGGACTCATAAATTTACAATCTTCTTAAAGATAAAGCATCTTTCAAATGGGACAGAAAATGTCAAGAACCATTTACAGCAGTAAAAAGAGAAATGATAAAATTTTGGCACATTTTGACCCAAATTTACCTTTAATACTTGCAACTGATGTGAGTCCATAATGCAGTCGGAGTAGTATTATCTCACATCTATTCGGATGGATCTAAGAGACCAATTAAATTTGCTTCACAAACACTTACAAAAGTACAACAAAAATATGCTCAAATAGATAAGGAAGCATATGCCATAATTTTTGGTATTAAAAAATTTTACTATTATCTATTTGGTAGAGAGTTTACACTCTATGTAGATAACCTTTAGTTCAAGTATTCTCTATCTAAAAATTTAACTACACCAGCTACAACTAGAATGGAACATTATGCACTGTTTTTTCAAAGTTTTAATTACACAATTAAGTATAAAAATACGAAAGTCCATGCAAATGCTGATGCCATGTCAAGATTACTCTTGATACTACTTCTGAATTTAATTACGACGTGGGAGATCAGTTTGAAATTAGTCAAACAGAAACGTTACCTGTTACTTTTAAAGAACTAAGTTTTGAAACTACAAGAGACCCCGCACTACAAAATCTTTACAATGCTCTAGGAACTGAAAAACTGATCGATGCTAGGGATAGTGTTATATCTTCTACTGTAACAGGTAGGGTTTCAATTTGCATAATTTCAAATTTATCCGCAACATCATAAAATACATTTGAAATATTGGATGCTGGTAGTCTAGATAAAAAATCTGCATTTAAATGTGCTTTAGTATTTTTGTATTTTATCTTGTATTGAAAACTTTGCAAAAATAATGCATGCTGTTGCATTCTTGTCGTTGTAAGTGTAGGCAAACTTTTTAAAGGTGACAAGATTTGGATTAGTGGTTGATTATTAACCAGTAATGTAAAAGGTCTGCCAAATAGATTATAGGAGAATTTTTTTACTCCATAAATTATACCATAAACCTCTTTGTCAATTTGCGCATATTTTTGTTGTACCTCACTTAGCATCTGGGAAGCAAATTGAATAGGGCGCTCGGTTCCATCAGGGTAGGTGTGAGAAAGTACTGCCCCCACAGCATATGGACTATCATCTGTAGCTAATACTAGAGGTAAAGTTGGGTCATAATGAGCAAGAACCCTTTCTGAGAGAATCTCTTCTTTTGCCCTCTCAAATGCTTTTTGGCAGTTCCTGTTCCATCTAAATGTTACACTATCTTTAAGGAGATTATATATTGGATGTAATATGTGACTTATATTCCTTAAAAAGCGTCCATAATAGTTTAACAGACCAACAAAAGCTCTAACTTCCTTTTTATTTGTAGGTGCTCTTGCATTGGCTATTGCATCCACTTTTTCTTTCGTTTTATGTATAGGTACCTGTTTTATCGATCTCATAGCCACAGTACTGAATTTAATTAGTTAAAAATTGAGGTTTTTTTAAAATTTACCCGTATATTATGGTCGTGTAGTCTGCTCAGGACTAGTTCCAACCTCTGAAGGTGTGTAATGTCATCTGGTCCCGTAATCTTGATATTATCCAGGAATACCGATACCCCCTATATATCTTTAAGTAAATAAGTTTTAAATCTCCCTTTGCCAAATTGCTGAGGCGCTGGCTAATATATACATTAATCGTGTACTTTGGAAAAGTCCTTTTGGAATACTCAGTGTCAAATATTTTTGATCCTCTCCTCTTACATCCATTTGCAACTAAGCCTTTGCAGATCAATTTTTGTGAATTTTTCATCTTCCCGCCATGGAAAAAAATAACTCCTCAATTGTAGGCAATGGGTCTTCATCAACTACTATGTATTGGTTTAATGTACTTTTAAAATCTCCACATATCCTAACAGATCCATTTGCTTTAATCACTGATACAATTGGTGTTGCAAACTCAGAGCTATATACTTTTTTAAATACACCTTCATTTTGTAAATGTTGTATCTCTTTTTCTACTTCTGGTAGTAATGCATGTGGTACCTTTCTTGCTTTATTAAAAAATGGTTGAATATTGGATTTTACCTGAAATTTTGCCTGTAGGCCCACAGTCTTTCCTATATCTTTTTTGAAAATTCTAGTGTATTTTTCAAATAAACTATGTAATTTTGATTGTACATTTAAATCTAAACTAAAGATTTAATTTTGTAAATTTAACTGTAATTGCCGAATCCACTCCCTGCCTAGCAGTGGATGTTTATTTGACTCTACTACATAAATGTTTAAGTTTTTAATTACTTTCTTGTACTTTACCGTAGGTACCCCTGCCATGCCTAAAATATTTAGTGGTTAATAAATATTTAAGAAACTAATTTTAAATTTGTATTGTATAGCTGCAAATTTGAAAAAATAATATTGGTAATCTGTATTATTTATTAATGTAACTGCTGCTCCTGAGTCTATATCCTGAGTCCTGAGTCTGATTCAATGTCCCACACATAAAATGTTCCTTATAATTAAATTGTATTTTTCGGCAACAAATGACAGTAATTTAAATGAATTACAAACTGCTCATTTTGGCATAGTCAAGATGAAGATGCTTGCAAAAGTATACTGCTGGTGGCCAGGAATTTCTAAAGATATAAAAGAGATATGCAAAAATTGTACAGACTGCAACATAATCACTAATAATCCAGAAAAAACAGTAGTACACCCATGGGAGACACCTAGAACCCCTTTTGAAACAGTTCACGTAGATTTTGCAGGATTTTTTATGAATTTATAGTATTTTATACTAGTGGATGTCGACACTAGATGGCCAGAAATACGCATGGTTAAAGATTTGACAAGCAAAACTACCATAAACTTATTAAGAAAAATTTTTTGTACATTTGGAATTCCAATTGTTTAGTTTCATATAATGCACAAACGTTTACTAGTTAAGAATTTAAACAATTTATACAGCAAAATGAAATCTTTCGTTTCAATGCACTATATGCACCATATAAGCTACAAATGGAATGGCAAAGAAGTACGTACAAACATTCATACAAGCGCTACGTGCACAAAAAGGAGATAATAATGAAAGGAAGCTACAGGTCAACAAATTCTTACTAAATTACAGAAGAACCCCACATAGTTCAACTGGTGTCAGTCCTTCAAATTTGATATTTGGAATAGAGATCCGAACACGATTAGACTTATTAAAACCGTTTTACAAAACACCTGTACCAAATCAAAACCATCTCAAGGTAACAAAACTTAGAGGTGGGAGATAAGAGATTCGTGATTACATATATGCTGATAAATGGGAGTCAAATGTAAACTAGGAAAAGTACACTACCTTATACAGTAAGACGATACAAGAATATTGAAGAGACATAAAATCAGATCCATAGGGGAAAATACACCTGTATACATTAATATACAACCGACACATTTTGACCTGAGCAATAGTCCAATTGTTACAAATACTTTTGCGTCAAATGAAGCAGCACCATGTTCTAGTTCAGATTAAGATACAGATGTACATGATTCAAATAATACTTCAACTTTTTTCCACAAATACTAGATACTACAAATACTGCAGCTAGCTGAGATGACGCCTACGTACTACGAAAATCCCAACTAGCGGGTGATAAAAAAGCCCATAAGGCTGGACTTGTAAGTATTATGTTTGTAAGTTTGTTTTTAATTTATTAACCTTACAAGTTTAGTATTTCCTTACTAGGAGGAGAGCTGTCATATACTTGACATTTTAGTAGTTCCATGACATGACACTTGGATGTTGACAGATGTCATGGTACGTTACTCACTTCAATTACTTACGGAGTTACGTTATGTAGGTTACCACACACATGTTTTTAATTAGTGAAATAAAGAAACATAAGGTACATTCAACACAATTTTCATTACATTACACGTTACATATACAACACATTTTTTTACGGACTTTATAACTTAGGTAGGTTATACAAAAATAAGGACCTGCGACCTAATGCTGTACAAAAGTACTGGTTCTAGTACAATGCCTTTTAAATGCCATTGATACAGTGGGAAGAGAGTTTGGCCGAAACATAAACTGTTCAAAAACAAAACACATGGTGTTTAGCCGTTTAGCACATCAAGATGCACGATTATATGTTGATGGTCATATAATTCACAGAGTGTCCTTTTTCTTCTTCTTCAAGTGCCCTGTCCGTTGCGAACGTTGGCTATTAACATGGCAATGTTGATCTTGTTTGCGGCGCTTCTGAATAGTTTGACCGATGTGAGCCCGAACCACTTCCGCAGATTTTGGAGCCACGAGTGTCTTCTCCTGCCTGCCCCTCGCTTACTGTCTATTTTTCCCTGGACAATCAATTGTAGCAGACGGTACTTATCGTGTCTCAATATGTGGCATAGATATTCAAGCTTTCTTTGTTTAATTGTATTCACGATTTCTTTCTCCTTTCCGATTCTTTGGAGTACCTCTATGTTGGTGACATGTTCGGTCCAGGATATACGAAGAATGCGTCGGTACACTCACATTTCGAATGCTTCTAGTTTTCTCGTTAGCGTCTCCGTCAGCGTCCAGGCCTCCACGCCATAGAGCAAGATCGGAAAAATGTAGCATTTAACTATACGTAGTTTTAGGGGAAGAGACAAATCCTTGCTTATGAGGAGCTTTTTCATATTGCTAAATGCTGCTCTAGCTCGTTCTATTCTTGCCTTAATTTCTATGGTCTGTTCCCATTTTGCATTTACGTTGGTGCCAAGGTACACATAAGATTCTACATGGTCAATTAGTATGTTACTTACCCGTAATTGTCGAGCAGGTTGTTGCTTTTTGCTTATCAGCATCCACTTTGTCTTCTTGAAGTTGAGGCTCAGGCCGTATTCCTCAATAACTGAATTACTTTCAGTTATTACCTTTTTCCATTACTTGTTGTAATTTGTCTATGGTACTGGCAAGGATCAACGTGTCGTCGGCATATCTTATATTGTTCGTTAACTCGCCGTTTATTTTTATACCCACATTTGCATTTTCCATACATTTGTTAAATATTTCCTCGGAATACATATTGAATTGAAGTGGGGATAATATACACCCCTGACGGACACCTCTTTTGATCTGCACACTTTCAGTGAGTTCGTTGCGAATTTTTGCTCTTGCTGTTTGACCCCAGTATAGGTTTGCCACAATTCTAATGTCCTTGTCGTCAATACCTGTCTTTCGCAGAATACCTATCAATTGTTCATGATTGACATTGTCAAATGCTTTTCTAAAATCTACAAAGCACAAATACACGTCCTTATCAACGTCTCTACACCGCTGTATAAGCACCTGGAGAGCGAAAATTGCTTCTCTAGTTCCAAGTTCTATTTACAACGAAGGAAAAATACCTGATGATTGGTTAGAGTCACTGTTTATAACATTACCAAAGAAAAGCAGGCCCACCAAATGCAGCGATTTTAGACTAATCAGTTTGATGAGTCACACACTGAAGATACTCTTACGAATTATACAAAACCGAGTATTCCTTCTATGCGAAAGTAAGATGGGTGATAAGCAATTTGGATTTAGAAACGGTCTAGGAACTAGAGAGGCACTATTCTGTATGCGCGTTCTATTACAAAAAAGTTGTGAATTCCGAAAGAATGTTTATGTTTGTTTCATCGACTTCGAGAAGGCGTTCGACAGAGTCCAACACAATACACTTTTCGACTGCCTACGGGCAGCAGGACTTGACCGCTATGATATAAGACTGCTGAAATACTTATATTACAATCAAGTAGCCTCTATCCAAATTGGAGACAGTCCCACTGAAAAAATACCCATCAAACGTGGAGTACGGCAGGGTTGTGTTTTGTCACCCACTCTTTTTAATATGTACTCTGAAGAAATCTTTAGGGAGGCTTTGGATGACAGACAAGAGGGAGTAAGACTAGGTGGAGAAGTAATCAACAATATTAGATACGCTGACGATACAGCCATTCTTGCAGAAAGTTTACAAGATCTCCAAACATTACTAAATCTAGTCAGTGAAGCAAGTTATCGGAGAGGCCTAAAAATCAACATTTCAAAGACAAAGTGGATGGCAGTTGGAAAGATCCATATAGATCAAGGTCTGCTTTCTCTTAATGGAGAAGAGATAGAAAGGGTAAATCATTTCAAATACCTTGGCAGCTGGTTAAATGTAAATTGTGACTCTGATGAAGAGATAATATCCAGGATCGAAATATCACGTAAGGCTTTTATGACCTGGAAACCAGTTTTATGCAACAGAAACCTGTCAATGAACATTCGTAAGAAGGTCCTGAAATGTTATGTGTGGTCGATCCTATTGTATGGTTGTGAGACATGGACGTTAAAAACCACAATGCTAAACAAGTTAGAAGCATTCGAAATGTGGTGCTATAGACGAATCCTAAAGATATCGTGGGTTTCGCACACTTCCAATGAAGATGTTCTTCAAATGATCAACTCAGAACGTCTGCTCATAAACATCATAAAGAGGAGAAAATCAGAATACTTCGGCCATATAATTAGAGGACCCAAATACCATTTACTTCGCCTTATTATACAAGGAAAAGTGGAAGGAAAGAGATGGATTGGTCGAAAGAAACTTTCATGGCTGCGTAATATTAGACAATGGTGTGGTTTCACAGTAGAAGAATTATTTCGCGCAGCAGCCGACAGAGAAAGGTTTCAGGAAATTGTAAACATGATGACGGCCAACGTCTGAATACGGACACGGCACCCAAAGAAGAAGAAGAAGTTCCAAGTGCTTTCCGAAAACCAAACTGCGATCTATCAATATTTGACTCACATTAATTTATCATATATTCTTCTATGAATGATCTTAGTGAACGCTTTAGTGACATGATTGATCAAGCTTATAAGCCGGTAGTCATCACAAATCTGGGCATTTGGTTTTTTCGGGATTGTAATAAATGTTGACTGTAGCCAGTTCTCCGGAATTTTACCGCTATTATATATGTTGTTAAAAAGTACAACTAGATTATCAAGGAACGGTTTGTCTGATTTACATAGGATCTTTAATATTTCGTAGGGTACATTGTCCGGACCTGCGAACTTATTGTTTTTTAGTGCTGCAATGGCATCTTCTATCTCCTATTTAAGGATTGAAGGTCCTGTCCATTGTCGAATATTGCCCAGCTATGACATTTTTTTACGTCCCAGACCTCTCCTACCCTCTATCTTCCCTTCGAGTATCAGTTGCTGAAAAGTGTATCTTTAGTTGCTGAAACGTTAATAAACGTACTTTAATCTTTCATTGTGGCGTATTCCCATTTAAATAGTAATTTCTTCAAAATACCGCAAGACAATAGCTTCAGAATAATACACTTTAATTAGTTTTTTTCATCCACCCTTTACAATTAAAGACGACATTGAGTATGACGGATCGAGTTAGTACATTCCCACTATTGATTTTCACGCACTCACAAGATAACCTAGACTTATTTGTTTAAATACATTAACTTAATCAGAAAAACAAATGACATTTATCATTTCATTTATCAGAAGCCACAAATTCACGAAGTAGCAAGATGGTCGAACATCTAAAGATATTGAATGTGTTTTGTTTGGTTCCTATTATTGATTTTAAAACTTATACTTTTAATCATGAAAAGGCTTACAAGGTATATGCAATTATTTATTTCCTATTTATAGCAACTCTACAAGTATACTGCTTTATCAAGTTGTTTATTTTTGGTGAAGTTTCAAATTATCGTACATTTTACAAATCCACCTTCTTAGTAGAAGGTATAAGAAGCATTGCTTATTTCGTGGACATGTTAATAACAAGTATAGGTTCTGCATTTTGGAATAGGAACACATGGCTTCTATTTTTAAAAAATTTTAATGATATAAGGAATAGTTTGTCATTAAATAATAAAAGTTTTTTCTGTAAAAGATTTTCTTCATTCTTTATATACAATATAACACTGTTTTTTATTATATCAGTAACATCAAATATTCTATGGGTTTATAATATTGGTATTGACCTACAAGGAAAATACTTCATTATGTATTATCTGTTCTTAACTCAGGTAATGAAATTGACCATAGTATTTCATTATGTTTATGCAATTTACATATTCTATCAAGAACTGAACACTCGTCTTCAAGTTGCTTGTGCGATGAAAGAGTTTGATGTTCTATCTGTCATAGAAAGACGACATACAGAGCTGTACCGATTAACAAAAAATATAAACAGTTTGTTTGGAATGCAGATTTTGTATGCATTAATGTCAAGTTGTACTGCATCTATTAATTACATAAATTATTCTGAAAATTTTGATTGGGTACGCAGAGACTCTACGCCTGAATATTCAAAGATTTTTCCAAATTTTACCGTATCTGGTACACTAATGGTGAGTATAATTAGCTGTTTTTTATAATAAGTGTCGTATATGTGATTAAATATTAATTATTATGTTTATGTTTTTCTAGTAGCAATTAAGCGAAATAGTTCTTCCGCTGCCATACGGCACCATTGTCTAATATTACTTATACTTGGCTTGCTAATCCTAGTCCGAACTGTCTCACGGTTCCTAGACTTACTAACGAACCATGGAACTGTCTAGTGAATTTAGTAATTATTTTTTTGCGAAGTCAGTTACCTTTTGACAGACTAGAAGTGAGTGGAAATTACTATACAACCAAGCACACGTGCTCATAGCTTATTTCATTAGAGTATTTTGTCGACCTTTTTTGCAAACTTATACTAATATTCTATTATCCCTATGACTGACTCTTGAGTTTTAACCTTGTTTAGGCTTACGCCTCTTCAAGGAACATTATTCTCTTTCAATTCTCTTCAAGGAATATAATTAGATATCCCTATTAGAAACTAGTTTTGGACGACCCGGAATTTTACCTTTTTATCTAACGTACTTTATTATGTGGATTATATAACACAATATAAATTAAGGTAAGGATGCCAATTAAGGCCACGTTAAGGTTTAAATGTCTGTAATATTTTATTCAGCACAAATATGGGGGAAAAGTCTTGTATACGTATTGCCTAACATGTTAGCTATCGAATTTTACGATAAAATACTTAATAAATAAATAAAGAAATATAAAATTTTAACATTCAATAAATCTTGAATATTTGGCCTTATTTGGAACTGGTAACTTAATAAGGCCAGTTTCATTTTTGAAGGAAATTTACGTGACTAATAAATTTTAAACCTAAGAATTAAAGAATAAATGCAAAGTTTAGTGAAAGAAACGTTTATTCATATTAAAAACAAAAAATTGTCAATACATTAAGTATATCACACATCGAGGACATACAAATATATCCTTGCCGTCTTTTGTTAATCCTATACATTCCTCGTAGATCTACTTATTACAACAAACACACTTGCGCATATCAGCCACTCTATGTTCATCACACAAAAAACAGTACCATGAATCTTTTTTTAAATTCGGTTTTGGTTTTGCTGAGCTATGAGATTGTGCACTAAATAAATCTCTGGTAACTTCTTGTACTTTCGCATTAATGGCCTGCCGACGTTTGTTGGTTGATACTTTTAACTCTGGTGTAATCAGCAAACCACTGGAACTAAAACTTGCATTTAGTTCTTCATATGGCTCTGTCTCACTTATTTTTGCAACTTTATTTTTACCATATTTATTTGACGTGTAAACTGCATCACTATAATCCCCGCTGGAAGCTGTACCACTTGTGTAAGACCCAGATAAGTCACTGTCTTTATCTGAGATTAAGATTGAAAAACTTTGGCGAGTTCTTTTTTTTGTAATTTTCCTTTTCTCACTGCTCGAGAATGCTTTGCTTTTTTTATTTTTATTTACACCACAGCAGGATAGCTGTTCTTGGAAATTTGTATTCTTTTTGCCAGTTGTTTCAATTTCTGGTTGGGTTGTAGGATTTTTTTGAAAATCTTCGGCGATTGTTTCAATCTCTCGTTGTGTCAGACAACTAGGTGCAAAGGCAGCATCCGGAATAGCATTTGGATTGAATGGCCATATTCCAGTTGCTTCAAATCCAGAACAAATATTTTTTTTCTTTTTTGCGTTTTTCCAAACTGGCGTAAATATTTGCCCAAATCTTGCTCGGTTAATGGTACGTTCGTTATTATGGTTCACCCAAAAATTTAACATCTCCTCATCCCAGTAAGATTCAAAACTCCTGAAGCCTGCTTTATCGCGTGGTTGAAGCTCATGGGTGGTGTTGGACGGTAGACAAAACAGAGTTACATCTTTTTTTATTGCAGCTTTTACAATTCTAATGTCAAAATGAGATAAAGCTCCATCAAACATTCAAAGGGCTGGTCCAGAATTTTTGAATCGACAGTATTGATCTAAACACTGTAAAAATGCATTTGCTGTCATGCTTCCTTTCTTGGTCATTATAATTTTTGTTTCTGCTGGAAGATTACAATACCATTCTGGTTTAACTCGTTGCCCTTTCATGATGATAAGTGGCGGAATGCTGTTGTCTATGCCGTTGTCACATGCCACGATTGTTCGATTTCGTTATCGTTTATTGTTTAATTTCGTTAAAATGGATTAAACAGGACTTAAATAAGGACTGAATTACTACTGTCAATGTTGTTATATCATTCAATATTGTATTATCAGGTTGTCTAGTTTCCGTAATTCTAGTAAAACGTTTTTCGCGAATTGTGAAATATTGCTTAAAATCAACAGAACAGTTTGGAATAAAACTTTTTATATATCCTTGTTCTACCGTGTAGTTAGTTCTACAGTCGGAAAATTTTCAATTCAATGTGACTCATCTACAAATTTAACTGAGAGCTAACGACAACAATGTTAATTATTAGGACTAAAATCTTACCGGTGTCGTTTTTATTGTATATGCTTGGTCAATGTGAATAAGTGAAAGATAATTCCACAAAATTTGCCCCCGTAACAATATAAATTGTGCATACTGGTGTGTTTTTCAAGTGTATAGTTGGACAAGTTTAGTTGAATACTTTTAAATATAGGTAAACGTATTAACATTTCGCTGAGCTATATATTTACGTCCTTGAAAAAAATAGGAATGAGAGAAATATTTTATTCGTCTCACATTCTATATGTGCATAGGCGTGGTATGGCAATCCTCGAATCCATTAGGACAAAGGTAATGGAGAATGGAATTTATATATGCCAAACTATAAATATGTCCGTAAATCTGTCTTAATAGAAAGGGAAGATATAGTCTCATGGCGACGAAGATATCTTCGGTATATTAGAGAGGTACGTTCTGCCCACAAAAATATTTATTATCTGGACGAAACGTGGGTAAATGCTGGTCACACAGTATCTAAGATCTGGCAAGATACTACTATAACGAACTATTGTCAGGAATTTGTGGATAGTTAACCGGGTTACGAGGACCAACAAGTAAAGGGCAACGACTGATTGTCGCCTATATAGGTAGTAAGAGCGGCTTTTTAAACGATAGTACACTAATTGCCACATACAAAGAACGCTTTGCCATTTAATATTGATAACTTTATTACTAGTCGACCAACTAAGCGAAGATCTTTTACAACATCTTTATGTATAACATTTTACTGCTATGTTGTGCCAATCGGCCCTGCTTAACAAGTTTTTGATTTATGTTATTGAAATAGGACCTACAGAGTTTAATATAGCGTATTCATACAGTAAATTTATTATTTATTTATTTTTATTTTAATGATTTTTGTTTATTTTTGTGACATATAATGTATGTTTACCAACTAAACAAAATTATGCATTTGCAAGAACATATTGTTATTAAAAAAATAAGGTTGGATCCACACATATCATTGAAAAATAATTCATGTTATCTAAATTAATGTTATAGACAAAAAAATATGCTAGAGCCTCAATATCTGTGTATATCGAATTACCATCAAATTCATAATTGCCCTCATATATTACACTTTTGATGAGGGTTACAAATTAAATGATCTAGTATTATTTAATCTCTTAGTGAGAATTACATTTAGGTAAATGGACAATCCTCAAAAATGTTAAAGTTTTTGCAAAGTTATCCACAAAAAAAAAGTTTTTGTGTGAATTCTCACACACACCACACCTTGTGTGTGCAATCTCAGTGTTTAATTTATCGTTGTTATATGATATATATCTATATAAATGAGCCGATTAATCTTATCGTGTTTTTACTTTGTCTACTATCTTTTTCCATTCTCTCTGATCCTGTCTTTCCTCTTCAGTTTGCAATTTTATCTTTGATATATTTCCTAGTAGTTAGTCTTTCCATTTTATTTTGGACTTAAATTTTTGGATAATAATAGACCACCTAGTAGGAGCTTAGAACACTTAGTGGAACTATGATGTGACGTGACGTCTGCCAGTATAAAATCCAAGGAAGCGGTGGATAGACCAAGCAAGATCCGATGGTAAAGAAATAATGAGAATGGATAACTGGAGGAGAGTAACCAAGGAAATGAATGCTTGGAGGCAAATGATGGGAGAGTCATAGAAGAGAGATTATATTATATGGAGAGTTATAGTATCCTATAACTCTCAGGTATAGTAATCTGAATGGTTTCTACATCAAAAATGCCATTAATAAAATAAATTTTATTGTGTGTAATACATTATACATAAATATTATATTCATATAATTTGATTTAACGGAATAAAATCAAATATTCTTACAGAACATAAAATATGTGAAATTAAATAATTTACCTTTTAAGTAATTAAAATTAAATTTTAAAAATTGTTTGAAGCCCATTGATCATCGCCTATGTTAACTGTCAAAACACACATGATAATTTAATAATTATATTGGTCTTGTTCGGTCGATGTTGCCAATTAAACACTTCCAATTAAAAATTATTTTAGTATATAAAGTATTGATCAACAAGAAGCGAAAGCTTTGTCAATACCGTTGATGTTCGTAGGACAGAAATTTCGGAGAGAGAACGACAGTTAAACTACTTAAAACACTAAGAAAAGTAATAAGGAAGTCGTTCAAAACAGCAGTAAAGTTATAGTTACACTGAGAAACAAAGTAACTAATAAAACTAATGATTTTTAAGTAGATCTGTTTTGTATGAATTGTTTTGTTGTTGTTTTTTCTGTAAAATTTAATATAATCCATATGTTAATTCTGTAATGATAATGAAAAAGGTCTAAGTCACAAATATCGATTTGTGTTTAAATTATTAAATTAACGTACTAAAAGTATTTTAATATATTAAAAACCAATAAAAAGAGATTGAATTTGAAGGTTATTTTCAAAATAGAGATGAAATTCTGTTAATTTTTATAGATGTTTAAAGGAATTAAAATATGTATATGTATGTACAAAATATGTATAATTGTATTATTCTTTTTTACTATTAAACAAGATACACGAAACAACAATTTTCAATACGTAAATGAACTTCAGTTTTTATAGGTTGACAGATAAACTATTTAGAACATGGCGCAGTCTCACAGACATTTGGATTGCGAAAAAGCCCTTCGTTTCGCTTCTTGCTGGTTGGCGTATTCTGTGGTTCTAGTTACATTGTGTGATAATAACTAAAAAGTCAGTTATTTAATCCTCACGAATTTATAGTAGTAAATTCAATTGAATAATGATAATTAAGTACAATATAATAGTAGAAAATAATGTTGATAAAAGACTCTGCTTAATTTGAAAAAATCCAGCAGCTGAAAAATATGGTAATATTTTCTCAGCGCTCTCAACAGTATCGAGTAATTCTTCTTGTAGAGGAGACTTCTCCAAAACTCCCAGCTTTAAGTAACATATTGAAATTATTTCGTTTGATGTTTTCTGTATATTGTTGCACGAGACGATTACGGCTATTGTTGATAACTAAAACAGAAAAGACTATTTACTTATTTTCTAGGTATAATACAGTTATATTTTAGGATAGAAGATAAGAGTAGATAGGAGAAGGAAGCAGGATGGATAGAATCTTCTTCTTCAGGTTCCTTCTTCTATCGGAGGTTGGAAATCAACATCGCTATTTTAATTTTATTGAAAGCGCTTCTGAATAATTGTAATGAGCTGCAACCGAACCACTCTCCCAGATTTCTTAGCGAGGATATTTTGAATCGTCCTGGGTTTTTCTCTCTGTATCCTCCTTTGCATAATTAACCTAAGTGATACGTACTTCTCGCCCCTCATTATATGACCCAGATATTGAAACTTTCTAATTTTAACAGTTTTTATGACTTCACATTCTTTCTTCATTCTTTGTTATTCCTCTATATTAGTTACTTTTTCAGTCCACGATATTCTGTGGAATATCCTGTAGCACCACATATCAAAGGAGTTCAATTTTATAATTTCAGACTGTTTTTATTGTCCACGCTTCTATGCCGTATAGTAAAGTAGAAAAACGTAATAACGTAGCATTCTTGTGGTGGTTCTATAGATTAAGGTTACTGTAGCAAAAACGTTCTTCAATTTTATGAACCTGTTTCTTGCCATTTCTATTCTAGATCTGACTTCTTTTGTTTGATCTTCATCTTTGATTAGCCACGTTGCTAAATATTTATATGTTGTTACTCTTTCGATCGTTGTATTATTGATGATCAAGTTATCTACATTTTGTGTGTTTTTTTTAGAATATCATTGATATCATTGAATATCATGTGTTGGTAAATGTTCAGTGGAAAACGGGAATCTTGAATTCTTCCAGTTACTTGTTGCTAAATATTACTTGGACTTCCCGTGGTTTTAGTAAAGAACAAAAGGACCGTACATGAAAACTATTTAATACTTCTATGTGACTGTTATAATATAGAAAAAAAAACTTAATTGTTTTTAATAATACAACTAAAAAATATTACAAATATAAATTAATACTACATGTTGTTACATCGATGATTGAAAACGGAATAATGCTGAATGAGGATTGTTAGATAGCCTCCCAAAAGGTGGGTATTTTCCAAAAATAAATCGTAACGGTAATTACTAATCTCCCTTAAGGTCGATTCAGACACATCAGTCACGTCTCGTCACAGTCCTGGCGCCGAACCGAACAATCCGTCATACAAAATCTTCTTTAATAGAAATATGGCGCCGGCATTCACATTCATCAGGCGACGAACAGTTTCCCAGCTGTCCGATAATTAATAGTTCTGTGACCAAACAGGACCAGTTCGGCACCGAGACTGTGACGGGACTGATGTGCCCGAATCAACCTTTAGCGATAAGTTGTCGCCAAACTAAAGCTATGCGCCGTTTCAAAGACGACAGGACCGTCGTCGTCAGATCTTTTAAAGTTTTAACATCATGTTTAGAATATAAACGGCTTCTTCATATTTTTGGAAGCCACGTACCAATTTTTTGAAAGTTGGTTGGGTTTTAAAAGTGTTTTAAAATTAAAATGGGTATTAAAGTATACTAAGTATTACATATTATAAATCAATACATATACAAAGTGGAACAGCCAAATGAAATAAGTTTGATAATAAATAGATCTAGACCTGTTAAAAAAACAGTCGACACGTTGATTGATATTTTTAGCTACGCATTGTTTGCTGTACATAATTTAATTTTTTAATTGTTAAAAATATTCTATAACATATCTAGATATGATAGACATATTATAGACATATCTCATGTACAGTGTCCTATACTAACATATTTCGGAAATATTAAATGGTTTCAGATTTAGTGCAAAAATTAACATTAAAAAAGAACATTATCTGAGTACATAAATTTGCTACAATCCACTAAAAAACTAATAAGTGATACTGTTTAATTCATGGTAATATCTTCTTCTTCCTATGCCGTCCCTAATAACGGAGGTTGGCGACCACATTTATAAAAGTTTCTCTGTCTTTTGCAACGTGGAATAATTTGTCTACAACTCTACAGTCATGTTTGTCCAGTTTCGAATATTTCGCAGCCATGAATTCGTTTTTCTACCTATTCCCTTTTTGCCATCGACTCTACCCTGCATGATGATCTGCAGAAGACTATATGTATCATTCCTTAGTATGTGTCCAAGGTATGCAGTCTTACGTACCTTACCATGTACATGGTTATATAAAAAACAAAAAATTCATTAATATGAATGAAGACGATGTTAAAACTGCTCAAGGCGAACATTTTAGCAACATCAAAAACTTAGAATAAAAGTTTTTCTGATGTTACTCAGCATCTTAGGCGTGACCGCTTTCATCGCAAGCATTATTCGTCTTCTTAAGTCAGCTAAGCCGAGGGGTTTAGTTTTGTATACAATATTTTTGAGATATCCCCTTAAACAGAAGTCTAATAACGTTAAATCAGGAGATCGTGCTGGTTATTCCATCGATCCTCGCCTCCCTATCTACCAATTTCAAAATATTCTGTTGCGGACTGCCAAACATTGATTTGATATCGGGATAGTGGATATGCTATCTTGCTGAAAGTATATCATCTTCGATGGAATTTGTGAGTTTGCTAGATCAGCATACTTGTCAAAGGTTGTGATCCTGTGAGGATTTTTTCTATAACAATAGTGGCACTTCTGATAATTATCATGCTGATTAAGTGTAAAAATACACTCACCAGAAAACAATACATGTTTTAATTGTATCACATTGTTATCTAACACTACCATTTTTTGTTCACAAAAATACGTTCTTTTATCACAGTTATCTTCTATACGATCCTCAGTTAAAAATCATTTTATAAGGATGCATTTTATTTTATTTTAATGATCCAATAATCAAGGAATGGGCTAACATCAAACATTCGGGGTTATTTTTCAACTAGTTTATGAGTTTTCCTCAAACTCACGCGTAATATCGAAATTAGCATCATCACTTTTGCATTGGCAGCTGCTTTTTAGAACTGAAAACTTCTTTAGCGACAAACATGTGCACTATTTGGATGACAAAACAGCATTAAATACGCCACAGATTTTTGCTACCGTCACCGCTACGTAAATTCGTCGCAAAGTCACACATCTCGAGAACAATTCGACGGATCGTGCCGTTATGAGATCTCGTTGAAAAGGGAAAAAGTTAACTATTACAATGGAAGAAAAAAACAAATATAGTGACATTGCTAAAAAAGGCAAGGATATAACAAATATATTAAGATAAAAAACCATAAAGGCGACTATAAAAAAGGCACTATACAGCATCTTCGTTAATATTGGTAGTAAAATGCTGCCAACGAATGACGAATTGGTCGCATTGCTCCTGTAGTGACCCTTTAAATGTTAAAGAAGTTAAAATTATTTTATTCTAACTTGGATGCACCGTGCTAATGACAACCAAATAGTCAGAAGATACGTATTTATGGTTGCTTTTCATCTTATATACATAGTTTATTAGTTTTTCCCTATTGCGAGTCTTGCTCATACTATCTACCTTTTTTTGCGTTTATGTGAGTGTAGATAACGGTGGCTAATACCAACTTGTTTATTTTAAATAGAAACGCCCTGTATATTAATTAATTTTTAGATTTCTTAGATCATTTTAGACATTTTTTTAATACAATGTCCTATATCTATCTTTGACTATGTCGGAAATATGAAGTAAAATACAAAAATTCACATTTTTAAAAAGAAAATTATTTATTTGTCAAAAGTCGCTACCACTGTCTTAATACTCCTTTCCCATTTAGGCCTTTGTAACGATAAAATAAGCAAACATTATTTAAGCACTCCTTTTTATTGATTTGTTAACAAATAAAAAACAAAAAATAGTTTACTTTAGTTTAAAGCGCCAATGTTTTATTGTTCCATGACAGAAAACATTCCGAAACAGCTTTACATCTGTCAAGACTTGGAGCAGATTTGGAGGCAAACCACGTTTAACTGGTGGGAGTATTTTGAGTCAAACTCAAAACAGTGCAGGAAAGAAAAGCACAATCATACGACCTATGCATGCTGAAAGACCTTGATACGAAGATGAGAGTCCAAGCCACGTTAAATGAGCAAGTGACCGCAACTAGATATGAATCGAACGAAGAACAAACGATCAAACAAAATTACAGAAATAGGTCAAAATGTAAAGGATAAACACTTAAAGACAGATAGAATAATGAAGAAAAAATCATGGATGACAGATGAGATCCTGAAACAAATGGACGAGAGAAGAAAAGCCAAAAATGACGGCAGAACAATATAAAACCATAAATTATATCTATTAATAAGAACAAAAATCAGAGAAGCGAAATAAACAGAAGCAAGGGAAAGATGCGAAGAAATTGAGACTCTGCAGTCAAATACGATAGTCACAATGTACATAGGAAAGTTAAAGAACTCACAGGAGGACGAAGACCAAAGCAGAAGAGAAATATAAACTGATTCTGACGGAAACATCATCTTGGACAAACAGAATAACATAAGAACGTGGACAGAATATCTAGAAAAAACTATTTAAAGACCAAAGAGATATCACCCAGGAGCTAGAAAACGAGGTAAATGATGGACCAAGAATATTACAGCAGGAAGTTTACTCCGCAATAACACAGTTAAAGGATAGCAAAGCGGCAGGTCCTAATAATATTTTTTATTTTGTTTTGTTTAGCGCCATTAGCTTATTTTATTCCGATTAAGGACCGTAAACCATAGTTGGGTCATATTGCCCCGAACAGTACATTTGCATTGTTTACTCGAACAGTACAGCAAGGTTAAGGCCGGTTCTCGCGATTTGATCATGACTAAAATTCCAATGTAAAAATTTATATCAAATAACGCAAAAAACTATGGCAGATATTGAGGTTATTCTTTTTTTATAAAAGATCTTAAAAATTTCTAGTGCACTATTTGGTTGTAAATTAATAAATTGTTTAAACAATTTTTTTTCAAATATTTTTGGTTAAAATAAACGTAAAGTTTTTTTTTTGAAATATGGCACTACAGAATTTGACCCACTTTCCGAATCTGTTTTTATTTTTAACATAAAGTGTAACACAAAGCAGCTATTTGATATAAACTTTTTAAAAAATAACAAAGTTCTGCCAAATGTTACTCTCTCTCGGTCAGTACAGGCTGTCTTTGTCGATAGTTTCTGGATTCTCGCCGACGGGTAGGTAAGAAGTATATACCCTCTCGAGGGAGATATTTCAATCAGAATTATTATTTTCCTTTCTTCTTTACATGAGCTCAGAGTAATACCCAAATATTTTGTAATACTTGAATATGGAATTTGATTATTTATATTTATTGGACAATAGCCAAATATTTTGCAGTATTTAATATGAATTTGATTATTTATATTTATTGGAATATTTATTTTGAACGTTTTGTAGTAAAGTTTACATAATTTGAAGTTTGTTCGTATGTGTTCATATTAGTCCAGGATTTCTGTGAATAATAACAGGTAGCTGACAACTTTTTTAGTAATTGTAGACCTATAAGAAGAAAACCTACCTGTTTCCTGCCTAAAGTTCGAAGGCGTTTTTTAATGATTAACAATTTAATGCAAAAAACGCGATTTTTTCGATTTTTGACTCATTAGAAAGCTAAATACTTAACATAAAATTACAAAATTTTACTTTTTAGAATATTGACAAAGCTTCAAACTGCCGATTTATTGTAGGTTGAAAAGTCAATTTGTTGCTTTGAATGTTTTTTAGCCATGTTTTTTTTGTTAATTCACAGCTAATTTGATTATAATAATTAAGGAACCTCATTGACGCCATGTTAAAGAATGGGATTTGTATTTTTTGTTAAAAAATTTGTACAAACATTGTACCTTTACAGGACCTTCAACGAATTTTCAAAAATGTAGTTCAAATGTGACTAGGAAGAACCTACAAATCCATGGAGTTTAAATACCGAACAATTTCAAACTAATAAAATTTTCTATATCTTCGGATCTACTCGATGGATTTTGATCATTCTTTTTTTAATTTGTATGTAATTTCTACGTACATTACAAATATGTAATTTGTTTATATATTAATTAATTCATAAATAGTCTAGTTTGTTTAAACAATTCGTGAAAAAATAATTTTCTTCCAAAAATCTATTTTTGGTATAATTGGTACTCATATTATTTATAAGACTATTTGCATGAAATTTTACTCTTGCTGCACATGAGCTAATATCTTTCAAGAGGCTGCGTTCTTTCATTGGTATTGTATAATCTGTTTCTGATGATTTTCTGTGACAAAAATAATCTGTGCAATTCGAATAGTTTCCAATTACATGAAGATGACTATTAGATATATCATACGTTTACCACAAGTCCTAATTCACTTGCCGCGTCCGCAAGCCTTGTAAAACACTACACCTGTCTCTCATGGTTCTATTAAAAATAGTTACATTCATTCTAATATTTAATTTTCTGGTTGCATTTTCCAAGGCAACATTAAACAGGAGACACGCCAGCGCCTCCCCCTTTCTTAGACCATCATTAACGTCAAAGCACGTAGAGTTTTCTCCTTCAATTCTAACGCACGAGCTTACGTTTTGCATTGTTAGTTGGGTCAACTTAACTAACTTCGGTGGGATCCCAACCAAAGTCTATCATTGCATTATATAATGCAGTTCTTTTAACACTGTCATAGGCTGCTTTGAAGTCAACGAAGAGATAGTGTGTATCTATGTTATATTCTAGTGACTTTTCTAGAATCTGTCCATGTGCTTGAATTTGATGTATAGTTGATTTTGCAGCAGTAAATCCGCATTGATATTGACCAACAATATCCTTTGTAAAATGTTTAAGTCTTTCAAACAATACATTGCCGAAGATGTTATACGCAGCTGCTAACAAAGTAATGCCTCTATAGTTCTTTCAATCCAATTGATCACCTTTTTATGCAACGCATATTATTTCATTTAGCCACTCTTCTGGTACCAATTCATTTTGCCATATAAGTACTATTAGTTTATGGATTACTGCAAAAAGTTGATCACCACCTTTTTTATACATTTCCCAACAGATTTAATTGATTCCTGTGGCTTTATTGTCTTTGAGTTTTAGGACGGCATTTGACACTTCTATTATTGTTAGGTCTTCACTGTGTAGTTGACGATGTAGATTTTGTTGATTGTCATCTTCAATATCGTGTATATAATATATTATATATATATACATGATATAATAATAATGTACTATAATATGATATAATTCTATAAAACGTCTTCCGACGTCCATTTTTCATTTAATTCGGTTGTTCCATTGTTCTTTAAGTTCTTTCAAGCTCATTGAGTTTCTTATTCCTTCCATCCGTGTTTTCTAAGGTAGTCCTCTCTTCTGGATTCCTGTAGGTGTTCATACATGGTACTTGTATTCGGGAAGTTACCATTTGAGCTGCTTTCGTTGTATGCCATCCATGACTGTACCTTCTATTCTTATACTTTATTGCATTCAGTTCGGCGACATATCTTTATTCGATGTCTCTGTTAATCGTCCCGTTTCACAACCTTGTAAATAAAAGCATACTTTTTTATTACAGTTTCATGGGTTGTAGTGCTAGAGAGAGCATATCTTACTTCACTTTTTTGTGGTAATTCGTTTTTCTAAGTATTTTTATTTAGAAAATAGGACCGTTTGGACGATTGGTGAAAATAAGCTGGAATACCTTGAAGCGTTGAGAAAAATATTTTGACTGTTGTAATGTTGGAGCAACTTTCTGTAAAACTAAGTTGAGGCGGTGAGCGAAACAATGGATTAATATTGCCAATGGTCTAGAATCTCTCACTAATTTTTGAAGTCCATTAAGTTGTCGCAGACATAACACTAGCTCCATCGTAGGTTTAAGCAATAATTTAGCCTTACAGTCAATTTACCAATTACACTAAACAGTAGTCACGTAAGGCTGGTTGCACTTCGGTCTTCCCCTAGATAAAAAAACCTAAGAAATATTCTTGAACAACGCCTTTTGTGTCCCTAATCTGCATACTATTGAACATTGTGCCGTTTTAGTAATAGCGGTTGTTTCATCAAGAATGATCCTAAAAAGTGGAGTTATTTATGGCGTTGTCGATAAAAATATGAATTTTGTCTTTCACTAGATCGCTTAGTTCGTTTTATATCGTTTTTGAGATTCCCTTATCCCCTAAAACACCCATGATTTAGGGAATGATCGGATTCATCGTGGTCACGGAAAGTCGTTCCTGTTTCGCTAAAGTACAAGTTAAAGAAACTAATTTTTTTAATGATTTCTCTGTTCATTTTAACCTCTGCGTTGCATCTAATTTTTGCGATTTTTAATTTTTCATATAGCAAATCGCGAACAGAAAACGTCCTCCTCTTCTATACATCCTTAAAGGCCAGGAAATTACTCAAATGTTCCTTGCAACTGGAATGTTTTTTTAAGGAAGCAGACATATTTTTTAAATCAAAGTATCCTTCACAATTATTCCATACACATTTCTTATTAGAAAATAACAAACACGGCCAACAATATAGTATGTTTTTCGTAATACTTCCAGACAACCATTTATAGACATCATACCAAGAACAATTAAAAGTACGCACCTTTTTCCGATCTTTTTGGTCAATACGCAATGATAGAGTAAGCCTTTCCATTCATAATAATTTTTTTCTATCAACTTCAGTTCTTCTGGGTAATGGCGATTCCAATAGTGAAACAACAATGTCTAAATACTCACTATCAACATTACTATTACTGCAACCTGATAAAGCGTCAGAAAAATTCATTTTTATGTATCAGAAAAATTTTAAAAATTAACCCGATCGGCCAAACAACTACTGCAACTAGTAATAACAGTGATACAGTGAAAATTGAACTAATGTTCGGCGACAGTATTGCCAAAATATAGACGCTTATAAGCGCTATATTCTTTATATGCCATATATAAGTTGCATACAATCAGGAATATAGAAATCATGCAAATGTGATTGTTTTTTTCGAATTTTACGAAGTTTTTAAAATTTATTTGGGCAACCGCGAACTTGTTTGCAATTGCGTTGTTTGTTTAAAAATATGTTACAATTATAGATTATGTTACATATTTTTATATCATAATTTAAAAAAAAATTTATATTACAATTCGATAATTACGTTACAAGTAACAACGATGGTCGGCGTAGGCCCGATCGTCTGGTGCCTAAACCGCAAGCATAAACACGACAATATAAATCGTTTTCCGGCAAGCTGCTCAACTCCAAACGCTTTTTGTACGGGGATCTTATGTCAGCTGGGTCGGCCAGTTCCGATCGGGCCTATTAATGATATTTAAAATGCCTGAATACGATTTGATGCTTTCTGTGGTAATATAATAACATAGTTGTTTTAACGGACGCTAATGTATTGAATGATTTAGTACATTTAAAAGTTATTTACATGCATTAACATAATTTTTGAGTATATGATTTTCAATTCTAAAGCTCTTACAATTATTGGGTAGGCCCGGCCTATCCTGCCTACCCCCAAAAGCCGCCACTGCCCTAATACCATCTTTAACACCATGATCAGAGAATATCGTGTTATCATAAACAAGAAAAAGACCGACATCATAATAATGGTCCGCAATCTGTTTAACATCAAAAACAAATAATTGATTTCAAAGTGGTCGATAAGTTAAACGAATTAGAATCTCTTATCACAAATGAGAGAAGGCTGTGACGAAGAAACAAAATACATATTATTATTACTATGTAAATCAAATATAAAAACACTTTGGTAGTCGATACGTCAATAAAATATGTTTCCTTATTTGCAATTATTTTTCTCAAAAGATATAATACCAAAATGTCTTTTTGTTTTTTAGTTTAAACAACTTACCAAGTAAATTGCTGCGACTCCAGCATTTACTATGCAAACAATAATGTTGAAATATGTATCCTTGGTGTTAGTAAATTGAACAATGACCATTAAATTTGTAAAGCACTCAAAAAGGCTTATGGTTGTTTGGAAAAATATTAACCAGCCAAAAATGACATTGTATAGTTGAATTATGTTTTCCAACGACCATAATAATTTTCTCATTTTCACTAATGTTTTAGATGTCTGGTTTATCTCTGAACCTATAACTACGAGCTGCTCTAAATCGTTAGTGATTTTATCAATAACGTCTGCAACATATTTATATCTTAAATGAAGAAATTTGGTAATACTGACTGCACTAAATGAAATGCATATGTGGTAATACATAACGATTCTGTACAAAATGTAACCATATTCCTCACTGCTTTTTTCCTTGTGTTGCCAAATAATTAGCGAAACTGCGTGTAGGACAGCATATATAACATTAAATATTGCAAATTTTATTATTTCAGCATATTTATAACATTCAATGTTAACATTGTCAACATTAAGAACTTCCTCAATTGAAGCTATCCAAACAAATATCTTCTTCCAATGTTTTGTATGTATTAAGGCACTAATAAAACAACATAGCATAAAAGAGAATTGCAGTGACATCTCTATACATTGCAAAATAATTTCTAAAATTGAACATCTAATCCAAAATCCATTATACCTATTTAATATGGAATATAAAGTTCCCAATACAACTATGATACAAAAACAATACAATAAGATCTGATTAATTAAGATACATACTGAATTTTTTGTATTTATTGTATTTAGGCCCAAGACACTTCCAATTAAGTAAAATTTTCGAACTTCCCATACGTCGTTTCTCATTGTTAGAAATATTGAATATTTCTAAATAACGCTTATTTTAAAATAAACGCCCTAAGTATATTATAATCAATAGGCAAACAGATGGAACAGCATAACAATATTCAAATATTAGTCAATTAGTTAAATATATTCACTTTAAAACAAGGGTGTACCCAGCGAACTGATCCAACTTAGAAGCGGAAAATAAATAAATCGTTATTAAATTGTGTTATCTAAAATTTATTACAATTCTTGAAATAACTATTTTTACTAACTAAAAATTATTTAAATTAGAATATCTACGGTAGGTGGGTAGTTCCGTCAGTCAGTTAGTGGGATTCACTAACCTAATTTGGTGTAATTTTATTTTACTGTTACATTGCATGTTTACAATCTTCCCTATACACATAATAATAAATAAATCGTCTGTACGTAAATTAACGTTAGGTAGGTACCGTCAAATGACGGTTCTAAGTCAGTTCTAATGTAAGTATTATTGCAGTAGCTCTTCTGGCCATGTTCTTTTCAATTTTCTTTCGGTAAGTGGTTGGGTGAAATAAACTATTCAGTTCGTTGTTGTGATCAGTGGTGCGATTTTTATATTTTATTGAGTTGTTTTTTTAGTATGTCCCTCAGTAATGGGATGTCCAGATCGCTGTGAAGTGTTTGGTAAGATACATAACGTGGAGATTTACTTATCATACGAAGTATTCTGGATTGCAATGTTTGAAGTATCTTCGTATTTGAAAGTTTACTACAGCCCCACAGTTCTATTCCATATGTCCAAATTGGTATGAGTATAGCTTTGTATAGAAGCAGTTTATTTCTAAGAGATAACTGCGACCTTTTAGTAAATGGCCATTTTGTATGTTTTAGTTCATCTGTCAAATAACTGTCAAAGTGTTTGGACGAGTTTAAGAGTTCCTCGAAAAAATTTGTATATTTAAGCAGTATCTTAAGTCTTTTTTTATTAGATTCCGATCTGTTGTGAAGTGCAGAAGTGTGTTTCAAGATATAACACAGAGTGTTAAGCGATTTTGTTTGTTTTGCTTTATATTTAAGTTCTGGTATTCTGTCAACTGTACTGTAAGTAGAAATTTTTTATAAAATTTTTTGTTAAGCGCCGTGCTTCGTCATGTTCACTGGCAAAAATCGCATTTCTGGGAAGGATCCACCTGATCCTGGTGTAGAGGACATTGAATTTATAGATGGGATTGACCTACAAATGCTTTGCAAACTAATTCTCAGGTTGACTACTCAAATAATATTAAAAACAGTAGGTATTGCTTCCAAAAACTTGCCATCGACTTTAGCTAAAGCAAATATTAAAAAAGTTAGGAATTTAATTAATCTAATCGATTTAGTTCTAATGATAATGGTCCTTTTTTATATGTGTTCAACATATCAATTTTAAATATAGGTCGTTTGCATCCAATGAAACTTAGAGAGAAAATACTTTTGTTATCCAATTATGATAAAAATAATATTGAAATTGTTAGTGTAGGTAAAAACCATATTAAAATCCAAGTCGATCCAGGTTCTATTGCTAATAAGTTAGTTACTGAAGATTTTTTTGAGATAAATAATCTAATAGCATATATTCCAAACTATTTAACAGAAAAAAAAGGTCTCGTTAGTGAAGTGGATACTACTTTAACCCTTTCAGTACCTCTTTTTTTTTCAGCGAACGAAAAAATATTTTTTGGTTATAAAGTATGTACTTAAAAACAGTTCATATAACACTTTTTGGACATTAATAAAAATATAGCATGTATACATAAAAAAATTTATTATGGGTTCATTTGTACCCAAAAGTACTTAACAAATCTAAAAAACTAGCGCATATGAAACATAAAAAAGCAATTTCTTTCCTTTTGAAGGCACAAATGGACATTGCACTTCTGACATTTCCATCTTGATTTTCCTATACAACCAGGGTTTTTACATCTTAAAGGTAAAGGTAGCTGAGGGTGCTCTGGAAAATGTCCAATGTTATCTAATCGCACCTCAGTAAGAGGTCTAATTTCAATGTTTTGGCGTTTTTCAGCTACTACTGGACTAGATGTACCGCTTGAAGGTCTTCCCGTTTTCGGTTATTGAAAGAGTTGACTTTTATGAGGGCTTCACCAACTTTCATCCTAAAGTGTAGAAGGTCATGATATCTTTTTTTGGAATTCCTAAAGTATGCATATCTTTTTTATATCTCTAACCATGAATTTGTTAGGGCCATGTCAACTGTATGGAAGATTAGTCGAACAGTCCACTTTCTGCAACGGTTTTTTACTCTGTAAAACGCAATAAGAGCATCTGTTTTATCTATGCCACCCATGGACTTATTATACTTTTGTATAACTTCGGGTCGACTTACGTCAATGACACATTTTGTTTGTTTATTCCAACGTTTTACAACATCTTCTGTACCAACCCCAACGAAGTTGGATACCATTATCACTGACTTGTTATCTAACCATCTGGTTACTACAATTCCATCAGAAGAGATAATTTGTTCCGTTGATCCTCTCTGGTTTTTTGAAAAATCTTTTACATCAGTTAAAGGTGGTTTAGAAAATCTATTGATCCTCGCTAGTACCAGCAACAAGTATTGATTTTTGGTTGAGAATTTGTAAAATATTATAGCTCGTAAAATAATTGTCACAGTACAATGCATGCTTATTAGGTTCAAGTTCTTTTGTTAATTGCAAATTATTTCACTTTCACCACCTAATAAATACAGTTTCACTCCCATGGATTAGGCTTATTTTTGATGTATTGTTTTATAGACAATCTCCTTTGAAAGGCACGATTTGTTCGTCTATGCAAATATTTGTTTTTAGATGCAGTTCTCTACATCTCTTTAGGACTGATTCAAAAACTGGTCGAACTTTCCACAGTTTGTCGTCGCTGTGTCTGGTTTCCAGATTGTCAACACAATGTATGTGCGTGCGAAGTTTGAAATAACGATTCAATGTCATTGTGTCCGAAAAAAATATCAATTTTTAAAGATCTGTCCCAATACATTCGCAGTCTTGGAAATTTTAGACAGCCTGTTAGAATACTTAGGCCAAAAAATGATTTTATTTCTTGTAGATTACACGGTACAAATTTCTCATTTCCAGTTTGCAAAGCATACTCGATACGAAATTTTCGAATATACTTTCGGGAAAATATCTCATAAAATATGTAACTGGATATTCCTCAGAACAGTTTTCATTAGAAATCTGTGTTATTTTATTAGGTAATTGTCGTGTTAGATATTGAACATTCTGTAACCATTTTACATTTTTTTTTAGAGTAATGAAGTTATCATAGTTACCATCGTTTTCGCCTGTTCATCATCATCCCCCTTTTCTACCTCATTATCCTCTTCCTCGTCCTCCAATTCGTTTTGATTTCTGAGACATCATCTATCATATGTCCAACTCTCTGTCTTACTTGTATTTTTTCTTCGCAGTCACTGTCGTCATCACTAACAAATCCTTCTATCGTCGGACAGTTTTTCCAGCTCTTCCAGGAGTTCCTTCTCAGTTAAATACTTTTTTGGAGGCATTTTACTCTGAACAAAAAATAACACTGAGTCATTTTGGCTACAATTGTGCCCATCTATATTTGAAAAAAATCTAATCTCAATAAAATATATTCACAATTAGTAAGAAGTAACACTACTTTCAACATTGCACTGAAATATAAACGGCGATTGACTTTATTCAAACTAATATTTGAAGAAACAAGTACACTTACCTCTTATGAACAATGCAATTGCCGACATATTGCTTTTGACATTAATTTTCTTATAGCACAAAACCATCCATGCGCCATCTAGGTACAAAATGCAGAAGTATAGTACTTATAGAATATAGATTTCGATAAACTTGCCAAGTTGCAGATTCCTCTAGAATTATATATGCATTCAAATTAATGGGTACAAAATTATACCCAGCATGACTGAAAGGGTTAAGTGAGAATGCACTACTCAACACTATTTAGTCCAATATTCCTATTAATAAATTTATAAATGACTAGATTAGTCCAAAATAATGGTATATTCGAAAGAGTTCCTAGACAAATGGTCATTTTTAGCTTTGAGGGTAAAATAATTCCCCAATATATTTACATTAATAAAGATAGATGTCCAGTTGAAATATATGTTAGTCCGGTTATGCAATATTTTAATTGTCTTCGATATGGCCATTCAATAACCCAATGTAAGTAAAAAAAAGATGTAAAAAATGCGGCAACTAAGGAAAAATTGGTTGCCCTGATCAATGTATTGCATTTTGCGTTTATTATAAAAATAATAACCACGAGTCAATTTTTAAGGAATGCCCCGATTACTTGAAACAGAAGAAAACTAAGGAAGCTAAGGCCAACTTAAATATTTCGTTTAAACAAGCTGAAAAAGCTATTGAAAATTCGAGTTATTCCAGTTTAGTTCAAAAAACAAATTTGCATCCTTAACTACCTGCGACACCGACTTCCCTCCATTAAAAGCTCTTCTGCTAAACCTTTGAATTCTAACACTGCTTACAAAAATAATCATACGCACAAGCATTTTATCCTCCCCTACAGTTAGTCCTCCCAAAAAAAGAAAAATTGTGATACAACTACTAATTTTCCTCCTGTTCGTAAGAGAATACCAGACCAACTTATGTTCGGGATCTTATATTTCAGTTTGGAAACCCTGAACCTCCTAATGAATTCAATAAGTTTATCAGTTAACTCACGTGGCTTCACTTAAAAATGTGATCCAACAAAGTATCAGGATTTATTGTAATTCTTCCTTAAATGTGGAATCTAATCTTAAAATTTACGAAATTGGATTAGAAAAATTAAAGATATTATAGGTAAACATGTTTACATAACTTTTAATGGCTTCCAAAAGCATTAAAATTATTCAATGGAATATTCGTTCGCTTAATGCAAATTAATATTTTTTAAATCAATTACTTTTTGAAGAACGTATTGACATTACTCTTTTATCAGAAACTTGGTCCAAACCATCTGATACTGTTTGCTTCAATAATTTCAATGATAACATTATTTATGAGCCCATTTCATTCGTTAACAATTTCAATCCTAATCTCGAAGTTTGTAGTGTAACTACAAAAAATTTATTCCATTCTGTGTGTCTATCGTCCAGCAAAAGTTAGAGTAACAGTGCAAGATTACGTTAGTCTTTTTTTATCAAATTAACAATGATTGCATTATTACCGGAGATTTTAATGCTCACCATGCATTATGGGATCCAATTTATGTTCGTCGATGTAATATACTAGTAGAAAGCCTTAGATGTATTTTCTAATCTAGTTGTTGTAAATGACGGTGTCAGCTACTAGAACTGCTACTCCAGGAAATAATAATCGGTTGTAGATCTTACTATTATAAACTCTGGTTTATGTTCAGCTTTTGACTGGACCGTTCTTTCAGATACCTATGGATCCAATCATTTTCCCATTAGACTTTCTGTGTAGGATATATAATTTGAAAACACAATTTTTACATCTTCAATTAAATGGGCGATGTCTAATGCTAATGAAATAATTTTCTTCTTATTAGATTCTATTACAAATTAACAAATCTTTTAAAATTATCAAACCCATAGCCAAATCTTTCAAAAAACCACCCTGGTGGGATGATGAATGTCTCACTGTTTCGAATGCGAGGAAAAATTCTTTTAAAATGTATAAATCCAATCTTACTCTTTGAAACTTTATTGAATATAAGAGAAATGAAGTTATATGTAAAAGCACTTTCCGCTCAAAAGCCAAATTAGTTGGGCTCGATTTTGTTCCTCAGTAGGCAAACTTCACCCTTAGAGCTTTGGAAAAGGGTAAGCAAAATTCAAGGTAAGAAAAAGTACACCGGTAATGATGAAGACATAGTATAAAGTCTTTTTACATAAATCTCTCCGAAGTATGTCCATCTTCCAGTGATTTATGCCGAGCATCTCCACTAATGATCACTTTTTACTAACCCCCATTTTATCTGACGAACTTAAAGCAAATATTAAGAGTTCTAAAAATACAGCTCCTAGTATTGACGGTATTAACTACAGCATGCTATAAAACCTGCCAGTAATTGCCATACATTATCTGTGTAAAATATACAACAATATTTTACTTAAAGGACTTAACTGTGATTCTCTTAACAATGCTTGGTTATTCCTATACCCAATGTAAACCAGCGAACTGCCCTAAGACATATCTCTCTTATGACTTGTTTGCTTAAAACATTGAACGAATTATGAAAGCAGATTTAGAATGGTGGTGTGAAAACAAAAATATATTCACAGTGAGTCAATATGGCTTTCGTAGAAATAAAGGGACTATGGATTGTGTGTCTCAATTAACGACTGATATTCAGTTGTCCTACTCAATAATAATTATCTATCTAATATTAATCTATATATTAATTAATATTTTCAGGAGCTTTGATAACGTCAATTTAAATCTATTATTCGAAAACTAAAGCACATAGGTTTTCCACCTTTGTGTTCATATGTGTTAGTAAACTTATTTCCAATAGATAGGTATTCATTCGATGGAATGATAGATTGATTGGCCTGAGAGTAGTGCATCAAGGTCTACCACAAGGTCTGTCCTTAGCCCCCTGTTGTTTATTCTATACACTACAGATCTTTACAGTATAGGCATTAAATGCAATATATTACAATATATCGCTTATATTACTCATATGTCGGTCAGATAGCCAAGCAGGCTGGGCGGCGGTTCTCCTTCGCTTCACTGCGAGTGATGTGGAGTTAGCCCCAGCTCGGTGTACAGAAAAACAAAAAAGGCTAACGCTAGCAGTTTAAAATTAAAATGAATCTGCGGCTTAGACTAGAATATGCTGGTGTCTGATCGGCCTATGGTGGAGCAGTACGGCAAGAGATAAGAGCTTGCTGTTAGTGATACCTCCCCATATATCCCTACCGGAAGGCGTACCGCCTAAATGCCTTGTTATATATATATATATATATATATATATATATATATATATATATTTACAATATGCAGAGACTTCTGCTTTTACATGTAAATAATTCATACCAACAAAGTATAAACTCAATAAAAACGATTATGTTGTGGACGCAAGAGAGTATTTCTTTAAACAAGGTTTGAACTTACTACGAAGAAATCAGCTGTGGTATTTTTTTACGCGACATTATTTACCAGTTATATCAGCAATATGGTTTAACAGCCTAAGTATACCCGTTCACAATCTATACACTAAGTGGTGTTAATGGACACCAAGTTAACTGGGTACGAACCGTTTAACGAGTGCTTAATGAAATGTGAGAAAAGTTTAAATATTCTTAAAGTAGTAATCGCTATCGATGGTGTGCCGACCCTAAGATTAACTTAATGTTATTATCTGTCTTTACCAGATCCATTCTCGACTATGAAGTTTTCATACGGTATGCTACAAACATGTCATCTTAAAAAACTACACCGCCTTCAGTATAGCTCTGCGATTAGTTTTAGGTGCACTCAAATCTACAGATACAGGAATCTTCTAAACAAATTTCTATGAACTCTCTCTTAGATTTAAGACGACTATTTTTAGCTGAAAAAATTTATTCTCAATGCAAGTCTTGCAATCAAACAGAACTACTAAAAGAAATATGTGATATTTCTGTTTCCAAATCTAGGCGACAAATGGTGGTAACAGAAATTCTCTATTTGGCAGTTGGCATATCCTAACATTTCTCAGCGTCCAAAACATACGTGTGACTTAGCTTTATTTTTATGAAGTTCAATGTTTCTCATGCCAAAGTCACTGTTTGGTTTCTCAATTTTGGCAATAGAATCCAGTGATATTCAGCATCAGATAGCCAAGCTAATAATCCAGCAGGATCTTCACGGGTGGTCCTAATCAAGATTGGGAGTGGAGTGCTGATATATTCCGGATCACAAAGAATCCCTAAATTTCAATTAAATAAACAATGTCCACGAAAAATGATAGAAAGACTAAAATTCATGTAATATTTGTAAGATTATCAATGTGTGATAACTGTAGAGCTATCATTTGTAAATAATGTACAAAGTAACTTTTATCTGAATTTCAAAGTTACTAAAGTTTGGGTATTGTTAGTTTTTTATATAAGGGATTTATTTTTTTGGTTTATTTTGTTATTTCATATTTCGTAGATTTGGTCCTTTAATTTCCATAACTATTTTATAAACATTTTAAACAATAAAAAATTATATTTTTAGTAAACCGTTTCATTATTCAGTATATTTAGACATGTATATTTGTAATATGTTTAATAACTTGCAATTGGAAAAACACTATAAAACAGAAATGGATACACTAATGTAAAATATATGAAAGAAAATTATATTGAACATAATTTGTCATATTTTAAAAAATGTTCGCAATACCAAAACGGGGGCCTACATGGCACCAATCCGTAATTATGTTCCAGAGAAGTACACGTTAGTGTAAAGGTTAAACTCTGTTCTGATGCATCAGTGGATTTGTATGTGGTGCTGATTGTTGCTAAGGTGTTTATTTTTCTGGTTTTGTTTGCTCCGCAACGGTAGTGTGGTTGTTTTTTCTTGATCCCCATAGGTAGTAGTTGGTTGGTTATTTCTGCTCCCCACAGTAGTGTAGTTATTATCTCTTGCTCCCCACGGAAGTGGCTAGAAAATTCATACAAAGATCAGTTTTCTCCAAAAGAAAAGCCTGGTTAGAAATAAGCTGAGTATTCAGAAAGAAACGATCTCAGCAAAATCTCTGATCACAGCGTGGCATTAATAAAAATTAATTTGTAGGAAAAGATTATATTATAATAAGATATTAAAGAAAATAAGGTAAAATAGGCACATATATACATAAAAATAATTAGTTAAATGTTTTTACTTATTTTAAAAATAAAGTATCTGCTTCGCAAAAAAAACAGTGAAAAACATAGGCCTAAAACTAAAAAAATATACTTACCCGTATATACGGTCACGACACTAACCAATTGTGTGTGACTATAAATTCATTAAGAATGATTGTAGTGATAAATTGAAGAGAGCGAATAAAAATTGTATCGCTTAGATAAGATGGAAACGAGCTACTAAAGAATTTATAATTTAGTGAGGTCAATTTGGAATAAAATAGTATCGGAAACAAGTATCAAACGGAGCTTGGTGTCACGTTCAATTGGTTGATTGAAACGTGACAATCTCCAACTCTAACAAAATCTGTGACAAAACCTGCTATCTGCAGTGCGGGCCTGACAGTTGATGAAAGAAAGGGATGCAAATTAAAGGAAATTATAAAAACTTACTAACCTTTTTACTTTATTTAGCAGCTTTATTCTTCTGTCATCCTTGACAAACTCGTTTATGATTCACACATTTTTTTAATAAGTTCTGTTTCAATGATAAAATCGCTGAGTTAGCTATCCTCTCCTTCCTTGTGGAATTTCTGACGAAGTTTTTAATCTCGCATTATTACAGAAAAACTTCGTATCTATACCAGACGAGCACTTGTAGCAGGTACTTGCATCAACTAAGTTTACATATTTTGAAAACCTCACTATATGCTTCATACAGTTCAGTTTGTGTAAGAAATGTCAACATTTTAGAAACTATATCAGTTTGTATAGAGTGTTGAGAAGCATACAAAACCACAGTTTGAATGCAGGAAAGAAGATCAAAAAAGTTTACATATATTGTTTTAGACAATTAAAAGCCTCTTCCGGAAACTACAAGTAGGCATTATTGAAGTTGATAACGCCACAAATCCTAACTCACAAAGGTTTTTAAATCTTTCTTTAAGCTGTGGGAAATATTATCTATTATTTCACAAAAAAGTCGATTATAAGATATTTTGTGTCGCCTACATCGTCAAGTTTTTTGCCACTGATATCAAATTGCTCCCTCTGTCTGTTGATGTTGGATTCGAATTCGTTAATTTGTTTAATAACAAAATCCGATATCATTCGATTAGTCTGGCAACACATCAATAAAATGTTTGTATAAAAAATATTCAGAAAATACTTGAGCAAAAAATAAATCGAAATCTCGTTTGACTAATTGCCAAAATAAAGCTCTTGAGGAATCACAGTTTCAGGTCCCAACGGTCTTTATGCTCCAAATGCTTTCAAATAACTGTATTAGGGATTGCCGATATTGGGAAACTGTTTTTACTAACATCCCATTGTAGTTTCCAGCTGTGGGAGCTGCTCGAGGGATACTTTTTCTGAAGAAATGACATCTAAGCATGTGTCCTTTGGACAATTTAGAAAAAAACAGCCATTTCACTCAAGTTTAGAAAATACTTTGCAAGTATGTATTGAGTGCGACTGATTGCGCTAGAAACTAAATTTAGCCTGTGTGCAAAGCAGTGCATCAAAGTATTGCATTTGAAACCTCCTCCTTAACTTTGTTGGAAGTGCCTCCCAGTGCCCACTATTACCGCAGCTCCATCATAACTTTAAGCGACAAGTTTGGAACCAACAGCCAGTTCTCAACTATAGTACAACAATGGTCTATATATTACCTTCTTCCGATCTATCTGCAGTTATATCCAAAAATCCCCAAAACGTTCTTGTATTTCACCATTATTTTTGATGTAACGCAGAACAACCGACACTTTACTCAAATTCACATATCCTGTAGTTTCATCTAGAACAATCTAAATAAATTGTACTTCTTTTATTTCTTCTTTGATTTGTGCAGAACAATATCTGCCACAGACTTGATCAAATCGTTTTGTATCCTATTCGAGGTACCGCGAAATACATAGATATGATCTAAATGACTTTTTAGTAGTTCGTCATATTTAAATAAAAAATTTGCTAAATCCACAAATTTTCATGAAACGAAGTTCATGTTCTCCAAGGGAAATATGAATCAGTTTTTATAATATTTCACGATTTTTTTACTTGCTCTATCATGTATGCGGGACTAACTTTAAGTGATTATCTAGAGCTTGATCATATTCGTGTGTTTCCCAAAATCTTTTCGTTTATAAACTGCTTCGAAATTCGTTTTAGACTTAAAATGTGTCGTTTGATGATTTTTTTTTATTGAGTTTAAAGCGGTCGACAACTAATGGTCATGGCATGTACAGTGAATGTGTTTTAGCATCAGGAACCTAGGGTAGAGTGTAGTGTGTGGGTAGAGTAACTTATCTGATAACTGATGCAAATCAACGTCTGTCTTTGCTAAGTGTACGCTATGTATCCGAACGTCTGGGGTCAACACCAGTGGTACCAGCTCGCACAAGGATGAAAATTATGGTCATTCATTATTTGGTTAATAAACGAAAATTTTCTCTCAAACCAGGTGAGATTCGAACTCACGACCTTTAGTTCAAAAGGAGGCGCTCTGACATCTGAGCAACAGAGGGGGTTATGTCGTTTTAATAGATTTGTGCAAATTATTGAATTCGGATGGGACCCGTATTATGCCACACTGTTATCACTTTAAATGATATACATGGAGACAAAATAATCTTGAGAGAGTTTTACAACTGTCAACCACGTAAAAGAATCGTATAAGTATATTTTTGGTAAAATAACGCTTACATTTGTGATTATAAATATATATCATGTGAATAATTGCTTATTATTAAATTATATTTATGTTAGCATTATTATCATCACTGTTTAAAAATAATAAATTAACTGGAAAATATTAAACGTGTATTAAATATATTCGTCAAGAAACTCCAACTAAATGCTAACAATAAGTTTAAGTTGGTTGCCTAATTTGGCGCATACTAACGATTATAAACTATATTACCGTTAACTTTTTTATAAAATATATTTTTATATATAATAAAAATTTACTTTCTTTATACATGCTATAAATTTCTAAGCTATGTATAAGTTTGCAAAAAAGGTCGACGAAAATACTCTAATGAAATGCGCTATGAGCACGTGTGCTTGGTTGTATAGTAATTTCCAGCCACTTTTAGTCTGTCAAAAGTAAACTTACTTCGTAAAATATAATTACTAAAATCACTAGACAGTTGGACTGGGATTAGCGAACGAGTATAGCGGTACTGTCAGATCGCCGACGATTTGATCTGTTATGTAGATAAATCAATACTCTACTCTACTTAGTTTTTAAAATCATTTACAATGAGCGGCAAAATAAAGTGGCCACTCTATAAATTTATTAATTTAAAGTTAAAGAAAAGTTAGAAGACACCTCAATAAGAGAGGCGTAGTGGCAAGAAGGGAGGCTAATATTCCCAAATTACAACCAAACACTGTAGGACCGACTAATTTTTTTCGACAGCATCAACACTGGATATACAGGTTGGAGCTGAATTCTCTATATGATGAATCAAGTTTTGTTTGAAGTCTGGCGATGGCCGAAAGAGAGTTAATACGGAGAAATCGAAGATATGCCCACGCTGGTTGACCCATAGAAGAAGTTTGGCGGTGGTGGTGTCACGGTTTGGCTGGAATCTCACTTGAAGCTCGAACTGAACTTATTTGCATCAATGGCCCCATGAATGCTCACTGGTAGATAGAGTTATTTTCAGAAGCAGTAGTTTTCACTTTGGTTCTTTCTTGGGACAATTTCGTCCTTATGCTTAATAATGCATGCCGCATACTGCAAGAATCCGACGTATTACTTGGGTAAAGTTGGATTAAGACTCTAGAACTGCCATCCTGCTGCCGTGATCTTAATATCTCGAACACCTTGGGATGAACTTCATCGTAGGGAATAAGTCAACAAGGCAGCCAGAAAGTCTTGCAGACTGAAAACATGCTTCGTGAAGAATATAAACGTATTCCTTAAGTTTTTATTCAAATTTTTTTCCTTTTCCTTCCAAATCGTATGCAAACGGTTATGATGTTTTAGGACATAATACCCGATATTAGAAAATTTGTTTAAGTTCACTCGTAATTTGTATTGACTGTAATGTATTTCTGATATTACACTATTTTCTTTTGTAGTCTTCTAATTAAATAAATTACGCTAAGGAATCAAGCAGTATTGGCCATTGTTTTATTTTAAAAATTAAAGATGTTGAGTATACAATATGAAACAGTGTATAAAACTTATAATGAATTTTTATTTTCGGAAATTTATAGGGTGGCCACTTTTTTGCCGGTCAGTGTATATTGTTTTCTTATTATTAAAATAAACAATAATTATTATGTCATTATTAAATATATGTTTACATTCGCAGTATGCATATTTTCTAAAAGAAATGCATATTTATGCGCATATTTTTCTCTTTTTTGCATATTTACTAGGTCTAAGTCCTAGCAATGATATGAAAACAGTTAAGTACTTTGGGGTCCTAGATACTTACCTCGAGAAATAGAAAAAATAATTATGGTGCAGACATTTGTCTGTGATATTGTAGCATTTTTTAGAATTAATATATTAAATTATTTTTATTTCCTTTTAACCCGTGATGATACGCTGATGGTCGTGTTTACGATCAGAAATTTTTATTGGAAAATACCGAAATATGACTGAAGATCTACCTACCTTTTTATTTAAAGACGCCGGTTTGGCTAGTTATTAGTTAATCCTTTTGCGGGTTCTTTTCATAAATTCGGTAATTGTCGTCAAAACGCCGTTGTAACGTTTTCGGAAAAAACCTAATCTAAAAGATTATATTTTATCACGTCCAATTACTAGTACCGTAATATTACCTTCTCAGAAATAGATACAGGCTGGCCTACGATTTTTTAAGAGGCAGATATCCCTTCTTCTTTTTTTGATTTAAGTTTTGGTAAAATTTTAGAAGAACCTTTTTTTTACTTCTCAGTGGGCCGTTGTGGAGTAAAGGCTGATTTCTCGTGAGACGCTTCGCTCACATCGTATCTGTTATCTACCGTCTGTGAATTGTTTTCTAAGTGGTGTATACACTTTATATTTGAGTTTCTTTTCTTTATACTATATTAGATTATACATAGTTCTAAAGTACCTTTAACGTTAATCAAAGTCATGTGTTGGATAAAGTAAGTTTCAAGTACAGTGTATAGCTTCAGTTAAGTACCTAGTGTCGCAGTCGTCAAGATTTACTGTAAGTAATCATTATCTTTAATTATCTGGGCGGATAATATGGTATGGTGTCATATCATTTGCCATTAATCTGGACGTCTCTAAAGTTCCTGATGTCTTCACTTGTAGATTGCTGATTTTTGCATTTAATTTAAAGAACATTTCAATGGATTTAAGAATTTTAATAACTAATAATTATGAACATTTAAGTCTCAGTTTATCATTAAATAATAGTGCGAGATAGCAATCGCTTAACAAGTGCGGTTTGGTTAAATTTTTATGTTTTGATTTCTGAACCTTTTTGTATCTTGTAATTTAGATTTTATAAATTTTTGTTATCTTTTGTGTTTGTTATAATTTTTATTCATTGTTTTGCTGTAATATCTCGAGATATGCCAAAACTTTATTGTACATGATTGTATTATATATCTTTGTGAAAGCATTTTTTAATATATTACAGCTATTTTTATATGTATACCACCATTTCATAGTTGTTGGTGTACATTTTATTACTTGTGTTGTATTCAGTAGCGTCATAATTTTGTTGTTGAATATATTGTTATTGTTTTATGTACCGGGTGGTCAATAAGCCGATCTCTCGGCTATATATCAGAAACTATTCATGTTATAACTTTAGGAGAAAAATTCCTTTGTAAAAGTGGTCAGAGAAATCGCTGGAAATAACTTTCAAGTTTCTGGGTTAACGCTAGGGGCGTAACCTGTGAATAAAAATTTGAAAACCAGTTTTTTGTGAAATATGCCCAATTATACCAGTGATAAATAAGTAAACTAGAAAGAGGCCTAAATTCCGCACAAAGTTGTTCAAGTACTTTTTTTATTTTTTCAAATAAAGGGTGGGGAAGAGTGGAAAGTATTTGTGGATAAATACTATAACTTTGGTTTGGATCAACCGATTTTAACGAAATTAGTCTCATTAGAAAAAGTATGGATGATTTAATTTATATCTATTATAAAACAATTGAATTTAGTTTTAATTGTCATGGATAGAGGGTACTTTTGAATAGAAAAATTAAAATTTATTTTTCTTCAAAATGTTTAATGGAAACACCTATTTATTGTAAATTATAATGGAACTCGATTAAAGTCGTAACAAAACGGTGCAAACCGTATGTTGATAGCTTTTGTAGAACTCGAGATATGAATAAAAACGCATAAACATAAATAAGTATAGTATTGACTCACCTTTATTATAACTGAAAATTAAATATGTGAAAGATCATACAAACATCTAGAAATTAAAACTTAATGTCCAATTAAATGTTTAAATTTTTTTTATCATTGTCCACACAAAGATGTAATCTTTCGCGCGTAGAATACAGCTGCTTCAATCTCAGCTGTTGATATACATTTTATTGAGTTTATAATGCGCTGTTTCATCTCGACTCGCGTGGTTGGTCAAGTTTGGTACACTAAGTCCTTCAATCTTCCCACAGATAAAAGTCCAGATATGTGGAATAAGTCTGGAGATTTCCCTTCCTAATCCATTTATTTGGATAACTTGCATACAAATAATCTCGAACTCATCTGGAAAAGTGCGCAGGACACCGTCATGTTAATATCATATATCTTCTGGTTTGTAAGGGAATATCTTCCAATAAATCAGGCAACTGATTTTAGAGAAATCCAAATATTTTTCGCCATTTAAAGTTATATCAAAGAAATATGGACCTACGATCTTTCATCAACTATACCACACTAAATTTAAGGACTTCATCTACCTTGAACCCGCACCTCATGTATCCAATGCAGATTTTCTTTGGCCCAATAATTATATCATACAGATTAACACCACCGCACTATTAAACGTAGCCTGTCTGTTCACAAATCTTTGACATGATACGCGATTGTTCTTCTAGCAGACCTAACATCCAATTGCAGTAATCCAGCCTTGCATCAAAATCTCTCTCATGTAAAGCTTGGTGGAGAACTAAAAACACAACTTTATTTAACTAAAACTCAAAAATCTTGAAAAATCTACAATTGTTCACAAGATAAATCGTGCATAAGTATTTTTAAGAAACGGATAAAGGATAAAAGCGCGTGTTGCCGTTTTTATCGGAATATTAAAATAACAGTTGAATCTAAAGTTTAAAAGGAATTCCAAGTTTCTGATCTAAACGTTCACTTTATAATATGAAAAACCAACCTGTGATGTTTTAAAATCCTTAGAACAGTAGTTTTGGGTATGTTTAATTCTATAGAGATTTGCCGACTACTTATATGTGGATTCTGTTGAATTAAAGCAAGAACATTGATTGAATTATCTTCGGTCATACCTCTACTATATCGTTTAAAACAAGGACGATGAAAACTACCAGTTTCTCTTATCTTTTTACCTTTCTTTCAAATACTTCTTTGCCATAATGTCTCCTATCAGGATATCTTACAGAATATATACGTGAGGCAATAGCGGCATTTTGGTGACATTCGAAATAAACTCCAATCATATCATACAATTCTGCATTTGATATACTCATCACGGATTATTAGTACTCATAATTAATTACTAATATTACCAATATTAATATCTATTGAAAAAAGTGCAATCTTCAATTCGGATTATAATATAAACACTCTCGAAAAAACTATTTTTAATCATATAAAATAACAATGGTCAAAATAGTATCAACATTAAGATTCTTTTGCTATAAAAAAATTTAAAGTACCTACTGACTTATTTTTTAATTTAATTTATAATACAGTGTGAGTCAATACTATACTTACTTATGTTTATGCGTTTTTATTCATATCTCGAGTTCAACAAAGCTATTAACATGCGGTTTGCGCCATTTTGTTACGAATTTAATCCAGTTCCATTATAGTTTACAATAAATAGGTGTTTCTATTTAACATTTTGAAGAAAAACGAATTTTAATTTTTTCTATTCGAAAGTACCCTCTACCTATGACAATTAAAACTAAATGCAATTATTTTATAGTAGATGTAAATTAATTCATCCACACTCTTTCTAATGACACTAATTTCGTTAAAATCGGTTAATCCAATCCAAAGTTATAGGTATTTATCCACAAATACTTCCCACTCTCCCCCACCCTTTATTTGAAAAAATAAAAAAAAGTACTTGAACAACTTTGTGAAGAATTAAGGCCTTTTCTAGTTTACTTATTTAACACTTGGTATAATTGGGCATATTTCTAAAAAAACTGGTTTTCAAAGTTTTCTTCACAGGTTACGCCCCTAGCGGTTAACCCAGAAAACTTGAAAGTTATTTCCAGCGATTTCTCTTGGCCACTTTTACTAAGAAATTTTTTCTCCTAAAGTTATAACATGAATAGTTTCCTGATATATGAGATCGGCTTATTGGACCACCCGGTATGTATTTTATTTTTCGGCTCCTAACAAGTTCCCTGATAAAATAGTAACTCTGAGTATTTGCTTTTTATCTTTAATTATTATTATGCCTTTGACCAGTAGAAAGGTCATTCTGATTAAGTTTCGTAGGTAAGGAAGTGTAATACCTAATATATTTATTATTTATTTATATAATGTGTTGACCAAATTTATTTGATAATTAACTGTTGGTATCTTTCTTTGGGTTTGATCTCTGAACCTAAATATCTTTCCTGATCTCTTTTCTGTTCTAAGGTTTCTTAATTTTCTCCTTAACCCCAAAAAATTTAGTGGCGCCCTGTTTCTATCTTATCGTATCTTTGGTAATTTTACCCATCTATCTTTTTGTTTATTTCTGTATTTTTTCTAATATCTCTTATCCTATGTTTACTTATTTCATACGTTGGACCTATTCTCGGTTCTAAAAGCTAGTTTCGAACCAACGACTCGCTCTCCACCAACCATCTGGCTGCCGTTCGCAGTGGCTCCATTAGTGACCTTTCTGGCACCATCCAAAAAAAGTTTCCGAGGTTACAATATTAATAAGAATCAAAGACGACACATCAAAACTTCTAATTTTATTTTCAGAGTCGACTGGTAACGACTAAATTGAGCTAATAAAATATGCTGAATTGTCGATATGGAAATTGTTTAATATGTTCATCAATATTAAGTGTTGCATTTAATAATTAACATAATGAACGACAAGAAAAACCCAATTAGAAAATGCTGTTTAGCGCACTCACTTCACACGTACAAATGCTATTGATTTTCTATTGAACTTATTGCTTACATATTTATAAACTACATTATAGAGGCATTTGAATAAAAGTGTTTTAAGTAATCAACATAAAGCACCTACAGAGGCAAAATGGAAGTTCTTCTAAAAGTATTACATATATTTTCATTAGTACCCATTATTAATCTCAACGCTTGCGTTTTTAAATATGAAAAGACATACAAAATATATGTTATTATATATTTTTTACTTATAGCAACTTTACAATGGTACTCTTTTATTGGGCTTTATATTTATAATGAAATTTCCAATTCGCGGATATTTTACAAATCAACCTTCTTAGCTGAAGCTGTAGAAAATATTACATTTTTCCTGGATATATTAATAACAACCATGGGTTCTGCATTTTGGAATAGAAACACCTGGCTTAGGTTTTTAAAAAAATATAACGAAATAAAAAATAGATTAAACTTAAAGAACGAAAGTCTCTTTATAAAAAATTTTCCTGCAGTATTTATATGCAATATAATTGTATTTCTTATTGTATCAGTAATAATAAACATTGTATGGATTTATAATATTGGCATCGTCGTACAAATTAAATATGTTATAATGTATTACTTGTATTTAGTCCAATCAATGAAATTAACAATAATATACTATTATATCTATGTAATTTATGTGTCTTATAGTAAACTAAATACTGATCTTAATGTTGCTTGTGCTATGAATCAGTTTGAAGTTTTAAGCGTTATAGAAAGACGGCATACAGATTTGTATAGATTAACCAAAAACATAAACAATTTGTTTGGAATGCAGATTTTTTATTCAATAATGTCGAATTGTGTTGCATCAATTAATTACATAAACTTGGCTGAAAACTTTAATTGGATAGACATGGATGTTAAGCCAGAGTATTCAAATTTTCTTTCAAATGTTACTATGTCTATTATATTGATGGTAAGTATATCTGCGTTATTTTTACAACAAATTTTTTCTATATCAATCTTGAAATTGCCAAATGTATCTGCTTTTTACTGTGCCTCGTTAATTTGCACATTTGATTATTTTCCCTCCCTTTTACTTCGCTTCTTTTGATGGAATTATCTTCTTCTTCTTCAGCCTTCATTTATCCATTATTAGACATATGCCTCCTCCAATTACTTCCACGCTTCCTTTTCTTTTGAAATTGTCATCCACTGCTTTCCAGCTACAGCTGTTATATCGTCTATCCTTTTTTAGGTCTTCCCACGCTTCTTTTTGTTTCTAGAGGTCTCAGAAAGGTTATATATATATATATAATATATATATATATATATATATATATATATATATATATATACATATTGTTCTCCTTTTTTTATATTGATATTATCTATCGAGATGTTTTCTAGGCTGTTGCTTAATATCTTTTTTTATCGAGATTCATTTTTAAGCCTATTTGACTCGATTTGTGCTTTAAATCTTGTAGCATTGATTTGAATCTTGAAACGCAAATGGTTTAGATATACTCCATCTATTTTTAATCCCCTCTTTGCCAAGGTCTATTTTCATATTTTCCAGATCATCATCTATTTTTACGTGAAAAATTCGAAAAATAATCGACAAATGCCAGATGTAGTGGTATGTTTTACTTTATTGTTTTTTCAATAACTGTTTGGATTGTTTACAAGTGATCGATAGTGCTAAAACCCATACGAAAGCCTGCTTGCTCCACTGGTTCGTATGCATAAAGCTTAACAGAGTCTATTTTTTTATTATTCGGGTTAGTAGTTTGTACATGTGTGACAATAAGCTTATTGGTCAGTAGTTTTTTATATTTGCGGCGTCCCATTTTTTATGGAGTAGAATGACTTCCGCAGTTTTCCATGTTTTTGGTATTTGTCCTTCCAATAGGCATTTATTCAGTAATGCTCTCATTGCCCCTTTTAATGCAGTGCCTACCATTTTTAGCATCTACGAAGTAATTTCAACTTCTCCTGGTGTTTTCCCATTTTTTATTTGTTTTAGGGCGGCTCTAATTTCTGATGTTATTATTTCAGGGAAATCCTCTGAGCCCATATTTAAGATATGTTTTGTTGGTATATCGGGGTTCGGAATAGTAGAAGTATACAGCTTCTCACAAAATTTTCAAATTTCCCTAATGGTCTCTTCCTTATACGAGCACAATGTTCGACGGTCGTCTTTTATCTTTATGATTTTATTCCTGCCAGTGGATTTACATGTTTTTAGGACTTTTATGTTCTTATTGTTCTCTATGGTTTCAAGAATCTGGTTTGTTCTATAAGCTCTGAGGTCTTTTCGAATATTTTTTTTAACCCTTCTGTTGAGCGCTTTATAGTCCGGGTTATCACTGTTAGTTCTTCTTCTTTTCTCTATCTGTTCTAGTGTCTCAGGTTTTAGTTTAGCTTGTTTTTGTTTTCTTATTCTGCAACAAAGTTTTTTAGTAACTGTTTGTACGTCTTTAGTTATTTTATCAGCTAGTTTATCTATATTCTTGTACTCAAAGCTATTTGGTACTAGCTTTTGTGCTAATTACTCTTGGTATTTCTCTTTATTACTGGCTAGGATGTTGGTAAAGGGTTTGTTGTTAGTAGTTTTCGTCTTTCTCTCGTTAAATTTGTTCAGTACCTCGATGTTTTTACATATTGATCTATCATAGGAATAATATGAAAGGATAAAATCTATTTCATTCTTAACCTGGCCGTCACGGCTACGCCATGTTCACTTTTTTTGTATTTGTTTTTTTATAGTACGTGTTCAGGCAAAAATATTTATACCTATTGGATGGGTGTAATTATACCTACTATTTATTTCATCTATCCTATGGTTCAACAACCCAATTTGGGTTTTAGCCTTCCTCAGCAAATTTCTCCATTCGTTACAGTCTGTAGCTATTCTTCTCCACGATCGCCTGCCAAGGAAATATCTTGCATCCTTATCTACATCATCCTCTATCCCTTTCTCAGTTTTTCAATACGCTTCTTGCTATGCATTTTTGAATTTAACAGTTTCTTTGAAAATCGGCTTTTTTCCCTCCTAAATACATGGCCTGCCCATTGAAGATGCTCTAGGCCAGCGATACTCAACCTTTTTTTCCCTGGGCCACATAGTAGTTATTGCCACAGCTTGCGGTCCGCAATCTAGGTCATTTTCATAAATACTTATTAGTTTTCTCATGATTCGAAAAAAATTAATGCATTTAAAAAGCATTTGACCAAAATTTTGCCTAAGTATGATACATTGTTGTAACCAGTATTTCAAAAGCGTTTAAATGAGGTGTCACATGATGTCTGTACTGTCCCATTTAAAAAAATCATAGTTTTGTCAAAAGTATGCGCAAGTTTTGAGAGTTTTATAATTATCCGGTACTAATTTCCAGAATTCTTCATAATGATTTGTGTCCCTTTTTTCTTTAAAAATTGCCTCAAGGATTGTATCATTTTTAAAGTCTATCAGCTCATCTGACAACTTTACGCTAGTAAATCCCAATGCCCCAAGTTGTGTAGTAGTGGCTACTTCTAAGTGCCAGGGATTTTCCACTAATAGCAAACATTTCCTGATTTTTCGCAAATCAGTAAATCTTTTCTGGAATTCATTCCTCAAGGAAACTAAGTAATTGGAAATGGTAGTATAGTTTTCTGGAGAAACATCAATTCCCTCTTGTTGCGCTCCTAATAATGTCGGAAAGTTCTGTAGATTTTTTATATTAATTTCGTAGATGCACATATTTAGCTTGTCCTTGAAAGCAAATACATTATTTGCCAACTGCGAAATAATTTTGTACTTACCTTGTAAACGACAATTAAGTCCGGCAAGTTTTTCTCTTATGTCGCAAATAAATGCTAACAGACAACACCAGCCATTTTTTATCTTGTTCAAGATCACTGTAAGTTTTATTATTTTGTTGTAGAAACAGTATTATTTCGTACTCTAAAGAGTAAAACCGTTCTAAAACTTTTGCTCTGCTCAGCTATCGTTCCCCGGTATGTAAAAATACATCGCCATGCTCACTTTTTAATTCTTCTAATAAACTTTTAAATTTTCTATGGTTAAGTTCTCGTGCTCTAATAAAATTAACGATGTTAATAACAGTTTTCATCAGGGCGTCAACTTCCGGTATGGTGGTAGGTACGTGCTGCGAGATTTTCTTGATGTATGGTGCAGTGAATTGTTAACAAATTATTTATATCATATGCTTTTTTCAAAAGAGAAATAAATCCAATATTATTTCCTGTCATAGACGGACATCCATCTGTGCACACCAACTTTTTAACGTCAATGCTATTTTTTTTCCAAAAACGTACAAATAACATCAATCATTTGGTATGACCTTTCAATGGATGAAAGAGAAAATCTTCACGAATTCCATAATCTTCAGTATAGTACCGTACAAAAAGAGAACATTGTGAAGTTGATGAAACATCAGTGCTTGAATCAAATGCTAAACTCCAATATTTACAATTCTTTAAGTCGTCGATGATATGATTAAAAATATGTTTCTAAATATCTTCAATTCGCCTGACGCACGTGGAATCTGAGAGTTGTAGTTGTCTGATTTGTGATATTATCTGAGTTTTATTGCTGAACTTTTCAAATAAAATATTTAAAGCATTTATAAAGCATTCCTTTACAATCTCAGCGGCAGTAAATGGCTTCATATGTTTTCCTAATAAATAGCAAATTTCGTAGGACGCTCTCGTCACTGATACATCTTGTGACAGTGAAAATGCCATTATATTTTGCTTCTGCTGTAACAACCTTTTCAAGACGCATAGTTTTTCTCTTCGCAATGCAGAGCCAACTAGGAAACTATCGCTAAACATCTTGTGTTTTGTATTATAGTGTCTCATAATATTATACTTCTTTAATATAACACTCTCTCGACAAATCAAACAAGTTGCTGAACCGTGTTTGTTAGGTAGAAAAAAATATTCATCTTCCAATTATCTTGAAATAGTCTGTTTTCGTCAGATATTTTACGTTTTGATTTTGAGGACACGCCAGCCATTGTCACTGTTTTAAATTTTCGGCAAATCAATTATAATTAAAATTATTATAAGAAAAAGAAACACACTTCGCTTGACAAAATTTGAAAAAGACGATACGTGTGTAAACGGAAGCGCTAAATGAGATTGATATGTTCATATGATAATTGAACTGGTTCCAAATCAACATGAATTGGAAATGCAAACATAACATAACAACGTCAACATCGGCAAATCCCCGGTTGAACACCACAGGGGCGGATCTTTTTATATTATAAATTAGACTTTGTTGATTAGGTAATTTTTAATAATATTTTTATAATGAATTACAAAAATATCTAATATAATCGTATTTTTTTAATTTTAAGATTTTATAAATACATATGTAAATAAAGTCAAAAATTCTTAGTTAGCCTTCCGGCCGCATAAAAAATGCCCGAGGGCCGCTTCAACCGAAGGTTGAGTATCACTTGACTGCTCTAGGCCAACGTTTCCCAAATTTATTTTTCCGTGACCCGGTTATTTTTGTGCTTATCTTTCGAGATCCACTATTTTTTTTGCATATGCTGGTGTGTGCGCGTGTACAAGAAAATATATTTAAACATTTATTATAGTTTTTAATAAAGAATCAGTAGCTTAAAAAAATGTAATGAAACAAAAGAAATTTTTTTTATTTCGAAAATATGTGTTTTGACAGCTAATGGTCATTGACACAGGTACAATTTACATTTATGTTTACATGGTTAATACTTTATATTCAGTACAAGTTAGTTTCAATACATTTTTTATAATACATTTTGTTTTAAATTATATTGTATATCTTTGTGTTTTTTTTTTTTTCGTTTAATACATTTTCGTAGTTACTGCTGTTTCAGATAAGTATGCTTTTTAGGTTGTTACCAAGATTGTGTTTTCTTCTGGCCGCTAGGTAGTGTTGGCAGTCAAGAAGTACATATGTTACGGAAGTCGTGTTCCTGCAGTACTGGCACAAAACCTGATTTCTGGAATTCATTACGTGTCCATTCTTAATCTTCGAATGATAGATTTGTCCTTTAATTTCATTGGTGGGAGCTGGTGGTAAAAAACGTTTGGTTGTAGAACGCTTAACTTGTATTGCTGTTTATCCAATGATCATTCCTAGTGTATCCTAGTGTAACCTAGTGTATGTATATCCTAGAATATCCATTATTTTATGTTTTAGTGCTCTTTTTAAATCTGATACGGTTTGAATGTCTATTGTTATGTTAAGACATGCTTGTTGTGCTGCTCGATCGGCTTTTTCGTTACCTGGAACACCAACGTGTAATGGGAATGATTACATATACTCTGGATTTCTTGAACTATGGGGTGGATCGAATGTACGTTTCTTATGAATTGCATGGAAGACATAGAGTCCGTACAGATTGCTATAGTTTTATCATCGCTGAGTGGAGTTTTCAGCGCTGGTAGTATTCCACATAGTTCAGCAGTATAAATACTGCAATTACTAGAGAGTCGAAACAAGTCGACGGTGGTTGTAGTCGTTGTAGCTGCACAGACAACACCTTCTTTACTCTTAGATGCGTCTGAGTAAAGGATCTTATCGAAGTTGCATTGATTTAGTATTCCGTAGAATCTTTGTTTAATAATTAAAGACGATATTTCGTTCTAATTATTTTTGAATAATTCGATATTGAAATTTGAAAGTTTACATATCTATGGAGGAGTTTTAGGGACCGTGAAAGGGCTAGTCGATAACAGATTAATATTTAAATAAGAAATTAACATCTAGTTATTGTCTATTACGGATTAGGTTTCTTGTGAGATTTGTGGGATTTGCTAAAACTCTAGCAAAATAGAGCATGATCGGAATGCTCCTAAATAGAGTCGAAGGGAAGTATTTTTGACCACATTTAGTGAATGTAGTAGTGATTTACTTGATGATGTGCAGAGAACACTGTCATAGTTAAGTTTGGAGCGAATCAGAGCTCAATATATTTTAAGTAGTGCTTCCTCATCAATTTCCCAGCTATAATGAGCTAGTTATTTAGGGAGATTCATTTTTTGATGGCAGCTACTCTCAAGTTCTCGAATGTGTGGTCTCCAGGAAAGTTCTTTATCGAAAATAATGCCGAGGAGCTTTATTTGGTCTACTAATTGAATAATTTTGGATTTGGATGGAGAGAAGTTAAGGCCGGATTGATTAACCCAGTTGTTTATTTTACTTGTGTTTTGTAGTAAAGTATATGTGCTGGATGTGACCTTTTCATGACAGAATAATATTATGTCGTCGGCATATATTCCGTATTATACAGGGTCGTTAATGAATCAACTAAAATCGTTAATACTAAGGAGAAAGAGTGTGCTGCTTGTGCTGTGCTAAGTGCCTTGTGCCTTGAATGTGCTTTTTTATTGGGTTAATTTTGTAATTGCCGATACACTCTTCTGTGGACGTAACTATGCAATGGTTTATTTGTTTTATGTCTGCGACTACGTCATTTTGATATTTGAGTACGTCTATGTACACTTTTACAGTTAGTTTTAAGAGTCCCCAATGAGCATCTGAGATTTTCCATCTCGTTTTTGTATATTCGGATTTGACTGCATCGTTAGTAATGATAATGGAAAAATGATTGCTATTGAATAAGAGGTCTAGAGTATTCCAAGTTAGTAACGGGTGTATTTTGGGATCACATAAGCTTATTGTATTGTATTGATCACATAAGTCTATTGATGAAAAGCTTCCTGACTGAATATGAAAGTATGTACTATTTCCTGTATTTAATAGGTTAATATCAGTATTGTTAATGATATTTTTGATTATTTTACCTCTACCTTATGTATTTTTGGAGCTCCACAGTAAAGTGCATTAAAATCTCCAACCATAATAAATGGGCCAGAAATTTGAAATGTTAGGTTTTCTAATTTAGTGCTTATCAATGTATAATTAGGAGAAATATAATAAGCTATACATTGTGATTTGTTCTGACACCATGCTGTTATAGCAACAGCTTCTAATGCAGTGTTTACGGTGAAAAATATCAGTTGATACGATAATAATTAATTGATGTTCCTACGCTAGCGCGTCGGTGTGTAGTTCTAATATGGTGATAACTAACAAAGTTTTTTAGGGGCTGTTTGTTTCTATGAAGTTTGTTTCTTGTAAACAAATAAACTCAGAATTGGTTTCGGAAATAAGGTTTTGTATGCGTGCCAGGCGAGAATAGAATCCATCGCATTTTCATGGAATAATTATGAATTTGTTAATAAGAGGATTTTTAAGATGTCTGTGAGTTTTAAAATGTGTCAGAAATGTAATCATCATCAGTTGTTTCGTGTGAGAAGTCAAGATTGGGTAATTTTGTAGAATCACCCATTAAGAGTTCGATTTTGTCCTTAAATTTTTTTTATAAAAGGAGTTAGTCTATTTTTGGTTAATTTCTCATTAAGGATGGTATATATTTGGTATAACGTAAAAATAAGTGATTTGATATTTGGTGTGAATTTTAATGCTTTAAGGTATGCATCGCTATTACCGTAACAGGTAAATCATTAGGTAATAATAAAATTTAGAAAACTGATAAAATACGAAGTAAGATAACTTTTTAAATGCGAATACATCGTCAGATTTATCAAGGCACAGAGACTTAGATAGATCGGGTATCCAAAAATCAACAAATTGAGACCAGTAGAAGTCAGGCTGATCAAGATGAAGACGAGATAGAAAAACCAAATAATTGCGGACCTTAAAAAGGTGGGAGTTAGAAATTGAAAAACCATAAACAAGAACAGAAAAGAATGGAGAAATATTGTAGAATGCACCAAGTCACACAACTACTTGTAAACCCAAAGTGATAATGTGGACTGATTCGCCGAGACAAATGAATAAGAAGAGCCCAAAGAGGCTGGCAATCACTCCGCTAGGATGATGATGATGTATATATAGATGTTTTAATTGTCACAAAAACTGGAAGCTTGATGACATTGTCGATAAACACGTGTAACTGATATCAATGAATATCTTTGGCTCTTTACTTGTAAATAAATTTAATATTCGCATATCATAACGTCATCATCTCCACACATATTTTTGTTTTTATTTTAAATTGTTTACGTCACCCGCAGTTCCTTTAAATGCTCATAACCTTACACAAGAAATTTTTAATTTAATATTTTAATATAAATAACACAAAACTGTAAGTTAAACAAAAATATACTTCCTAAATCTTCACCATTGTCTAGTTTCAATTTAATTTTTTTACATTTCATATGTTTTTCAAGGGTTCTTACGTGTTTTGAAAGTTGTGCGCAAATGCTCAATAGTGCACAAACAGTGTGGAAATACTTACTTTCATGCTTTGACTAATGATAGTCTGATAAGACCAAAACCGTTCTGATGAAAATCCTACTCCTTTTGGATATTTTTAATATTTTAGTAATTTACCAATTAATAAGTTTTACTTAGTTAAGTATAAGTCTTATTTATAAGCCTTTTTAACTAGGGTATACATCTGACAAGGGGGAACTTTCCCTTTATAAGGACGCCAAGTTGAAGAGTTGTGGTGAAAGTTCATCTCCCTGTTTTAGTTTATTGTTTATTTCAAATGTCTCCGAGTATTGTTGTCCAAGTTTCACCTTACATCGTAACAGTTTCATACACATCCGTATCAACATGACTAGTTTTTTGGAAAACCAAGTTCCTGCATCGATTTCAACAGTCTGTCCCTAGTGCATACACTATTAAATGCTGGTTTAAAATCTATGAACATCTGATGAAGCTCACGATCAAACTCCCAGCATGTTTCCATTATCTGTTTTATTGTGAATATCTGGTTAATAGTAGAGTGGCCCGGTCTAAATCCGCATTAATAATCTCCAACGATTTCTTCTGTGTATGTTTTGGTTCTTTCTAGCAGGATGTTTGCAATAATTTTGTAGGTGGTGTTTAGGAGTGTTATTCCCCTGTAGTTAATATATTGCTTTTTGTTTCCTTCTTTGTGTATTGGTACAATAACCCCTCCTTTCCATTCATCTGGCATCGTTTCTTCTCGCCAAATGTTTTGAATTAGCTTGTATATAGAACTGTACACCGTTTTTTCTCCATGTATTAAGCACTCTGCGGGTATACCATCGCTACCTGGTGTCTTATTATTTTTAATTTTTTTAATTGCCTGTATTACTTCTTCGTATGTCGGGCATTGGTCTTCTATTTCAGCCGTATGTACCTTTATGTTTGATATATGTCTGCTAGATTGGTCGTTCAATAGTTGATATAAGTATTTCCAAGCCCATTTAGCCCTGGCTATTTTTTCAACTGCATCTGTAACTCCTGTTCTTTTTTTTATTTGTAGGCTTGGCACTTTATCTCTTATGGTAATACCTAATATTGATATTTCCATAGCGCGTTGTGTAACTCTTATTTTATCTATTGTTCTTTTTGTCAGAGTCAGTTTTTATGCACCATACGCAAGAACCAGTAAAAAGCACTGATTAAAAACCTTTCTTTTTAAACAAACTAGGATAATACACTTGAAAACGTTATTTAATCTACTAAAGGCAGCCCATGTGAGTCCTAGTCTTCTATGTATTTCAGTTGTCTGATTATCTCGGCAAAAGCGAATCTCATGCCTTAGATATTTGTAAGCTATTACATGTTAGATGCTATGGCTCCCAATCAGAATTTAACCGCTGACTACAAGGTTGGTCATGAATTTTGTCTTTGAGGTATTAATTTTAAGACCAATTATTTTTTACACTTTATAAAGCGTGTGCAGCATTTTTGTAGCTTTATCTAATAACAGATAAGATATTAGAATATAATAATAAAGGAAAATATATAGAATAGAAGTAACAGCTATCTAATTCCACGTTCTATTCGAAACTTCTTGGTATCTTCATGAAGGCGGACACAAGCTGTACCAGTTTCGTAAATACTTTTAATTAAGGCGATATATCGGTAGTCAATGCGGCAGTCAGCTAATACTCGAAGCATTTTATGATGATCTATAGTATCGAACGCCTTTTCATAATCTACGAATATAAGAAAAATAGGCTTGTTATACTCTGTACACTTTTCTATTAGGGTTTTTATAACTTGTAGATGATCATTTGTTCCGTATCTGGAGCGGAACCCAGCCTGTTCACAAGGTTGGTAACTATCCAGTTTGTTCACAAGCCATTTTGTTATTATCTTCATGAATCGTTTGTATGTATGGGAAAGCAAACTAATAGGTCTGTAGTTCTTTAGGTCTGAAATGTCATCTTTTTTCTGCATTATGGTTATTATTGCATTATGCCACTGGAAGGAGGTTACGCCTCTTGTCAAACAAGCATTGAACATCTTTTTCAACACATTTACTAACGTTCTGTTTTCTTCTTTGATTTGTTCAAGGACTATACAATCTTCTCCAGGTGATTTATTGTTTTTCATCTCCCAGAGAGCTGATTTTATTTCCTCTCTTGTGATATCTGGGATGTCTTCTGAGCCTACATTTTGAACTTTTGGTATTTGATTTTGATCAGGATTTGGAAGTTCTTCTCGCTTATACAATTCTGAGTAAAAATCTTAAATGGCTTGAGTTATGTATTCAGTATTGTAATTTCTGACATCTTTTCGAATGGATTTCGTGATATCTTAGTTTAAATGTCTAAGTGTTACAAAATTATCTGTGTATTTGCCTTTCAATTATCTTCTTTTGTTTATAAGATCTTTACTAGCTTGAGTGAGTGTATCCATCTTGTTTTTTCCTTTTGCCTTATATTTTCTATGAGAGTTTCAAATCGCACTATTTATTTGCAGGTTTGTCACCTCTATATCTAATGCATTTTCATTTAGATATTCTACTTCTTTCATTTCTGAAGTTATGATATTCTGATTAGCTACTCTACCTAGGTACCACCTAGGCACTAGTTAAGCTACTCTAGGTACCTATACATTTTGAAATAAATAATGCATCTGCTATCAGTCGTTTGATATCGATGTTAGTGTTGACAATTAAGCTCATAAAATTATATTGAATTACAGTGAAAGTAGATATTGCGAATAAAATGTCCCGAAAATCATTATCAGCTGCAGAACTGCAAGATATTACTAATAATTTATGGGGTTGGAACTTATGGAAGATCTTCTTTTGGAAGCAAGTGAAGAGAATGATCAGCAAGTAGTATTAAGTGATAATGAAGAAGAATGTGTAGCTACAAGTTCCCAGATTTTAGAGTGTGTAATTTTTAAAACCAAGGATGGAATCAACTGGAAGAGTCAACCACAACTGACATGACGTATGCGCTCCTGCGACATAATAAAAAGCAAAGTGCACAAAGTAATGTTAGTCCCTGGTCAAAGTTTCAATGATCCTGCTAATTCCTTTTGTTTGGTTGTGGACGAAAAAATTGTGAACGAAATAGTAAAGTGTATAAGTAAACAAGCCAGAAAAGTCTTGTGGGTAGAAAACTGGAACTATTGCGACTGTTCAGAGCTTTATGTGAGTTGCGATAACTATTTTACTGAACTTGCTCTTGTACATAAATTACTGGCAAATTTACTTACTATTGTGGGCGCACAGTGAAAACAATAAGATATTTGTTCCTCGGGATTTTCTAACAAGAACCGTTTAGAGAAATCTTCAATTTTCGGATTCACTTCAAAAGCATCTCTTGTTTCTTGCATTCCGAAAAAAACAAAGAAGTGTCCTAGTCCTGTCTACCATGCATTCCACTGCTTACTGTGCACATGATGTTGGCCAAAAATAGATTTGATGTTCGATTATAATAGTATAAAATATGGTGTCGATACGCAACACCAACTGGTTCATAAATATATGTGCAAAAGATGAACTAACATTTGGCCTTTTGCATTTGTTATAAATATTTTAGACGTGGCTGGGGTAGTCTCATTTATTACTTGGTCAAACTTACATTCAAAATGGACCGAAAACAAAAATGAAAAGCGAAGATTGTTTCTTACGACAGCAGAACAACTCATACATTTTGAGAAGAAAATCAAGGGGACTACAATGGGAAACAAAACAGTGTACTAAAAAATGCTAACAGGAAGTTAAATCACACCCTAAAAAGCAGAAACTAGAAAAATTTCAATTTTAACCAGGAAAAGGTGTCACATGTGCCCAACAAAAAAGGACATGAAACAAAAACAAATTTTGGTGAAATATGCAATAGAAATATGTGTAACGATCAGTATATAATTAGAAAAGTTTGTAAGTATTGCAGTAAAGAAAAATAAATGACTAATCTATGGTTTTATTTTTATTTTTTTTAACCTAATACTTAATAATAATCTAATTTGTCATATAATTTGCTTTCTAGTTGGGAATAAGCTAATATTATGGCATAGTCTCAACTAAAATTGTAAATTGATTTGACCAAGTATTAATTTGTAAAAGCAAAATAATAATATTCTTCTGACTTATGCGTTTTATTCATTTTGTACAGATTGTTTTTGTCGGTACTTTATACATGAGCTGCCAATTACCATAATTTTTTTCATATAATAAAGGGTTTTCACATAATAATGAAAGGCAACAACTCCATAATCTTTTTTCAGGGTATGCGTAAACATCAACCCCTATTTTCAAATAAAATGACCTGGTAAATTTACAAATGTTTTTATTTATTTATTAAGTCTTTATTTGCCTTTAAATGTTTGTTACTTGCGAATAAATATTATTTCTATAAAAGTTTTCTTGCATTTCATTATTTTGTACAAATCCTTCAGGTAGATCGCACCCTCGAGGTAGACCGCATACTATAGTAGCACATTTTTTCAATTTAGACAATTTAAATGTAACTTTATTAAAAAATGCAAAAAAGAATATTAGAAATATATCGTCGGTATACTGCAAAAACTGACCAAGTCAAAAATTACTGTTTTCGGGAAAATGAAGTTTAAGTTGAAAGTTTTATATAAAATCGGATATTAGCTTTATGTGACTGCAATTTTGATATCCTGTGTATTAAAAACTTTAGTTTTTAACCACTATATTTAAACATTGGAGACTTTGAATAGTTATAAAAAAAATGTACATGGTCACTTTTTGTTGTAAAAAAAATTAGAAATTTGACTTAGTCAAATTCAAAAAATATAATCAACACCTTATTAGGAAATGACATTTATTTATTAACTATAGTCAGTACATAAAACAAAATTAAAGTCTAATCAGTTTCTGTGTCCTCGCTTTCGGAAGAAGCTGGTTCCGGTATTAGAACCTTTTTTTTCTTGTCGACTGGAATCGATTTATACCACTCATGGAACTCTGGCGGAATAATCTTGTTTCTGCACAATTGAAGGAGGCTGTTTTTCTTTTTCTCTGGTATAGACAATAGCTCATTGTATAACATTGGAATGTTCTTTGGAATAACAGCAGGTCTTCCCTTGCCACTTACTCTAAGTGTCTTATAATTAGGATCACTAAAATTATACTTATAAAGAATACAGCCAGGTCGACTTTTCTCATAACGCATTACTTTTAATTTTAACCATGATACTTTGTCTCCATTTTCATCTTTGACTCTATTTTTGAAGAACACCTGTGCTAAGGATTTAAGATCGAAAAAGTCTGAATACCGTAATTCTTCAACTCTGTAGGCACTGCTCTTTTTGTTGCGTCTTGTAGAACGGGCTAACTTGAAGATATTCAACAGATCATTCATGGTAAAAATGGCAACATTTTTCTTGGCAGACTCAATGGCACTGTGCATTGAGTCTACCTCCATGTACGAATGTCCTTTCTCCATAAAATTATGCTGCAAAATCTCAATGTGGGTATGTGTTACAACATACAAAAATAATGCGGCAATGAACTGATTGCGGTTTTGGCCGCTGCAGGTGTCAGAATATAAACTGATCTCTGTAATGTCTTTTGGCAGAGTGTTTATCCACTTGATCAATGCTGTTCCAATCTCGGAGCTGCCACGTTGACCATTAATCTCTGTCCATGCATAACAGTGTGCATTATTTGGAGGTGCCGCTTCATAGATTGTAAAGTTGTAAGCACACAATTTAAGAGAATAATACATTTGTGACACGTCTGAGGATGGTATTTGCAATATACTTTGTAAATCGAATGAAGCACTTAAAAATGTTTTTTCTTCAGCTGCTCGAAGTTTGTCAGATTTTTTTGCCTCGGCTGCTTCATCTCTTCTTTGTAGATGTTGCTTATAATCTTCTTCATTAATATTTTTATTCTTATACTGGTTGCAAATTGCACACTGGTCTTTCTTGGGATTAAAAAATGACATATTATAATGTTTTCCAAATATTCTACGATATGTGATTTCAGTAACATGAGCTTCATCTCGACGTTTGCACTGTTCCATATAAAGCTCAAACATTTTGCTGATTGACAAATTGGGATCCAAATATAACCTATTTGAACTTTTCCGACAATAGTGTGATTCCATAGTCGGAAAGCTCTCGATGTGTTCCTTAACTTTCTGTACAAGTATATCTGGAGTTTTATTGTAAGGAGCATGCTTTCCCCTTTTATCCTTCATATTAAATAACCCGTTTTGATTTTTGCCTTTTAAAGCATGGTCCACTGGACCATGACTAATGCACAGAGTTTTTAAGAAAAATTTTTTGCATACTTGAATAATTTCAGCACTTTTCTTAAAATAGTATTTGCGGCTAGATTCTTTTCTAGTACCTGTGCCGGTACGAATTCTGTGAACTTTTGGCAAATGACTTATAACACAAGATAAAATAAAGTCTTTTTGGCGTAAATAATCGAGTTCCCAATAATTTGAAGAAATAGAAATTCTGTCCTCTTCAGTAAATTTCAAAGTGCACTTAAACTTACAATTATTACAATTCACAAATTTTGGACTTTTGGCTGGTTTGATTTTGTTTTTGCTATTGTACGGCATACACAAACTTCTTTTCTTCTTTGTTACGTTTCTTTTCCATTTTTCTGGTTCTGGTTTTCTCCAACGTGATCTTTTCTTTGTCAGTGGTTCATCATCTGATTCTTCGTCGCTTTCCGGAGCATATTCATCGCTGCTCTCTAAACCTAATTCACTAGTAGCTTCCGGTTCACTATCCTGTTCATAATTACCTTTTTGGAGATTACTTGTAGAAGGTATTTCGTCATCGGTAAATCCAGTGAAGTTTTCTGATGATTGAAACTCTACAGCTGCTTCGCCTAAATAAAATATAAAAGTAAAAAATCTAGAGGTTTCAGTTTAAATACAGCATGTTTATTATCAAATTTCTGCTTAAACGTGTAGCCCTATATAAATAAAAAAAATAAAATATTCAAGAAAACTACAAAAACACACATTGTTATTTCATGAACTAACTTTTACTTCTTCTTCTTTTTCTTTTATATAGGCAGTACGGCCTGTTTTTGTTCAACGGTGCCTTTTATTCTGCCCCTAAATTTTCGATCCATCTTTTCCTTGGGCGTCCTCTACTTCTTTTGCCCCACGGTGACTTGTCCCTGGCTATTCTTATTATCCTTGAGTCAGACATCTTGCTTATGTGTCGATTCGATACACATGTTCTTTACACATGTATTAATTTATAATTGTCTGCCCCACATATGTTTCTGATTTCCTCACTTCTTACTCTGGCCTGTAGTCCTTTACCGAGCACTAAATTAGGTAAAGAGCAATACGGAAAAAATCTAACCTCAATTTCTGAAGAACGACAATAGTTACTTAATATTTACTTACTTTCAGCAGTGACATGCTCTTCAGTACTTGTGGAAGGTATTTCGTTATCGGCAAATACAGTGAAGTTTTCTAATAATTGAAGCTCAGCAGCTGCTGCACCTAAAATGTAAAATACAATGTAAAAGTCAAAATTCTAGAGATTTCAATTAAAATGCATGTTTGATATCAAATTCCTGCTTAATAAATGCTTAGCCCGAGATAGAAATAAACGCACACTAAAATGTAAAATACGGAAACAAATCTAACCTCAATTTCTTAAGAACGAAATTATTACTTATTTTTAATATTTTACTTACTTTTAGCAGTCACTTGCTCTTCAACACTATTAACGCATAAGGACACTAAATATTTTCCTCTGCTCGACATTATTTTTTTAATATTTTACAGTTTTTAAATTGTAAACAGTTCTGAACCATCAACTAACAGCACACGACTAACGGGCAAGTAGTGCAATCTACTGACAGCCAAAAGTGACTAAGTTGACTTGGTCAGTTTTGTATGTAACCAAAATAGTCTTATGCACATAGTCATTATAGGCGAGTTTTGTTTGACAGTTGTGGTGCATTTAAATGCCTTGGTCAATTTTTCTGGTAGAACTAACAACTTTTTTGAATGACTTGGTCAAATTAACTCAAAACTGATAAAATTTGACTTGGTCAGTTTTTGCAGTATACCGACGATATGGGTTAATATAAATAGTACATTCAAAGACAGTGGTGTGCACAACGGACCCGAGGTGCCCGGTTACGTAAGTAAAATGTGATGGTTTGTTAGTTATGATAATTTTATATAAGAAATATTATATTTTGGCCCTTTTTACCTATAATAGCAAGTTTATTATTTAGTTTATTAATCTGTTACACTTTATATTATTTATAAAAAATTAATATCATAAACTATAGTTAAATAAATGGACACCTAATGAAAAGTCACTTGATAATGAAGTATTACATACTCCCTTTTATTACCAAACAAAATTTATTTTTAATTTAAAATATAGTAACTTTAGATTAATTATGTTATTGCTGTTTACTTATTTATTTCGAGTATTTGATTATTTCAAGGGAAAACTTACTGTAAACACATTAAATTGAATACTAGTAATAGAAAATAGTTATACAATTATTGCAAAGATAGTCTGATTTTTAACACAGTTTTAGTGTTCTAATGGAAAACCCAAAGATCTTAACAGTTGCTAGTGTATTAACAATTATGCCTGTATTGAATATAAATAATGCTTCATCGAAATGGAAATTTTTTTACAGAATCTACTCCACTCTCATTTTATTTAGTTTGACAACAATACAAATATATTGTTTTATTAAATTATACATTTTTCGAGAAGCTCTGACAGTACGTATTTATAAATCAACATTTTTAACAGAAATGATCAGAGATTTAACATATTTCATCGACATTTTTCTCACAACTTTTGGCTCAGCTTTTTGGCACATGAAAAATTGGTCTCGATTGTTTCGGTGTTTCGCGAAGGTAAAATTAAAACTTTCTTTAACAAAAACCAGTATATTTTTCAAATACTTTGACTATATTTTCACAGTAAATGTAACATCTTTCACCGTTGTAATAATTACTAGAAATTTGATTTGGATATATTACGAAGGATTCTCTTACCAGGTTAAATATTTTATAAAGTATGTTCCGATGTTAATCCAATATATAAAATTAAATTTCATATTTTATTATATTTACGGCATGTATGGGGCATACAAGAATTTAAATGTCATTTTAAAAACGGATTTTTTTAAAAACAGATTTGCTATAGTAAGCGTCATCGAGAAACAACATACTACGTTGTTTAAATTGGCCAAAAGGATGGATTCCATGTTTGGGCTTCACATACTGGTATCGACAATGTCAAGTTCTATTTCATTTATTCATTATGTAAATGTGGATGAAAATTTTTCTTGGGTGTATGGAACTACGAAGACTACCAGCATTATTCAATTAGTGACAAATTTATTAATATTAACATTTTTGCAGGTAAGATAGTAAAAGAAAAAAAAATAGTATATATGAGCTTTAACAAAAATGTCTTATTTTTAATCACTTGATTTTGAAATAATATATATATATATATATATATATATATATATATATATATACTCTTTTCTCTGAGAATTTTATTTGATACTACCGGAACTTGACTACTGTAATCTCTATTTAATTATAGTCTTAATAAATTACATTAAAATAATGTCATTTGTTTAAATCCTTTTTACACCAACACTAACATACGATGAATTTCTAACATTTATTTATTTATCCCTACAAATGTATTTATTAGACTAATTCCTTAAATTCCAATTACTCTGTTATATAAAGTCTATCCGCTTTCGAGATAAGCGACAACAAAACATAAACACGCCTATGCACGTGATAGGAATTTAAAGATCTGTTGTACGGAGTTTCAATAAGCCAAAGCGTTTACATTTTAATTAAAGCCTAAATTATGTTTAATCCTTACATTTCGTAGTACATTTTTTTTGAGTTATGTATAATAAATGTTGTTTTAATAATTTAGTAATTTACAGTAAACAATTTTGGAATTTAAACAGTTGACAGTTAATAGTAAACAACTTTTTATAAAATATAAATATAATTTTGTATATTTAAAAAAAAATTAACTTAAAAAACAGTTATTTAATATTTTACAATATAATAATAATTAGTATTGTAATACTAAATTAAAAATTGGATCTACATACATTATTCTGTACGAAATTTTATTCCAAGAAGGCAGAAAGTATGACAGGACAGTAATAATACAATTTTCAGATATAGTTCAGTTAAATTGTATTATTGCTAGGAAAGTTTTGGGGTAGTTCTGTTTTTTTCATTCCATATGTTTTTTGGGGTGCTTAATCCGAATCTGGGGTTTGCGGACAAAATTTCGTGACGCAACATAAAAAAAAACAGAATAAACCGTTTTTTTTCTTCTTTTTTTGGGTTTTTTGCTTAAAACTCGAAAACTATTAACTTTTGGTGAATGGTCTGTTTACAGAAATTAAAGTACTTGAAATTTTCTACAAATATCAGTATTTAGTTTTTTTTTTCAGACGAATCGTTTGGTTTCTAGTGCGAGTTAAAAATTGTAAATTTTTTATGCAAAACCGACTTTTTACATTTCAATATTTAATTTTTATGGATGCTGGCATTTGATAAATGTCACCTAGTTTTTTACACAAGTAATTAAAAAGAAAAAATGGAAAAATTATGCAAATTCAGTAGGTAGGTAGAACTCGTCACAAAATAAAACTTAAAATCTCGTTACTTATGATCATATAGTATTATGATTATAAATTATGATATGCAAAATTCATAGGAGCCGTTGTCTTTTGGAAGGCCCTGGCTGAGGCTCTTCGATAACGATGAGTCCTGGTTCTGCTTGTTCTGGAAAATAAAAGTTTAAAGTTAAGTCATTTATCAAGAAGAGATGAAGATTGCAAAATAGATTGTGAGATTAAACATACCTTCCGCATCGTAGTGAGGTTCTTCGATGGCATCGGATCCTGGCTCAGGGTGGTCTGATTGCTCCATCGTCCGCGTCGGGAGTCGTTCTCCTGGAAAATAAAAAGAGGAGAGACACATATCATATATCAAGGAGAGATGAATGACTACAAAATAACTTGTCATATCTAACATACCTCTCCCTCTTTCTTCAGTTTCTTCTACGTCTATGTCAGAGCTGTCTTCTGGGGGCTCAACATTGTTACACAGTCCTTCGCATGATGCGCATATTGGGGAACAATGGAGTCCCGCCTTCCTGCATCCACAATTGCGTTGACAGCCCTTTTTACATTTACATGAAATGTACCGCAGTATTGAGTTTGGTACAGGGTCCAAAGTAGTTGGTACTGGCACAAGATCACTACTAGTTTTTGCCATCCCTACTCACTTGGTTCTTTTTGTTGCTCGTTAGGTGTGGCTTGACCCGATAACCACTGCTGCACCTGATAGTAAACTCTCAGTGAATGTTCTCGTGCAGCAGCTTCAGTTGGGGGCAATGTGGAAATGTTGGTCTTATTTTTTAATGATGAAGATACGTATTGTTTATATTTTAAATCGTTTAGTTTTGTCTCTTTTTTCCATATAGAGCCGTGAGAAACATGTTTCCTGCTGTGGCAATCTCATCTTGACTTGAATTAGGGTATTTGAAAGATTCAATTACCGATTGCAAATCTTTGTTCTTCTGCAGGACTTTAAGAAATTTCAGTTTCCTTTGATTAAACAATGCAGAAGTAGTATCACAACCACTCAGCGCATGCAGGAATAAAATATGATCCAATAGGATTTTCTCAGCAGCCAGATGAGGGTTGTAGAGGCTTTGCGTAACCTTTCCTTTTCCTGGCTTAAAAAAAATACATTTTTTATATCAGGGCTACAAAGGCCAATCAAAATGACCAGTAGGTCGATATCTTCTCCCACCACTGTCACATGTTCATTTGACGGGCCATCTCAAGAGCTGTTGAGATAATTAGGATATCAGCATCTTCCACAGCTTGCTTTGAATGAATTTTTGCATCATGAAGTTTCTCCATTAACATAGATATAAACCGGCTCTTGTTTTTTGGGTTTGCAAGAAAACTATCCTGCGACACAGTGGGCACCATCATTTCTGTTAATGATATTGCAGCAGATTGTTTTTTTGTGCTGTTCTCAATCGTTCTAAACGCTTGGTGCTACCACAAGCCTCGTCAGGGTAGCCATCAAAAACGACAATAGCACTTGATTTGTAGTTTGATTTGACATATGATACATAATTGCTGCATATGTCTGCATATGTCTGACCTTGGCGCCATTTTACCCGGTGTAACAAAAAACCTCCGTCGATGACATATTTTGTATCGTTAAACTCAGTCTGTTCAGTAGGTGTAAAAGCCTTGTACAAACTGGATTTTGTTCCTTTCCTCATCCCATGCTCGGTCTTTATTTTAATTAACTTAAATACTAGGGGATATTAACTGAAAACCTTCCAATACAAATCTATAAAGTGGGTTTTGCAGTCACACCGGTACAAATTGTCAATTTTCAACTTGCACTTGAGACCGAACGGTTCGTCTGTACAATAACCAAAATAGTGACATTTGTACAGAACTTTAAGTACTTTAATTTCTGTAAACAGATGGGCCCGCGTAGCGCAAGCGGTAGTGTGCTTGCCTCGCATGCCGGTGGTCGTGAGTTCGAATCCTACCGCCGGCAAGAACAACTAGGCATTTTTAAAATGTCTATAGGCCCCAGGTCGACTCAGCCTGAATAAAATGAGTACCTTGGGTAAAACCAGGGGTAATAATAGGCGGTTGAAGCGTAGCACTGGCCATGTTACCTTCCTTGTATACCGTAGGCCCTAGATATAGCAGACTACCCTGCTATACTCCCAAAGCCGCGTGCGGTATAAAACGGGAGACTATTATTAATTTCTGTAAACAGACCATTTACTAAAAGTTAACAGTTTTCGAGTTTTAAGCAAAAAACCGGAAAAAAGAAAAAAAAAACGATTTCTTCTGGATTTTTAAATGTTGCGTCATGAAATTTTGTCCGCAAACCTCAGATTCAGATTTAGCACCCCAAAACACATATGGAATGAAAAATTAGAACTTTCCCAAAACTTTCCTACTAGTATCACTTTACAGTACAAATTTACCGAATCAATACGGTTTCACAAGGTTTTAAGTTCAGACTTATTTCACGACAAAGGCCGAAGATTATTAATTACACATTAAGTATTGTTACTCATTTTTATGTAGTTGTGTAGTATATTTTACAGAGTGTTGTGAATGTAATATAGTACTCATATGACTTCACTTTTGTATAATTAATTTTATAAATTAAGACCATTAACCACTTAATGCACACATTAATTTCGAGGTTAATGTCAAAAAATGACACATTTTTTTTATTTCATAATTCATATTTGCATATAAAATCAATGAAAAACATATTTTCAGGGGCGCAGTAAATGTATTTTTCATGACAGGGACTTTAAAAAAAATAAAAATTTTTAATATTCTTAATTTAGTAAATGTAAACATTTTTTAAGTATTTTTACTTTCAAAAATTTATTATGTATGTATAATAAATGTAAAAGCAAAATACTATGAGGGACGTAGAATTATAGTAAAAGCATAAATAAAAAACAATTCAAAAGAGTTTTATTTGAAGTCTGACGATAAAGTAGTAAAATTTGTTTCAAAGTTATTTTGTGCACTAACCGACTTTTTGACTGTAAACACTACAAGTGTAAGACAAGAAAGATCTATTACCTGACAGTAGCGAAAATAAAATAAACAGTAAATATTGCAAATATAATAGGTAAAAGTAACATCTACCAGTTAAGAATGAGGGTTAAAAATAACCTAATAAACTCATTATGAACCAAAAACGTTCTTAAAGCGTTGTAGTGTGCTCTTCAAAATGAAGATTTTTAGAATTCAGTCGAACTTTTTAATAACTCCCAGTTATATTCACCGATTAACGTCGAGAAAAAAATTCTTAAAATTTTAGAAATTAACAATAATAGTGACTAAAATAAGACCCTACAACATACTTTTCCCATATGAGCTCGTTAGGCGCAACCTATGTTATGCACAAAAAAATTATTTTTATAAAAATTAACTATTGATTATGAAACATTCGAAAACAATATATACAAAGTCCAATATTGCATTTGCAGCAAATTTTTTGTCCTCTTTTATTGCAATTGTCACTCTCACATCTTCGCCTTTTACCTTCGGGGACTGTAATAATGTGATGATGCATTCCATCATATCTAACATCATTTCTAACTCGAAAATCACTCGCTGCTGCTTTCGGTGTTCGTTCAGTACCTTTCGGTTGTACCCTGTATCTTGTTAAATACGTCTGAAATAAGGAAAAGAAACACAAGAGTACTACTAAATAGCTTCTTTCTACCTGTTTATGTACCTGGTAAATACTTCGTCTAAAATATAGTTGACCAATTTTTCGGCCACTTTTTCTGTACAAAATCATGCATTGTGTAATGCAGCGTCAATTAGATAAGTAAATATGGGCCAGTACCATTTCTTTGACCTAATACCAATGCGATAACTACAATTAGATAATAAATTAAATTCTAAAGGTAGACAAAGAGACAAACTTACCAAGATATGTTGTTGTCCATTTGGTTAGTTCCACCCATATTTTATTGTATTGCGCTATAAGATTATTCCTTGGCATGGGAAGTATTTTCTTTTCTTTTCTGTTAAACCTGTCTACTGCATTTGTTCAATTTTTTTACATGCGAAAAATCATGTTATTTTTTCGCTGTATTATTAACTATCCTTCTATCACAATTTTACAATCATTATCTTAGTCCAACCCTTGATAACTCTTCCTATTCATATTTTAACCCCACTCCATTACAAATACAGATAGTTTTAAAATAGAAAAGAAGAAAGACTTTCTCTTAATTGTCGGCTGCCGCTAGGGACAGTCGTTCTCTCTTTAGTGTTACCTATCGCTTGGTACAGGTATCTCTCTTGTCGTTGAGGATAGTCCACTCTCACTCTCTCTTCGCTTATCAAGAAAACAGCATCTGGTTTGGCTGTTTTCTATCGCTAAAGAGACGCTTTAAACTGTTAACTGCCGCTAACTAATTATCTCTCTCACGTTTTTAGTTACGCGAAAAATACCGCGAATACTATTTTAAATCGTGTACAAACGCAAAGTATGCTCTATATCGTGATCTCAGTGCAAAACGCTTGTTCAGAAAACGGTGCTCAGACAGCTTTCGCGGATGAAAAATATCCACGAGTGAAAGCCGGGAAAACCGCGAGAGTGCGGACCAGAAATATTGGTGAGACTTTGTATAAACTTAATACAGCCCTATATAATACAGTCCACATACACTGAAATTATACTCATAATTTCCCACATATGTACACCCTTTTTGTACAGCCTTTACTGACTTATTACCATAACTCGTACTAGCAAGGGTGACAATGTTATTGTCCATCGATCTAACATACACTATTCCAGTTTCCCTGTCTAAAATATATGAAAAGTCTCATCTTCTTTGTTTTTCAACCTCTTTTTTTGAAGGAAGAGGGCAGTCCTTTGGAAAGCGGTTTTTCCTTATAGTGCCGGTTTCACTATAACAATTAGCTTTATAAGTTATCGAAAAAAAAAAATGTACGAAAAATTTCCTTTTTTCTTTAGTTCCTCAATCATTTGCGATTAATTGTTTACATCCATGGCGACCAAAATACCGATTCATCGATTCATCGTAGGGAAGATTTGGTTCAGGTATAAAGTGTTTAAGAAAACTTGATTTGAAGTGGTCTGTAATTAGCCGAAGCTTGTACATTTTATCAGAGGTGTCTACATTATAATTATTATCAGCAAAATAAAGTAACCTGCAGATTTGCAAGAATCTATTACGGCGCATGGCTTTTGATATCATAACATTTTTCATCTGAGTTTTTCTAATAACTTCTTTTAGATAGCAAAAGATTAATTCCACTGAGGATCAGAATACTAATAAAAACTTTTAATACTTCTATGGTCAGATTAGAATCAGGTCAATTTTGAAATAAAGCGTATAGTTTACCGTTTCATGTAAGACTCTTTGAAGCAAATCGTCGGAGAAAAAACATTCAAATATCTCCAAACAGCTCAACGATTGGTATTTACAGTAGACCCCTGGTGGAAATGTACGACTACCGGTTTGCAAATCTTCTTTAACAAAATTGGTTCAATATAGCATTTGCAGCAAATTGTTTGTCCTTTACTATATTGCAATTGTAACTCTCACATCTTCGCCTTTTACCTTCGGGGACTGTACTAATGTAATGATGCATTCTGACTGCTGTTGACTGCTGGTTTGATGGCTATATTTAGTGAATAACTGTTGTTTTTTGGAACATGTACATGAGTTGATGCAGATGAAATATCAATATTATCAAGGTTAAGTCCCAGCCTAGCTTTACAATCTCAGCTAGAGCACTCAGTTGTCCTCCGACAAATTGTCTGCTAAACCACTCTCATCTTCATCTGCAGAGTCTTCATCAGTTAAGATGTTACTATCAGGAGACTCAATATATATATATATATATATATATATATATATATATATATATATATATATATATATATATAATAATAAAAACAGAAATACAATAAATTAACTTAGAAATATATACAACCAGATATGCAATGTTGATTAGTAGATTTATTTAGATAGTAATTGAAGACATAATTTATAAGTTATATATTAGATAATATTATTAAAAAATAATTACATGAGGGTATTTTTAAGAATTTAGCATAAGAATTAAGTTTAAGAAGTTTTTTTTATTTCATTTAATATTAGATATTTTTGAGTCAGCATATGCAACCAAACATACAGTGTAGTGTCAAAGTCAAAAAGTTATTTATTTTTGGAATGTTAATTTAGAATATAACTGTGGATGTAGAATAGTAAAAATATATTTTATATAAATGTTTAAGTTACATATATTAGTGTAGTTCTGATCTGGAGAGCCTAAAGTCAAGTAAAGTATAGATAGAAAACTCTAGAAATGTCAATGGGACTATTTACATAATACATCACAGGCAGGAAATCATTCCAGATTGTTCATATAGAAAAAATAGAATGATTCAAACATTATTTGTTGCTAGAATATTCTGGAAACAATGAAAACATATAAAAAGCCATGTAATTTTTAGTCAGTCAGTGAGAGTCAGTTATGAGTTAGAGTTTAGTCAGTCAGTTATGAGTTCAGCTCAGTTATCAGTTATCAAGTAGTAAAGTTATAATTCAAGAATTTAGTTACAAGAAGATTATTAATTGAGTTAAGTAAGTTAGTTAGAAGATAATAAATCAATTACAAGATTATTATTGAGGAGATAGTTATAACAATTTAAGGATTATTAAGTCAGTTATTTATGAGGTTATGAAGAGATTATGCAATGCTAGAAGAAGGCATTGATTAAGTTAAATGAATTATTAAGTTAAATACAGTTGGAAATTAATTATTACTACAGTAGGGTAAAGTGTGCAAATCGCGGTCACCTAAGAAGAAAATTTGATAAAAAAAAAAGTAAAACTCTGTGTATCAAATTTAAGCCGTCAATCCGTAATTTGGGGTTTTAGCTTATTGCAAGATACATTTAATTTCAAAAATATAAAATTTTTGTCTTTGACAGAGACAAAACATAAAAAAGTATCTTTGACCGGTATTGTCACCATACATGGACAATACCGGTCATGAGTATGGGTAATGCCAATCAATTTGTTTGTGTTATTATTAAAATAAAAATCAATATCTATTTAACATTTTTTTGTTATAAAACGATTAACGAATGTGGCTTAATGGGTCATAATTCAAGTAAATCAGTAAGAAAGGTGAAAAAACAAAACAAACAAAAAATAACAAAAATATGTGTTTTAATGTAAAAATAGTTGACAGTCATCGCAGGTATAACTCTCTGCAGAATCCCATCCACTGCACTCTGAATAAGCCCATCGTGAGCAAACGGTAAATATATACCACAATTCATTGTTTTTGCCAAACTCGCTGTAAACCAGGCATCTATCTTCGTATGCATCGTCACTGTTATCACATGATATATTAATATCCGATTCCAAAGAACTAGAATCAAACACCTTTTTCTTGTAATGACAATTACAAGAAAAAGGTGTTTTATTACAAGAAAAATTATCTTGTAAACCCAAATGCTAATTTTCTCAGTTCTATTCTCAGAAAATACTGATTTTCTACCTAATGAGACACCTTGAAGATTTTTATTTTTTATTCTTTCTTGCAATGTCGAAAAATGGATGGATTAATCCCTAAGGATTAATAGTATAGGGTATAAATTATAGCATGGGGGTAATCCAACGTTCAGGAAAGTTGTATTTAATTATCTTCTCACTGACCCCTCTCTATAATGTGCTGGTGTAGCATCTTGCATAAACCACATATTTCGACTTAAGTTTGATGACAATTCTTCCAATAAACTAATAAAATCATTTTATAAAAAATGTAAATAAATCTCACCAAACAAATTACAAGGTAATTCGCATGCCTGTAAAAAATAATTACAAATGGTACCAAACCATACGATACGCATTTTAAACATGAATTTTAAATAAACATATGGTTTGGAACCATTGGTAGTTATTTTTTACGGACATGCTAATTACTTTGTAATTTAAATGGTGATACTTATTTACATTTTTTATAAAATGATTTTGTTAATTTATTGGAAAAATTGTCATCAAACTTATGGCGAAATATATGGTTTATGTAAGATGGTACACCACCACAATATAGAGAGAGGGCAGTGAGAACATAATTAAATACAACATTTCTGAACGTTGGATTGTTCGGGGTAGTCATATTCCGTGGTCATGTGGTGAGATATTAATATAATTATTTATTTAACAAAAATCCCAAAATTAATATACTTATCATACTTATAATAAATACTGCAGCAGTCTCTTTAGAACTGATGCTATTTAATTAATATGAGACGATCGTTTAAGGAATGTATGACAAATGAATTAAAGAAAATGGTGGACATATCGAACGCTTACTTTAATAATACTTAATTTAATATAAAATGTAAAATGTTTGATGTAAAATCCAATCATTCTGGTATTTTGTCAAATTCTATTGCAAATTATCCTGCTGTTATATTTATTTTATTTAATATTTCGTTAACTAATAACCTTAATAAAGGCATTTTACACCAAAATTCAGAAGTATTGATGTTTTTGTCTAATTTTCTTTCATTACCTGGAGTAATCTGCGTTAAATCTGAATTATCTAGTTGATTTGTAAAATTCGATTATTTCGAGAACTGTTAAGTTTTGAACTTATTAACAAGTATACCTTTGTTTTGTTAAAATAATGTATCTTTAATATTTTTTATCATAAAGACGGGTAACTTAAAGAGCAAAAAAGTTAATTACAAATGTATACCACCTTAAAGAGCAAAAAAGTTAATTACAAATGTATACCACATATGTGGCATATGGGGCGCCCTCTATCAGCTACATTAAATTATGCAATAAATTATAATTTCTGATGTTTAATAGTACCCAGTTATGAATTTTCACACATAAATGTTTACAAGCTTAAAAGTTAAAGCGAAAATTAAAATTTTAAAGTTCCACTTTAACACACTGTCTCTTACTTAAGATCAACATTTTATTAAAGCAATTTGGCTTAAATCGTTATATTTTGAAGTGTAGAATCTACGGTTTTTTACAATCACTTAGGGACCACCCTGTATAAACAGATAGGTATACCTAACGAATGGTCACTTGATAGTGAAGTATTACATATTCCCTTTAATTTCCAAATGAATATAATAATAAATTATATTACGTTTAGGTTAATAAAGTAATTGTTAATAACTTAAACAAAGCAATACATTTTCTTAATGAATTTTAGTTATTTATTTCTAATAATAACTGACATTTTGATTATTTCAAACTTCCTCCAAACATATTAAATTTATGACTAGAAAATGGTTAGAAAATTATTGTAGCGTCAGTCTACAGTTTTAACGCAATTTTAGAGTACTAATGGACAATTCAAAGATATTAAAATTAGCTAATTTATTAACAATTATACCTGTATTGAATATAAATAAAATTTCATTGAAATGGAAATTATTTTACAAAATCTATTCCACTCTCTTTTTTTTTAACTTAATAACAATACAAATATATTGTTTTATTAAATTATACATTTTTCGAGAAGCTCTTATAATACATATTTATAAAGCAACATTCTTAACAGAAATGATCAGAGATTTAATATATTTCATCGACGTTTTTCTCACAACTTTTGGCTCAGCTTTTTGGAACATGAAAAATTGGTCGCGGTTGTTTCGGTCTTTTGCGAAGATAAAATTTAAATTTTCTTTAACAAAAAATAATGTATTTTTTAAATACTTCGACTATATTTTCATAGCTAATTTAATACCATTCATCGTTGTAATCATTACTAGAAATTTGATGTGGATATATTACGGAGGATTCTTTTACCAGCTTAAATATTTTATAAAGTATGTTCCGATGTTAATCCAGTATATAAGGTTAAATATTATATTTTATTATATTTACGGCATGTATCTGGCATATAAGAATTTAAATGCCATTTTAAAAATGGATTTTTTGAGAAACAGATTTGCTGTAGTAAGTGTTATCGAGAAACAACATACTACATTGTTTAACTTGACCAAAAGGATGGATTGTGTGTTTGGTTTTCAGATACTGCTATCCACAATATCAAGTTCTATTTCGTTTATTCATTATGTAAATGTGGATGCAAATTTTTCTTGGGTGTCTGGAGATATGGAGACTTCCAGTATTATTCAATTAGTGACAAATTTATTACTATTACTTTTTGTGCAGGTAAGATAATACAAGAAAAAATTAATATTATTTATGGTTTTAAACAAAAACGGCTACTTGTTTTTAATAATCCTATTTCAAAATATTATACAGTGATGAGTGTCTTACCACCCGGCTTTTTAACGTAAGAGATAGAAAACACAGTTATCTTGTGAAATAAAAAAAGATGAAACTCGTAGAGGTGGGAAATAATCGATAGAAACCTATAATTTACATTACATTACATTACCACTATCGATAGTCTTACACCTTTAGACGTTAGCTTCGAGCTAAATCACCTTGGTCATAATTATTATGTTTCACGTCGTATGTGTTACGTATTTCCATTTTTTAATTTCGCATACAGTAAAAACTGATTGACCACAATAAAGCAAAAATGTGAATAAAATAATTTAATTAATAGTGATTATTCAATCTAAAGTTTTAAATTATCAACCAAGAATATTTTCTACTATGATTTGACGGAATAAACGGAATTATCTATTATAATAAACTCTTGTCACGGAATAATTATCAATCCTTCGTAGATTAGTAATAAGAATTCGACACTGCTATGCAGACGATTAGAGTTCAAAACCCACAAGTGTTTTCTTCTTTTTTTTTAATAATTTGAAATTATGAAGAGATCGTTTTGCTTTTGAACATTTATGTCAGTCGTTACTAGTATTGGGAGTGTTTAAAGTTAAACATAAATATCTTATTGAAAAAAGTGTCGTCGTATTTTCGAAAATAAAGTAAAAATTCTTCAAAATTAAAAGAACGTTTAAAGAATGTTTAAATAAGTAAAAATTTACAAATTCTACAAAAATAAATATTGTAAATAAACGTATTTACAATTGTCAATTGTTTGGAAAATTATTATCTTTACAGAGGAATGGATATTAACACTCAGAATTTAGTGATGGGTTTGACATAAACAGTCTTCACCGGATTATTTTGCATTCAAAACTGGAGACAGTAAAACTGGAATTGAATTTAAATTATTTTGTATTTCTGTTTTATAATATTGGAATAAAAAAAAATTGTTAATAATGAGTTTTTCAAAAAAATTTTACCTAATATGTATCATATTTTTTATTATTTTTTGATTGATACAACAAAAATTTTACCCTAGGAGTGAATTGAACCCCAATCTTCTTGTCAATGGACCACGTCTCTAACTATTACACCAATTCCACCTACATTAAATGTTTTCGGACAGAACATACCTACCTTGGTTGCGGAAAATTTGCAGGCGGAGCGGTAGCGGACAAAGCTTACCCACATTGGCGCGAAACCCGACATGACTGTTCGCCATACAAATGTGAACAAATTATATTTTTAGTCGTTTATTCGTAGCTTACAAATACATAATGACTTCGTCTGATGAAGAAGAAGCTCTTCTACTATTAACACTTGCCGAAACGGAAAAAAACAGGTAGCTCCAGAAGCAATAACTTGGTATGGGACACATTCAGTGTTGTTAGTATCGACATATATAGGGAAAAGTATTGGTGTTAACTGTGTATTGCTCCGACAAGAACATCTAATATTTGAATTGGAAGTGCAAAAGCCTGATGCTTCTTGTTGAAACTCCATTTTTTTTTAAACTCCAATGAAACTTTTTTCTTATATTTTAATAATTTTCGTCCCTTAAATCATAAAGTATAGGATATTGTTTCAGAATTTTATTTAGTTTTCTGTAACAGCCATTTTAATTCACGCGAAACTATAACTGCAGCGGAAAAAACCGTGCATGCAGCGTTTCATGAAAACGCTGATCTGTCGCGGCCGTTGCGGATTCCGCCCCAACTTGTCTGAACATCTGCGTAAGTCGCCGTGCCTTACGATTCGCCGCGATTCCGCGTAGGTTGTAGCTGCGAAAGTTTCGCGTCGGTTTGGGGAATCCCTTAATTTTCTCGTCTATTCGTTTTTTGTTTGAACGCCGCGCAGTCAATGCCAAGCACCGACGTTTGTTTCTGACTCCCTCCTCCCACATTATTCGTTCAGTTTACAACAAGTACAGACGTGTAGTGCGGAATCGGCGCATACGTACATAAGTTACGATTTTGTGTTGTTTTGTGCGATATTTACTGTAAGTAACTATGGCATCCAAACGAAGTAGAACCGACTCTTTTGCTTTAAACAAGAAAAGAAAAACATTATTTTTTGCATGTAAACTTAACATTATTAAAGACAACGACGCAAAACTAAAATTTGTGATTTAGCGAAGAAGTATGATCTACCGGAATCGACAGTCAGATCAATTACAAAAGTAAACAAAAAATTCTGCTGTGAAGCTGTGAAAAACGCTGAGTCTTTGAATTCAAGCATCATTCGCAAACGGCATGGTATTATCGCTGAGATGGAAACATTGTTAAAATTATGGTGTGATAATCAAGTAAGTGTGAAAAATTGTCCTGTTGATCAGAACACGGTGTGCATTCAAGCTAAACAAATTTTTGAGAAATTAAAAGAAGGAGCTGGGGAGATGGCTAAAGATGAAACGTTTAAAGCTAGTAATGGTTGGTTCAGCCGGTTCAAAAGTCGCTGTAATTAACATAGCATTGCAGAAAGTGGAGAGGCGGCAAGTGGCTGCATCTCTCTACCCAGAGAAACTCAAAGCTATGATAGATGAAGGTGGCTATACCAGCCAAACCATATTCAACGTAGATGAAACCTTCCTGTTTTGGAAGAAGATGCCTAAAAGAACTTTTATTGCGCGTGAAGAAAAAACTTTACCAGGTTTTAAGGCCGCCAAAGACTGATTGACAGTGATGCTTGGTGCGAATGAAGCAGGTGACACTAAATCAAAACCTCTCTTAGTTTATCACTCAGAAAATCCAAGAACATTGAAAAAAAAAATCTAAAGCTGGTTTACCCGTGATTTAGAAGTCGAATCGTAAACCTTGGGTGACAGCCTCCCTTTTTGAAGACTGGTTTGGTCATCAACTTATACCTGAAGTCGAACGTTATTGCCAGTCTAAACAAATCCCGTTTAAATTGATGCTATTAATCGACAAAGCACCAGGTCATCCTCTTGCTACTTTAACTAGTTTCGACCCACGTGTGAAAGTTGAGTTTTTGCCACCAAATACAACCGATGGACCAGGGAGTTATCAAAACATTCAAAACTTACTACACGAGACGATCGATTGCACATCTGCATAAAGCTATGAGACAAAACAACGAACTCTCTGTTAAAGAATTTTGGAAACAATTCAACGTTTTAGAAGCAGTGAGAATCATTAGAGAATCTTGGGATGAAATTTCACAAAAAACTTTAACTGGCGTTTGGAAAAAGCTCTGTCCATTTTTTTCTCCACTGAGATTCAGGCGGAATCAGTGCCAGGGCCTAATGAAATTTGCAATGTCATCAAAGACGTTGTCGAACTTGGTAGACAAATAAATTTAGAAGTGGATAGCGATGATGTTCAAGAGCTGTTGAATTTACACAATGAGGAGCTTACAATTGATGATCTCATAACAATGCGTGTAGAAGAGGAAGAAATTAATATTTATGATTCTTTGGACCCAGTTCAATTAGAAGATCAAATGACTAAGACTAATAAAAAAATGACTAGAATGTTACTACTAGACTATTAGTATCTTTTATATGCGCAACTAGTCTGTTTACTATATCAGATGGAGAGTTAGATTTACAGTAGAGCCCCTTAGGCTGTTTGCCACAGTAAACTTCAAAAGCACTGGTATAATAAGTTTCGGCATCGCAAAGCGCAAAAATTTTTAAACCGTATTTGGTCGGGATATATTGGATAAAGCTGCACCGTTCTCTAAAAGGTTCAGATTTTCATCTATGGTTACACAGTAACTTTGATTATAACTTTGAGTAAAATACTCTAATTGCCGCCAGTTTATCCAATTTTTTACGTTGTTCTCGTGTTTCTTTATCGTCAAACCTTATACATCACAGCAATAATTAAAAGCGCCTATAGCTCATACAGGCCCTCAAAATTGGCAAATCTGTTTGCCCGTCATTTGTCCACAGTTCCTGGACATTAGTCCGACTTCCTTTTTTAGTACCAATTAGAAACAATAATCCAAACAAAGCCATCATTTTAGATTTACTTGTAACTTTAACTGCTCTTTCTCTGCTATAATTAACCCCTTTGGTTTTCAATATACAATTAATTTTAAAAAAGCCTCCATCTCGGTGGGAACGTTTTTTGTAGTCCCTTTCGGACCAGGATTCGTTTTTAAAAGATTTTTTGAACTCGTCTTGGAAGTTTGTGAATGATAACTAGTTTTTTTCGATTTAGTTTTCTTGTTTCTACCGGTATAAAAGTTATTACCGATTTCTCCAGGCAGACTGTTAGAATCTACTTTCATATCAGAACCGGAGTCACTAGCATAAACAGCCTCATTTTCCTCAATGTCTTCCGACTCTATCTCTGAACCTGAATTATTGTCTTCTTTGGTTACGATCTCTCCGTCTTCTTCGCTCCATTCTTCGTTATCTGAGTCAATAATTTCTCCTATATCAGACATAACTTCTAAAATTTTTTTAAGCTCTTCCTCCGTAAGTCCTTTTGCCCTAAAATAAAGTAAAATGTAAGTTTTGGCAACGCCGTAATACAAAGAAACTGAAAAACGACATTTTTTTAGCAATCTAAAATTAGTAGTAGCAGAAAAAATATTATTATAAAGAAAAAAATAAAAATTAATTCACTTAGATGACTGGACGCGTAGTAGCAAAAATGATCCAATTAAATTTAAGTTGCCGTTGACAAAGACGTTAACAAAATTAAATCGCACAAATTCAACTAACACTTTCTCGTCAATTTCTCCACTCGAGCGGTAAAATAATTAATAAAAAAATAAAAAATGTGTTTTCTATTTGCAAAAAAATTGAAATAACGTTAAATGCTCGAATACATGAACTTTGATAAAATGAAATGCAGATATCGAGCACAATTAAATCTTTATAGTTTATTCGTCTTCCGGGTTTGGACCGTGTCATTTGTGAGTGACCCAAAAGTGGGTTCATCTCGACGTTTCGCTACAATTATATGTAGCTTCTTCAGGAGAAACAAAGAAAAAGAAAAAAGAAAACAAAGAACAGGAAGATGGGTAGTTAGCAACGGTAACTCAGTTACTCAACGCAACCAGAGGCGAATACTAACTACCAAGATGGGCATTTGGTCACAGTAACTCAACTACTCAACGCAGCCAGAGGTGAAAACCAAATGCCAGGACAGGGATTCACGTCCAACAGCTCAGAACACTAACGCGTCGAGAGGCGGGGAGTGAATCCGACGATTACTCCGCTACCGCTCTATTTATAGTCGCGGTGCCTGTCGTGTCGGGACGTATCGGCACACTTCGTGGCGCGAACGTCAAGAAGCGCGCGCTGGCCAATCATGTGGTGGCGGGACCGGACGGTGGCTGTAGACTGAGATTCCAGATGGGAGACAAGTAGTATCCTTCCTCTCGATTGATATTATGGGGATTTTTTCGGATCTCTAGAGATTCGCGGATTTTCCTGGAATAAAAGAAGGGCTCTTAGAAATAATATGGGTTTTTTCGAACAATATGGAATGACCGGTTTCTTGGCAGTGTTCGGCAACTGCAGAATGGGAGAAAAGACCTGATCGAATGCATCTTTGATGCTCTTGAATCCGAGTTTTGACGGAACGACCAGTTTCGCCAATATACACATGTCCACATGAACAAGGAATAGAATAGACACCACAGGAAGATAGGGGCGGTAATGGGTCCTTAGGAGAGGGTAGATATTGTGAGATTTTCTTGGGTGGTCGAAAAGTAGTCCTGATACCTTCTTTGCGAAGAATTTTGCCAATCCTATCAGTGACATTTCGAATATACGGAAGAAAAGCCACAGGAGTATTACCCGAAGATTCTGAATTTGTTGTCCTAGGGTGTAAAGGGGGATGTAGATGTCGGTGTGTAATATTTTGAATTGTGGATTTGGAGTAACCATTGGCGACAAGGGTTTTTTGCAGATGGCCAAGTTCTTCTCTAAGGTTGTCGGGTTCAGAAATCGAAATGGCCCGATGGATGAGAGAGTTGATCACAGAATTCTTTTGGGCAGGATGGTGGTGTGATGAAGCATGTAGGTAACGATTCGTGTGAGTCTTTTTTCTATAAACAGAGTGACCCAATCGGCCATTGGGCTTGGAGGTGACTAACACATCGAGAAAGGGAAGGGACCGATTATTTTCTACTTCCATTGTGAATTTTATACTCGGATGTTGTGAGTTAAGATGATCTAGGAAGGAAGAAAGGGTATGTTGACCATGGGGCCAGATGATAAATGTATCATCAACGTAGCGGAACCAGACTTTTGGTTTTAAGGGGTAAGATTCTAGGGCTAAAGACTCAAAGGCTTCCATGAAAATGTCAGCAATAACAGGGGAAAGGGGAGAACCCATTGGTGTTCCAGATATTTGTTTGTAGAAATTGCCTCTAAAAGAAAAATATGTTGAAAGGAGGCATTTTTCGGCAAGATCTGCCAAAACCAAAGACTTGTTATCATTGGTCAAGTGATCTCGCAGAACAACTAGAGAGTGATGTATGGGGATATTGGTAAATAGGGATGATACATCGAAACTGACGAGAATATCTTGGGGATCGACTGTGAGAGAGGAGATTAAGGTGATGAAATGTGTGGAATTTCGGACATAAGAAGAGGTACGACCAGTATAGGTCTTAAACTGATTGGACAAGTACTTTGCGAGTTTGTAGGTAGGAGAGTTAATCGTAGTCACAATGGGACGAAGAGGTACGTTATCTTTATGGATTTTCGGAAGACCATAAATTCTGGGGCAGATGGAGTTTTTTGGAACTATGGACTTCTTAACATCATCGGAAAGATCGGATTGTTTGATGGCATGGGAAATTTCGCGTTCGACTCTAGGAGTGGGGTCTCGAGAAATTGTATTATAACAGGATGTATCCCTAAGTAAGTCGTTTACTTTCTCTATGTAGGAAGGAGTATCCAGGATGACTGTGGCATTACCTTTGTCTGCAGGAAGGATTATTATCTCAGAGAGAGAACGGAGATTTTTGAGAGCTATGAATTCCTCACGAGATATATTGGAAGTAGGGATCAGTTTAAGACCTATACTGGTCGTACCTCTTCTTATGTCCGAAATTCCACACATTTCATCACCTTAATCTCCTCTCTCACAGTCGATCCCCAAGATATTCTCGTCAGTTTCGATGTATCATCCCTATTTACCAATATCCCCATACATGACTCTCTAGTTGTTCTGCGAGATCACTTGACCAATGATAACAAGTCTTTGGTTTTGGCAGATCTTGCCGAAAAATGCCTCCTTTCAACATATTTTTCTTTTAGAGGCAATTTCTACAAACAAATATCTGGAACACCAATGGGTTCTCCCCTTTCCCCTGTCATTGCTGACATTTTCATGGAAGCCTTTGAGTCTTTAGCCCTAGAATCTTACCCCTTAAAACCAAAAGTCTGGTTCCGCTACGTTGATGATACATTTATCATCTGGCCCCATGGTCAACATACCCTTTCTTCCTTCCTAGATCATCTTAACTCACAACATCCGAGTATAAAATTCACAATGGAAGTAGAAAATAATCGGTCCCTTCCCTTTCTCGATGTGTTAGTCACCTCCAAGCCCAATGGCCGATTGGGTCACTCTGTTTATAGAAAAAAGACTCACACGAATCGTTACCTACATGCTTCATCACACCACCATCCTGCCCAAAAGAATTCTGTGATCAACTCTCTCATCCATCGGGCCATTTCGATTTCTGAACCCGATAACCTTAGAGAAGAACTTGGCCATCTGCAAAAAACCCTTGTCGCCAATGGTTACTCCAAGTCCACAATTCAAAATATTACACACCGACATCTACATCCCCCTTTACACCCTAGGACAACAAATTCAGAATCTTCGGGTAATACTCCTGTGGCTTTTCTTCCGTATATTCGAAATGTCACTGATAGGATTGGCAAAATTCTTCGCAAAGAAGGTATCAGGACCACTTTTCGACCACCCAAGAAAATCTCACAATATCTACCCTCTCCTAAGGACCCATTACCGCCCCTATCTTCCTGTGGTGTCTATTCTATTCCTTGTTCATGTGGACATGTGTATATTGGCGAAACTGGTCGTTCCGTCAAAACTCGGATTCAAGAGCATCAAAGATGCATTCGATCAGGTCTTTTCTCCCATTCTGCAGTTGCCGAACACTGCCAAGAAACCGGTCATTCCATATTGTTCGAAAAAACCCATATTATTTCTAAGAGCCCCTTCTTTTATTCCAGGAAAATCCGCGAATCTCTAGAGATCCGAAAAAATCCCCATAATATCAATCGAGAGGAAGGATACTACTTGTCTCCCATCTGGAATCTCAGTCTACAGCCACCGTCCGGTCCCGCCACCACATGATTGGCCAGCGCGCGCTTCTTGACGTTCGCGCCACGAAGTGTGCCGATACGTCCCGACACGACAGGCACCGCGACTATAAATAGAGCGGTAGCGGAGTAATCGTCGGATTCACTCCCCGCCTCTCGACGCGTTAGTGTTCTGAGCTGTTGGACGTGAATCCCTGTCCTGGCATTTGTTTTTCACCTCTGGCTGCGTTAAGTAGTTGAGTTACTGTGACCAAATGCCCATCTTGGTAGTTAGTATTCGCCTCTGGTTGCGTTGAGTAACTGAGTTACCGTTGCTAACTACCCATCTTCCTGTCTTTTGATTTCTTTTTCTTTGTTCTCCTGAAAAAGCTACATACAATTGTAGCGAAACGTCGAGATGAACCCACTTTTGGGTCACTCACAAATGACACGGTCCAAACCCGGAAGACGAATAAACTATAATTCTGACTCTGGCCGTGGAAGCCTACGATTTCATTCAATTAAATCTTGCCCAAGTACTTTCGTTTCATAGAGAATCTTCAGATTCATTCAGGGGCTACATTCTCTCTCCTGTTGTAGACCAGAATATAGCTTCGACCATTTTTTAAATAATTTTAAACTGTTTGTCATTGTTTAGTGTAAAGTTATGTACAATTTTATGTTTAATTTTATGTTTATGACATTCTGCGATTATTGGATAGCCCAAAATTGACGAAATGCCACTGAAGATGCTCTAGGAAGCGAAAGTACTTGGGCAAAATTTAATTAATAAAACTGTGCTAGATATCTGCCTTTCATTTTATTAAAGTTTAAAAAAAAATATTTTCACTTAAATGCAAAAAACTTTAATTACGACCTATGTTGAAAAATTAGTGATAGTTCCGACGTAATGGTGTTTTAAATCCGGCCTGTATATCAAACAGATTATCTTTTTTTTTGTTTTAAACTGTACACACAACTTTCTGTAAATGTATATTTAAATATTTTTAACGTGAGTATAAAAAATACAGAAGCATAAAAAAATAATTTTTAAATAGATTAGGAATAGAAAAAATAAATAAAATAAAAAGATGTACAAGAGTAATGAAAGCCCTACAAATTATTTATCTCATCATCATCATCATCTTAGTGCTATAGCGCTTAGAGGGCCTCGACCTTTTCAAGCTTACTACGCCATTCTGTTCTGTCCCTTGCTTGCATTTTCCAGATGCCGACTCCAATCTTCTCGGCATCTTGTATTACTCCGTCCATCCACCTCAGCTTTGGTCTACCCCGTCTTCTTACTCCCACGGGTTGCGCTGTTAGAATTTTTTTTATCGTTTTCGATTCAGGGGCCCAGGCTACATGTCCTGCTCAATGCAGGCGGTTTCACTTAATTATAGTAACGTATGCTTGTAGATATCGTGCAGTTCAAAGTTATATCTACGTCTCCATATTCTGTTCTCACAGACTGCTCCGAATACCTTTGTTTCAAAAATCGATAGAGCGGATTCATCTGTTTTAGTTAGCGTCCATGCCTCTGATCCATATGTGAGAACGGGGACTATTAGTGTTATATACACCTTATTATATATGTTATATAATTATGTATTTATTTCAGATATAGAAAAAACACTTCTTTTATTAAAGTACTGAGGCGGTACTGCAATTAAACAAACAATTTCGTCTGGATCATACCAAATAATATAATTAGCCCAGTCTGGTTATACAAAAATCATCGATTGCACGGCAAAATTTTTCGCAAAGATCTGAAGCTTTTAAGACGTAGGTGGGGGTTACTAGATGACAAATAGATGAAATAGTATTAATTGTATTTTTACCTTGCTATTTTTTTAACACATTGGCTGCCATCATAAGAGTGTTACGTACGTTCACCAGGTGCCAAAGTAACAAATGCTTACAAAACAATATTTATTCATACAAATGGTTAATAATGCAATGTAAGTTTACATTCTTACAAATTTTTTTGAAAAAAATAGAAAGATCACGGGTGATCCTAATGGCACTGCACTAACATATTACACACGTATGTGCCACTAGTATCACCCGTGATCGTAAACGACTTACTGCTTTTTAGTGAAACATGTCACACAGTAAAAGTGTTCACAAACATTACAAAATGTAGAAACAAGTTTGGGTTTCTTTTGAGCTGCTTTGCTGCCTTTTGTTGCAACTGTTTCAGTCTAACATTGGTTACAACGTTTTCTTTTCTTCCAATTGTTTGTAGTTTTGGCGTCAAATGTAACAAGCATATGCTTTACAGTAGTAATAGGCCTGAAATAAGCAAATCAGAAATAAAGAAGGCATTGAAAGAAATGAAAAACAACAAATCGCCTGGAAAAGATGGAGTAACTACAGAGATGCTGAAATATGGTGGAAAAGTGGTAATTAATACTCTACATTCCCTTTTTAACATGATATTAAAAGAACAAAGAATCCCAAACAACTGGAAGGAATCAGTAACCATTATCCTACACAAGAAAGGGGATAAAGCAGATATAAAAAACTACCGTCCTATAACACTCCTCAATGTAATGTATAAACTCCTAACAAAAATTTTAACCAATAGATTGACGACAAAATTCGATGGATACCAGTCGAAAGAACAAGCTGGTTTTAGAAAGGGATTCAGCACAAGTGACCATTTACTAAGTATGAAAATGCTTATATAACGAGCAAATGAATACCACATTCCTCTAGATATGGCGTTCATAGATTTCGAAAAGGCTTTCGGCAATGTCGAACATTGGGCAGTGAAAAGTTCTTTGATTAACAGCCGAATTGACCACAGATATACGGAACTAATAACCAATGTATATATATATATATATATATATATATATATATATATATATATATATATATATATATAAATATATATATAATATATAATATATATATAAGGAAGCCAAAACAACAATTAAAGTATATGATGAAACAAAATCATTACAAATAAGTAGAGGCGTGAGACAGGGTGATACAATATCACCGAAACTTTTCAATCAGGCTCTTGAAGATACTTTTAAAAGATTAGAATGGGAAAAAAAGGTATAAAAATTTGTGGACAACGCTTGAACCATCTAAGGTACGCTGATGACATCGTATTGATAACCGATAAAAAAGAAGAATTATTTGAAATGATGAAAGAACTGGACGTAGAAGCTGGAAAGATAGGCCTTAATATGAATTACAGCAAGACCAAAACTATAACAAATACAGATGAAGACATCACAATGAGAATCGGACGAGATGAAATAGAACAAATTAAGGATTATATATATCTTGCTCAAACCATAAAACTTAACAAAGAGAACCAAACAGCAGAGATCAAGAGACGAGTTAGACTGGCATGGGCGGCATTTGCCAAACTAAGCTAAATTTTTAAACAAAAGATATCCACAGCATCTTAAGACCAAAGTATATAATCAATACGTACTCCCTGTTCTTACGTATGGCTCACAAACGTAGACATTTACAAAAGCAAACATGGACAAAATCATAAAAACCCAAAGAGCAATGGAAAGACAAATGTTGCACATAAGACTAACGGATAAGAAGAGAAACGAGTGGATAAGAGAGAAAACAAAAGTGAAAGATGTTAGACAAGAAGTTGCAAAATTGAAATGGAGATTTGCCAGACACAATATAAGACAAAAAGAAGACCGATGGAACAAAATTCTTATAAGATGGAGACCGTGGGAATATAAACGAAGCAGAGGAAGGCCCCAAATGAGATGGGCAGATGATATCAAGAAGCACGTGGGCTCTAGATGGATGACTGTAGCGACAGACAGAGAAGAATGGAAAAGGATTGGGGAGGCCTATGTCCAAAGATGGACCGAAGAAGGTTAATTCGATAGATAGATAGTAATAGGCTAAGGCATCAGAATGTAATTGAGTAAACTTAGAAATAGCATTTTCCGAAATGAGATAGCTTGTTGTTTTGGTGTGTTAAAGGAATTATATATTATCAAACTATTGATGACAGCCGTATTCAATAAAACTTCAATTGCAGCTTTATGCTGCAACATAGAGATATCAACACCATATTTTCCTTTGTTGTAGTCTATAATTGCTTCAGGTTTAATTATAGCTACACTATCTTTCTTATGTTCACCTGTCTCTTTCATGTCGATTCCATGTCTGGTCGTCAAGAGGAGGACATTACGTTTATCGTGCCATTTGCCTGTTACAATGCCATCACGATGCCCCTTTCCAATTATCTCTCCTTTTTTTAATTTTGCAGAAACTATATCTTCTGGAATTTATTTTATATTTTTACGTAGTGTCCCTAATAAGTGAATATTAGCATCTAATAATTGTTTTGCTATAGGCAAAGACGTATAGTAATTATCTGTTATTAAAACTCTTCCTTTTTGTAGATAGTCTTTTGCTAAATCTAGTACAATTTTTCCCGATAAATCCTGCCCTTTATTAGCCATTTTTCCGGTATACATAATCATTTTTAGAGTATAACCTGCAAGATTACATAATTTAAACAGTTTCAAGCCATAGCGGTGACGCTTTGAAGGTATATATTGTTTGAAAAGTAGTCTTCCTCGAAAGGGAATCATACTTTCATCAACAACTAATATTGAGCCAGGATTACATTGTTGGGCAAAACGTAATTGTGTCATTTCAAATAATTTTCTAATTTTATGGCAACGATCGTTTGGTAAAGCAGCCGTGTTATCAGCAAAATGCAAGAATCTCAAAAGAAGCTGAAACCTGTTTCTAGTCATTAAAGAAGAAATAAAAGTAAAATTATACAATGGTAACTTACTCCAATAATCAGCAATTTTGGGAAGCTTGACAACTCCCATATACATAACACAACCCAAAAATTTTAAAATTTCTTCTTTATTGGTAGGTTTCCATGCATGAATTCTGGATGATCTGCTATAACGTTGTGCATTTTTTACTTGCGCAGCATTTCTGTTAGTCTCCTTTACAATAAGTTGTAAAATTTCATCAACGATCAGTTTCCTGTATACATGAAAAGGAGTTACTTCGGTTCTATTTTGAGGATACCTATCATTATAGACATATGATTCATTACCAGGGAACTGTATATCAAGACGTAAATAAGTACAGTCAACTTCGTACCATTCATCGTCATTATTTTGCTGGTCGTTAGATTTTACCGATTGTCGTGCATTTTCATCCAATAAGCTTGAATCACTGTTACATTTATCTTCTATATCAAATTCTTCTTCGTCCCTCGGGTTGTACTCTGAACCGGATAACACACATTCATCAGAATCCTCCTATAACAATTTGAGCAACTCCGCCTCTGTCAACTTTTTATTTTTATTTGACAGACGCTGAATTTTAGTTGTACTTGGTAAATTATCCATGATCTGAAAGAAAAATTCCAATTAAAAAAAGTAACTTTACTATCACCATTTTTTATTAATTAAATGTAAGCAAAAACATTTGAGGTTATGTAAAATAAATACTGTATCTAATATTTTGTTTATCCTTACAAGTATTCAAGCAACAAGATTTTAAAATGAATAAACTACATATACTTACTTCATATAATTTCAAATTCACCAAAAAAAAGTGCTAATTCCGTAGAAAAACTTGATAATGAATGCCACTAATCGTTTCTACAACGCCTTATTATCAACTGTCGTTACAAGCTATTTACGACATTATCGCGCCTAACAAAATAACATAAGCTAGCTATGGGTTCCTAGTATGCCACAGTAAAATTAGTTGAGCGTCCTCACAGTGCCAACCGTTATAATAATTAGTCTGAAAGTTAATACGCACAAGTAACACCGGTGATCCTAATGGCACAATGTAATCTGTTAGTTAGGATCGCCGGTGATCCTTGTGGCAGCCAATGTGTTAAACAGTAATTTATGGTCACAATTTGCTTTTTGTCTATTCCCTTATTTTTTCCTGTCTAAGTTTACTGTCTAAGTGATCTCTTTTACTGTCTAAGTTTTTTCCCTTATAATTCCCCTTAAATAAACAATATTTATATCACTTTTTATATCAAAAATATCTTTATTTTCTCGATTTTTAAATTAAAATTAATAAATAATTTACGGAGATATTTGCAAAAAACCAGTTTTTTGCACGAGTTTTTAAATTTTATTTTTTTTTATTAACAAAATAAAATGTTATGAATACATTTAAACATCAAGGAATTACCAGGTTTTAAATTTGTGCGAAATTTTACTCCGACTACATTAAAAAAAAAAAACCTTTTATTGCCAATAGGAACGAAGTTGGGGACTATTTTTAAAAAATCATATCTCCATTGTTTATGAAGAATAAGAAGTAACATTTGTAAAACTTTTGAATAAAAATCTAAACTTTATATTGAAACTTATAGCTACGAAATTGATATTTTAAAACCTACAGTCCTTCGAAACGAAGGTACTTTCGGAAGATCGACATAGGAAAGTGGAGGGGATAACTGTTTCAGCTAAAATTTACAAAATTACATTATCACGGCTTCCATTGCAGCTAAAAGCCTCTTTTTTAATCTCTTTCTTAACCTAGGGTAGCTCGTCGAAATATGAATAACTACATAGTTTTTACTGGCCGGGAAATATGGGAAACCTCGGAAAAATTAAGTTCATTTAAAATTCACCGAAAAACTTCCTTTTCTTTTAATTTGGCTGGAATAGTCTATCGCAGTATTATTAATGATCACATAATTTTCATCCCCCTCCGGAAATCACGGAAACTCAACATATATGTTTTTTATTTTATATCAATGATGTAATATTACTTATATATTTTATAAATTAAATTTCAGGTAAATTTTAACACATTATATTATTGTATTAATTATAGTTATTTACTACTTTGACGATCTATATGACCTATAGGTATATGTACAGTACGAGAACGGTAGACACATTTGTTTATGTTTTTAGATCTAACTATCTTCAAAGATCACAGAGTATACCGTCCTGGTGTCCCTACATTTTATATGTGTTTATGTGAATAGGAGAAAGTCATCTATGTAATAGAAAACCGGTAATGCGTAAAAAAGGCGGGATGAGTAGCAGCTGCCACGCTCCAAAATTATGACAAAATAGTCGCTAACTTCGTTCCTATTGGTCATAAAAGGTTTTTTATGTGAGTTTTTTATCAGCTGTCCAATCGTTGTGCGTACAAGTCTGAAACTTGAAAAATATAGAAGTTATTACAATTGTTTTTATGTTAAAACACACCTATTTTTTAAACGTTTATTTTATAAATAATTTCGATGAAAACGCAATATGCGTTTAACTTCTGAGATAGTTTAAGCCTTAAAGAATGCTATAAAATTTGCTAAATGTGTCTAGCATCATTAATAGAGCAAGTTCAATAGTTTAAATATTTAGCCTCAGGGATAAATAAATTAAATTTCTTTTAAACTATTTGTCCGATCAGGGGGATTTTCGCACAAATTTAAAAGACGGTAATTCCTAGATGTTCAAATGTATTAATAACATTTTATTTGGTTAAAAAAAACTTATAAATGAGCGCAAAAAACTGCTTTTTTGCAAATATTTCCGTAAATTATGTACCAATTTTAATTTAAAAAACGGGAAACTAAAGATACTCTTTTATACTACTTTTATAATACTTTTTCATCTATTCGTCATCTAGTTACCTCAACCTATGTCTTAAAGCTTCAGATATCTGCGAAAATTTTATTTTATTTATCGTTTGCTCCATCTATCTCTTCGTTATTTTAGTCTTAATGTTTAGGTTTAATTTAACAGCTTTCGAAATTTTAATATTTACTGTTTTCTTGCCATCAGATTCTGAATTTTTCTTCGTGACGTTATGTGCTTTTTTTTTCTTTTTCTGCAAGCTTTTGTGTTTTCCGTGCTTTCTTTTAATTTTTTTATCAACTTCCATTCTCCTCTCGTACTACATAAAATCATCAAGAGCCGTTACTACAGGTGTTAATTTTTTTTCAGCCTTTCTTTTGGACGTTTGAGATATTTTTCTGGGGAAATAAAATGCATTTTTAAATGACACTAGAAATTTTGGATGAGCGACCAAATAGGATTCAGCAGAATTTATGGAATATTGATTTTCAAAATAGGTTTAGAAATCATGAACTATTTTGCATTCACATCTTTCTGATTATTTCTCGATAAATTATGATTATATCTAATCCAAGAGTTTATACACGCTATGTTCATCACATGTACACACTATGTACACATCATTAGTTCTAAAGAAAGTGCTGCAGTATTTATAATAAGTATTATAAGTATAATATACATGGACGTATAAACATAGATGGACACAGCAATAAGATACCTTTAACACGAAGCTTCGATAGAATGTGATGCTTCCGCAATGAGCATAAGCGTGCTTGAATTATTATTCGCGGGTAATTATTCAGATTTTAAAAATTGGAAGTAGTAATAATGTATAAAAACACGTTCAAAGAATTTAAAAAAAAAAAACGAGAGTTTAAGTATTAACAAATCACGTCCTTATAAAAAAATTAAAATACAATTTTATTTGCTTTAAAATTAATACAATAAAATATAGTTGAATTCAAGTTAATTTTTAATAGGTATCAAAATAATGCTACAATAAATAATCTTTATGTTTTCTCCTAAATCTGCTACCAAAATAGTTCGATCGTCAATATTATTTGGAAACCTACAGAGAAAAATAAATGAGTTTTATTCATTTCACTAATTTATTTGCATCCATGAGAAATATTAAATTAAAAAGGTACTAAATAGATCTTTTTTAATCAGATGATGTCTACTTACAATTTAAAAATGTCTACTAATTTCATGAACTTATATCTTATTTAATACATTAATGAACATGAATAAACCCAATGGTACGCCTATTAAAATGTAAACAAACACGCTTCCTCATTTCTTCATCTTAAATAATGTAAATTTTATGTACTTACAAATGAAATGAGAGATCGGGATGTAAATATTTCGTTTATTTTATTTCACTTTTCACAAATATCACTCAAAATACAGCCAAAATATCGAAAAACAACTTTTACTAAAAAGTAAACAAACATGGAACAGCATTTAAAGTTTGACGTAGATCCATAAGACAGAGATATGTAAACAACCGTTGCCATTTATAAATAGTTTTCAGTGCTTCTACATATAAAATAATTGATTGATATCTAAATTATACGTTATTATTAAATGATAATGGACACTATGTGCACACTTTATATTTTGATTACAATTAAATATATTAATCTAACCAATAAATTATTATTTTGGTTTCATAGCACCTCTAGAGTATAAAATACGGAGTAATATTTTCAGCAACTCGCGAATAAGAAATTTTAAAACAAAACGTGACAACAGCTGAAGGTGCTGAGAATATGACCTACTCAAATAATTTTGACTTCACAATTTTATGTAAATATCTGAGTCCATCTGTGTTTATACGTCCATGATAATATATAATAAATATAGTATAATAATAATAAACAATAATAAAGTATTCTATGAGAAAATCTGAATTGTGTTTTGAAACTATTTTACGATTGTTTAATAAAGTATTCGTTTAGGATTTTTATGAATTAACTAATTATATTAATATCTCACCACATGACCAAGGAATATGACTCCCACGAACAATCCAACGTTCAGGAACGTTGTATTTAATTCTGTCCCCACTGCCCCTCTCTATATTGTGGTGGTGTACCATTTAGCATAAACCACATATTTAAGTTTGATGACAATTCTTCCAATAACTCAAAAAATTATTTTATAAAAAATGTAAATAAATCTCACCATTCAAATAACGATAATAAGTTAATTTCCATGTCCGTAAAAAATAAATACAAATGGTACCAAAGCATACAATATGCATTTTAAACATATGCATATGCATGAATTTTAAATAAACGTATGGTTTGGAACCATTGGTAATTATTTTTTACGGATATGCGAATTACCTTGTAATTTGAATGGAGAGATTTAGTTAGGTACATGTTTTTTAAAATGATTTTATTGATTTATTGAAAGAATTGTCATCAAACTTAAGGCGAAATATATGGTTTATGCAAAATGGTACACCACCACATTATAGGAAGAAACCAGTGAGAACATATGAGGCGTTGAGAACCAGAGCGGACCATCCACATAAGAACTTCATTAGAGATAAATGCGTTTAAAAAATGTTCGATTTTTCATATTTTTTTTAATACTGATAAAATCATTTTAACAACGCTTAATTTTTGGTAAAATCATAAGAAAAGGTAAACCTTTGCACCACTAAAAATATACCACAATGTGCACTAAAGAAGAAGTTTTTGTGGCTTGATCCACTCTGGCTTTAATAAAAGTTTTTGTTCTTCCGTAGTGGACCAAAACCAAAGACACATACTTTAATTTTAATATCATTTTATTACAAAATAAACACTTATGGCATAGATTAACTTAAAAAAATCATAAATCAGCAACATAATTAACATGAACACTTATGAGCATTTAACTTGCCGTCATTAAATTTGTCTCGGGCTTACGTCACAAGAATATGCGCATTGACTTATCTTGTTTGGTTATAGTATCATGCCTATATACTAATACGATAAATTATGTGCTGTTTCCGCAAGACTTTGTAAGTGTTAGGAGGTTCATAATTGTTTACTAGACTTGCAATCCGCTCTGCACAATCTCTGTATTTTTTACATGTAGGAGGGCCTTCTAAACCTTTTATATACTATTTAGTTTGAAATTTATGTAAACTATGCTTCAGCTAAACGCCTTTAACAAATCTCCAAATGTTTGTACGATCTGCGGAAATCTGTTCTTCAAACCCTCGATGCCATCCTTGTATGGAATTGTTTGTTTTTGGTAAACTTTTTTGGACCCTAACAATTTCACAGATCATGTGAAAATAAGGGCTAAGGACGATATCTACCTCTTTGTGGACGCTCGATCCAGGTATCTTCAAAATAATAAATTACTGACTGGGCTTCTACTGGCAACCTTTCAAATGCTTCCACTACGTCTGCAGTAGGAACGAATGCTAAGGCCGCCAATAATGAAAGCTTTAAAGCAAAATCTGAATCAGTTTCATATCTTCTTTTTAAATCGTCTGACTGGATTCTTCTAAAGAGACATTGTGCGAAATGGAAACAGCGCCCACGATGTCTTGAGTCGGGATATTCTTGTCTTACAGCACTGATCATACCGTTTTCAGGAGGCGAAGCTCCAGGTGGAATTTGTGAACATGATAACGACTGTTGTAATTGTTTTCTATCTCCACTTAAAAATTTGTCCAATGATGTTTTCATTTATTTTGTCACTTTATCTCGGTCTGCGTTTGATTTTCTTTGTTCACGTCCACTTAAATGTTTATAGGAACTCATTTTAAAGACTACGTACTAAAAAGAAAGAAAAAAATCATCTTCAATTAAATCAATTTTTTCTCAATATTACAGTCACAAATAAAATCATAATTTGTGATATTTTATTTCATACAATGTTTATACGTAACTTGAAACCATATGGGATCAATATACAGTAAAGTACATGTAATTTTCACTATATCGAAAATTGTTATTTTGAAAAGTTGTTTTTAATTAAAAACTATTTTAATATGCAAATACATCTTTCTAATTGAATAAAACAATGCAAATTTTTCTCGAATTGCCAATACCCAACATAATTTTTATTTATTGTAAATATGAGTAGGTATGCACTCTTCCGTTCCCATAAAAAATGATAAGCAAATTTTCATAAATCAAAAATATAAAAATATAGTAGGATTTTTCACCTAAGAAGACCTCTTTGCAATTAAATGCTGGTAGCTTTATTACTAGCGGACCAGATAAGCGGCGATATATTTTACGCTACCTTTATGACTAACATTTTACTGCTCTATTGTTTCGATCAGCACTGCTCAACAAGTTATCGTTTCTTGGTTTATAATTTTATTGCAATGTTTTTATTGCAATTTTTTTAAATTTCTTCTGACGTATCGTATAATGTAGGTTTACAAAATAATCAAATTTATCCATTTACAAGAACATATTATTTGAAAAATAAGGAGTAAATACCATGTGTCATAATAATTGTAATTTTAGGAAAAAGACAGTTAAGATTTTATACACACTTAAAAAATTTGTTTAGTAATATATTTCTTAAATCCACACAATCGTCGAAAAATGATTTATGCTGTTTAAAATATCTTTCTGTTAACGACCACTGTCATCGACTAAGTAGATAAAATTCAAACGTCATCATATTTCTCTTCTGTTTATCGTTAGAAATTAATTGATGGTCGCAGGTTGTATTTTTGTGTTTTAATAATTTAACAAAATACATAATCAGCAAAATCCTTATTTAAAACATGCGAACGGTTTTTGCAATCCTGCTAGTGAAATATCAGACAGTGAATAGGAAAAATCGTTTGCTAAAAAGATGAAACAAAAAAGTGTTTCGGGAATTAAATTCAAACTTTGTGGTGTATTTTAGTTATAGTCTAATTACTGGACTGCATACTCTCAATAGCTTGGGTATTAATTACTGGACTACACGTGTTTAAACATTTTGTTTTGCTAAAAACTCAGAAGTGATTTAGTGAAGATTTGTTTCAAGGTTATATTTAATACAGTGTCTGCAGAAACTAAAATCTTTGATGTATTTTATTCAAATTTGGACATACCAGCAGCTTGGCAAGTATTTTCCAATTTAACTGCATTCAAAACCATTCGTATAATTTTTATTACTCTACGCAAAATAGAGACTTATAGAGACTTTGATGAACATTTGATGTCCACAAATAATTTCGATTATTTGAAATATTCTGTCTTACTTCTTTCCTGTCTTGGCACAGTAATATCGATTATCGATGTATAATTTTTTTGTGTAAAAGGCAATCAACGATTAGGCGTAATTTGGATACGTAGATTATGTTTCACCAATTAATACGAATATCACATTTTTCTGTTAAGTAAAAATAAAAATGTGTTATAAAAATTAAAACATTAAAATCCTTATTCTCGGGCCCCACAAATTACGGGCCCCAGGCACGTGCCTAGGTTGCCTAGGCCTTAGTACGCCCTTGATCGTGAAACATGTACACATTTTTAACCCGGCAACTATGTTGTGGGGTGAAAATCACCCACGTCGTTCATTACCGCTTGTTAAAATACTGGCAATATCGCCAGATTCATCTGGCGCCACGAGTACCTTCCCATAATATAACAGATCTTGTATTGCATCATAAATTTCAGTATATAAATAAGATTTGAACGAGTAATATCGCTTTCTTTGGACTTGTGGGTGATTTTAACTCCACCACAGAGTTGAAGTGCAGTATTATTTAGTTTTTGGGTAATTTTAACCCCACAACACCGGTTAATTATTAACAGGTAAGTTCTTATACTTGCACAATTTATCTTGATTTTTTTAACAGAAACATAATTTAATTGGTAGGAATATTAAAAATTAATTAGATAATCTTAATTTCAGACATAAACAAATATGTGTAGTTGGGAGAAAGAACAAGAAGCTCTCTTGAAGCTATGGCAGGATGAATTAACTGGATCAGAGTTAGGATCAGAAAGCGAATCTGAAAATAAAAGACAGCGGGTAAGCCTTAGTCCCAGTGAGGATGTTTTAGAAAACCAACTTCAATCAGTGGAAAATTTTCAGCCTGGAAGTTCTAGTTAGGAAAATCAATCATCGCCGGAACAGTCTTTTCAAGACAACAATAAGTTTGGAGATAATAAAATAAGGTTAGAATACGACAAGAAAATGTAATAACTTTACTTTTCATTAAGCATTGTAAGTCGCCCATTTTTTGCCTGAAATTATTCATGGATAATATTATTGTAGAAAATATTATCCAATGCACTTATAAAAAAATCGGTTTAATCGCTCCGACTAATAATGACCAACATAAATATATCTCCAGGTCTACGGACGTAGAAGAAATTCGTGCAGTTTTCGGATTATTATATCTATCAGGCGTTTATAAGGCCAATAGGTTAAATCTGGAGAATCTTTGGGCTGCAGATGGAAGAGGAATTGACATTTTCAGGCTAAAAATGTCCCTGCAAAAATGTATATTACTTTTAGAGTGCCTACGATTCAATAATATCGAAAATGGAGAAGAAGAAAATGAGTAAATAATTAATTATTAATTAATATCCCCAATAAGCCGTTTAAATATGGCATTGACATATTTGCCTTAGTGGATGTCAAAACATTCTACATTTTAAATTTAGAGGTATATGTTAGCTCACAGCTTAAAGGACCTGTTCAATTTGGTAATAGACTGTTTGATGTAGTAAACAGGCTTGTAAATCCAATCCATGGTACTAACCGCAACATTACATTCGACAACTGGTATACCAGCATACCGCTAATGGAATATTTGCTTATTAAACATTAGTTCATATCTGTTGGAACTATTCGTAAAAACAAGAGGGAAATACTGACAATCTTTCTGAATGACAGAAACAAAGCTGAAAAACACGCAATTTTCGGAATTAAAAAAGACATTTCTTTGGTGTCCTTTGTCCCGAAGAAAAATAAAATAGTGTTAGTAGCTTCTCCACTCCATCATGATACAGAATTTGACCACAAATCAAATAAACCTGGGATTATAGACTTTTATAATCACACAAAAGGTGAAGTAGATATGGTTGACGAAATGTCTGCGTTACATAATGTGTCTCGTAATAGCAAGCGATAGCCTCTAACAATTTTTTTTCACTGCTGAATAATGCAGGAATAAATAGTTAGATTATTTATCAACATAACAAGCCAACTAAAAAACTAAAACGCAGATTTTTTTAAAAGAACTTGATTTGGCACACAATTAAACCATATATTGAAAAAAGAGGTAACAATCAAAGAATACCATCAGACATAAGAGCGAAACTAAAAGAAACGACAGCGGAAAGGACTTTCAAGGACCTCCAAACAAAAAACAACGAACAACATCCAGATGTGAAGTGTGTCACTGTGGAAAGGACAGAAAGTGCAGAAAAGTGTGAAATGTGACATTTTTCTTTATCTTGAACATTGTGTATATTTTTGTTGTAAATGTGCACATAATTGTTAATTATGCTATTTAAACAAAAGTTTATAGTTACTTTTTATAAAATTTGTATTTTTTTTATTCTATATTTTTAATAAAAATTTTGGTAACAAAAATTGTGGTAGTGATTTAAATATAAACAAAACTTTAGTATATCGTTTGAATCGTTGAATTTTTAACGGAATTTTTTTAAATGCTTTAACTTTTTTTTTTAATTAACGCATCGACCACGCAGGGTCATTAGCGTATTTAGATTATGTAACATATTGACAGTTGATACAATATGTGAAATATACATTAGTTTACAATAATAATAATAATATGTGTGTGTGTGTTAAAATGTACTTTTTAGATCTTTTGAAGAAGTTGACAGTCTTTAAGATAGGAAAATATTTTTCGGTTATGTGTATTTTCTTCTCGGGCATCTCTTAGGGGGTTGGGTATGCTATATTTGAGTCGTTCACTGTTATATTTGGGACACTGTATTAAAAAATGTTTTACCGTTAGAACACTGTTGCACACTTCATACACTGGTTTGTTTTTGCGCTGTAATAAATAGTCATGAGTAAGTCGTGTATGACCGATACGGAGACGGGTAAGTATCACTTGTTCTCGTCTGTCTTTCATAGTTGGTTTCCAAAGATGTAAGTGTTTGTTGACTTCGTATAGCCTTGATGGAGTGTTGTTTCAAGTTTGTTGCCATTTGTAAATTATTTTTTGTTTTAAGTATGGTTTTAAATTGTTTTGTACCAATATGTTGCTTTCTTCGGACATCGGGTTAGTTGGTGCGTTTTTAGCCAGTTTATCTACAGCTTCGTTACCTTCAATTCCTACATGAGAAGGCACCCATAAAAAGTGTACTTGGATGTTCTTATTTGAAATGTTTTTAAGTTCTTTTTTAATAAGAAGTAGAAGAGGGTTGTCACAGTATAATTGAGTCAGTGAGGATAATGAACTTAGATAATCTGTGATTATTATACATCTTTCTTTGTTTTTGTTTTGTATTAATGATAGTGCTTTTAGAATTGCGAATAATTCAGCCGAAAAGATGGTTGTTATTGATGGCAATTTGAAACTAACTGAGGTGTCTTCCGAATAAATTGCTGCTCCAACTCTGTTTTAATTTTTTGACGGATCGGTGTATACATTGTGGGTATTGCCATATCTGTTTAAGGCTGTTTTCGCAGCTTAAGCATATTGCGATTTGAAGTGGGCGTATCACTTACTTTTCTACACTGCTTACGTCAGACCCTACGTGACTTCCTAATGTGAAATCTGTAGTGAAGCGACAATGATGAGGAACACGTTTCACTATTAGATTTCAGTATTTTTTAGCAATTTTCTTCAAAGTTTGAATACGCTTTTCTCGATTATTACTGGACACAGAAAGGTGAAAAAAAAATCAACGATTACAGAAAAAAAACTCTTTCAACTGATGGGCGTAAAAAGTTTGGTTATAATAGAACGTTAAACAGTATAATCCAATTTTTCAACAGAAAATTCAAAAAAATAAAAAAAGTAAAACCATCAGTTTAAAGGCAACATAATTTCGTATAACATGTCCAAATTTCGAGACATTTCGTCGGTAAATAACAGAGAAAAAATTTTGGTGCACCGATAAAACAGCCTTAATAGTGTATGAAACTTTTGTTTAATGACGGTTGATGATATCTCTGATTTTCTTAAGTTTGTTAGACTGACGTCGATAGCAGGAATAGATATTGTCCATGGTGCAGGGTTGTGGATTGATGAGGTATCATAGGTTTTTGGAAATTGAAAATTTAAAAGGGGAAGTTCTCCACTTTCCCAATAGAGACTTTGAATGGGACTTGTATAGTGAGCACCCAAAAGAAATACGTAGACATGTATTTTGGATAATATCCAGTGACTTCAAATGTTTCTTTTTGGAGGGGTTGTAGACGATGGCTTCATAGTCAAGTTTTGATCGAATTATGAATTTGTAAATAAGTATTAAACTTGAATAATCGGCACCCCAGTTTTTAAAGGCAAGTGATCGTAGTAAATTTATACCAGGTAGACAGGATTTTTTCAGCTGTTGAATATGTATCTTCCAAGTTAATTTTTTATCAAACGTCATAGCCAAGAATCGGATTTTTTCTACATAATCTAGTTTTTGTTCGTGTAGATATAATTCTTTTGTTTGGATTTAATTTCTCCTTGAGAAACAGATTTCTTTCGTTTTTGAAGTGTTAAACCGAAGTCCACTTGTAGCTGACCATTTCTTAATGTGTGTTAAAGCGTTTTGAATGTGATTGTAAATCGTTGCTATGTTTTTTCCTCTACAGAAAATAACTAGGTCGTCAGCGTATAATCTAGCTTTGACGGGGTTTTCATTTTCTGTTAATATCGAATTTATTGCTACTAAGAATAAGGTTGTGCTTAAATTTGATCCTTGTGGTATACCATTTTGTTGAATTTTTGTTTGAGAATATGTTCTGTCAACTCGAACTTGAAATTGTCTGTTTTCAAGAAAATTTTAAATGTATTTTAATATGTTACCCCTTATTAACCAGTTGCTAAGTGTTTTAATGATTGAATATTTCCAAACTGTATCATATGCTTTGCTTATATCAAAAAATATTCCAACACAATGTTGTTTTATTGCAAATGCTCCATGGATTTCTGATTCTAAGTCAACGAGGTTGTCTGAAGTTGAGCGATGTTTTCGGAAACCACATTGTTCTAGAATAATTAAGTTGTTTGATTCTAAATACCACATAAGCCTATTGTTTATTATCTTTACTATTATTTTACCCATACTACATTTGAGTGATATCGGTCGATATGTTTGTAGATCTGATTTTGGTTTAGTTGGTTTTAGAATATGTATTATGATTGAATTTTTCCATGATTTAGGAAATACGTTTCTGTATAGGATTATATATTGTAAATTTTGAGTAGATGTTTTTTAGATTGAGGGCCTAAATTTTTTAGAAATATAAACGGTATATTGTCGGGTCCAGGACAAGTGTTCTTACAATTCTAAAATGCATTTTCTAATTCTTCCTTTGTTATTGGTATATTTAGATCGTTATTATTTTGATCGTAATATTCTATAGGATTATTTTCTTCTTTTATTTTGATTTTTAAGAAATTGGAAGTATAATTTAAGTTACTTGAGTTATATTCATAAGTAGATGCTAGTATATTGGATATTTCTTCTGGGCTTTTATAAATAGTGTTATTTTGAGTAAGAAAGTTGATTGATTTATGGGGTTTGAAATTAGACATTTTGTTGACTTTTTTCCATATAGTTGTTATAGGAGTTGAACTATTTATTGTTGTGACATATGTTCTCCAAAAGTCACGTTTGGCTTTTTTAATAGTATACCTAGCGACTGCTCTTAATTTTTTGAATTCTATTGAATTTTCTTGAGCTTTGTGTCGTTTGAACTTTTTAAACGCTTGTTTCGATTGCCTTAATGCTTCTTTGCAGTCGTGATTCCACCAAGGTACCGACTGATGTTTGTGATCGTACTTAATTATTCCAACGTACTTTTTTGCTGATTCTGTGATTACGTTTGTCAGGGAGTATATTGTTTTGTCTATATCTACATTGTCATTTAGGTTTTCAGATTGTTTTCAATGTAATTTTGAAATTCTGTCCAAATTGCGCCTTTTAAATTCCATTTTAGTTGTCGCGGGGTAGTTGATGGCAGTTCGTTGCTTATTATGATAGGGTAGTGATCACTATCATATAGATCTGATGCTTTAACTTTGAAAAATATTATATAACAAAATAACGATGATTTAAAATCTTATGTCCGTAATTTCTCAATTTTATAAATAAAAAAATGAGATGATAATTACCCCAACACACAGCTACTGACAGAAAATTTCACCACAGAGTCGCCGGGTTAATAAAAAAACTCATCTATAAATAAAAAAGTAAAATGAAATTTTCTGACAGTGTATCTCTTAATAACCTAGCATAATTTATCAAAGCGAAAGTCACTTAGATTAATTTATTTTTATTTTATTAATAGACGCGCCAAAAAATAATAGTATTAAAACAATTTATTTTAATTGTTTTTAAGTGTGTTTTGATAAGTCGAAAAATATACATACATTAATACTAATACTATATAATATATATTTTGAAAAGTCATATATACTTTAAAAATTATAATTGACATTTAACCAATTAAAGACAATATGTATAGTAAACGCATTACATAAATTAAAGGAAAAAAATTAAGTGAACAGTACGCTCACTCGATAAATTTTATATCACTTTAGGGTATAGCAATTGGTTAGAAAGTTATTGTATTTCTTTCTAGTCGATTCATTTGACACAGTTATAATCCATAAATGGAATCATCAAAAGTTTTAAAACTAGCTAGTTTATTAACAATCATACCTGTATTTGATATAAAGAAAAGTAGTTTAAAATGGAAATTGGGCTATAAAATATATTCCATTGTAAATCTGTCTATTTTAATAATAATACAAATATATTGCTTCATAAAATTATATATATTTCGAGAAGTAATTACAGAACGTATTTACAAAGCAACAATTTTAACAGAAATTTTGAGAGATTTTGTATATTTTTTTGATAATTTTCTTACAACGCTCGGCTCAGCTTTTTGGCATATGAAAAATTGGTCTCGATTGATTCAGAGTTTCGCGAAGGTCAAAAGTACATTTTCCTTGCCAAGAAATAACAAATATTTCAAATATTTCGATTATATATTCCTAGGCAATGTAGTTTCTTTTACTTCTTTAATAATCTGCAGAAATTTGATGTGGGTATATTACGGAGGATTTTTTTACCAGGTTAAATATTTTATAAAGTATTTTATAATGTTAATCCAATACGTAAAGATAAATATAATTTTTTATCATATTTATGGGATATATTTGGCGTATAAGAATTTAAATACAATTTTAAAAACCGATATTTTGCAAAAAAGATTTGCTATAATAAATATTATCGAGAAAAGACAAACCAAATTGTTTAACCTGACCAAAAGGATGGATTGCATGTTTGGACTTCACATATTGCTATCGACGATGTCAAGTTCTATTTCATTTATTTATTACGTAAATTTAGATCAAAATTTTATGTGGTTGTATAAAAATACAGCAGTTACTAGCATTTGGCAATGTGTGTTAAATTTTGTACTAGTGTTTGCTTTGTTGGTAAGTCATTTCAAGGAAAAGCCAATAATTAGTACACAGGAATCGATTATACGAGCCCTAACAACTAAATGTTAGGACAAATGAAAATTTATTAAAAACGTTCGTCTTTACAACTTTGATTATTAAACAAAAGAACAAGATCAACAATACATTATACTTTATCATTAATAACAAAATATTGAAATGGTCTGGTCTCTATAAACTTTGAATTGCAGCGTTGGCGGCAAAATAAACGAAAATGTTGCATAACATCGTGACAACTAAATGTTCGGACAATTTAACTAATTTGATATAGGATTGAATGCTCGAATAAATGATCTTTGATAAAATGAAAGGCAGATATCGAGCACTGATCGGCAACAGGAGAAAACAATGATCTGTGGCCGACCATAATGCCCCTGAAGATGCTTTAGGAAGTGAAAGTACTTGAGCAACATTTAATTAATAATACAGTGCTCGATATCTGTCTTTCATTTTAAGTAAAAATTAAAAATTCAAGTAATTACTACTTTAATATGGGAAATATGACCACACGCCTTTAAAACTGCGGCAATTCTGTCTGGCAATGTTAGTACTAATGATTTACTTAAGTTAGGGTAGAAAATATCCCATAATTCACCCAATTTACCACAATGTTTCAATAACATTAAGTGGTCGCCACAACGGTGCACAGCACATCACACCGTACCTATTTTTGACCAAATCCTCGCAGAAGCAAAGTAAATACAAGCATTTCCGTAAATGCGTGTGACCACAACGACGCACCGCTCCATTCTTTGCACATCGCTGGGTACCAATGCCTTGCCTACGTAAATTGAGCTTAGTATTTTCTGATTTTTGCACAGTGCTTATTCTAGGGATTATATAAAGACAAATTAATTACTTATGTGTTTATGCGTAAACCAATTTGCACCATCAGAAAACCTGGATTTTAAGCGCCCAAGTATGCCAAATATTTTTGATGACAAGTAGCTTTTACACAAATTTGTAGTACATTTAATTCAATAAAATTTATTATTTAACCCTAGAACACTAAACTTAATTTACTCTTTCGTTGACACTAACCATTCATAATATTTACGAATTTTGCAAAGTAGGCACCGCAAAACGTTTTTGAAGCCATAATCTTGTGAGTTGTTGATGTATATTTAACATAAAAGCCTTTCTTGTTATTAGCTTCTAATTATTTCTCGATAAATTATGATTATATATAATCCAAGAGTTTATACAGGGTATGTTGATTATACCATAGAATATACATAACGGCCATCTTCGAGTTTTTCGATAGCAACTTCGATGGGCACACATTTGGTCCAAAGTGTCCACACCACCCTTTCTTTGGTTATAGTGCAATATTATTTCGGTTTTTTTAGTATTTGGAAAAACAACTGAGCCTTTATTCATTGTTGATAAAACTAGAACATTTTTGTTCGTTTTGGATTTATACGACAATAACGTCTTCTATTGGTCAAAGCAAAATCTTGACTTTCGGATCTCTGTGTTTTTAAGATTAATCGTCCCAGGGGGTATTTTTCGTTTATTTTGCCGCCAAAAGTACCAATCATTGTAAGGTTGTAAGGAGGCTTCAAAAGAGGTTATCTGCAAGGTTCACTGAAGTAAACCAATTGTTCATTGTGACGTTTCCCTAACTTTCGTAAAGTTACGGAACTTTTTAACGTAGTATTCTCCTAGAGGTTCCCCATTTGTGTGCATATGTTTACCAATATACGGCTCCGCTTTTATCATGTACTTGGTACCCACGTCGCAAGTCATCACAATTTTAATTCCGTACTTGGCTGACTTAATCGGGATATACAACCTGAAAGGACACCGGCCCTTAAAAGCTAATAACTGTTCGTCAATGGTTTCATAGCTACCTGAGCGATAGGACTCTTTACAAGTAAAAATAAATTCATTCCATATTTCCCGGATAGGGGCAAACCTATTTAAATTTTTTCGTTTAGTTCTTGTGGTTTTATTATCGAAGATTATGTAGAAGAAAATTAAATCGACAGTTTGGAATCAAACATCTCTCTACTATGAAGATGATTATCTTTTTATGCTCCAGAAAATACAAGGAGTCTTACAAGAGCATTTAATTCATCTCTTGTTACGCGAGAATTAGTATGTTTAGCAACTTTAAAATTGTGCAACAGAATTTTTTCGTACATAGAATCATTTATCAAACACTGAAATACATCTAATGGTGTCAAAGCATTTTTTACCTGTTCAGATGGTCATTAAACAATATGCAAAATATTTCTTTTTGTAGTACGTTTCCAAAGATTAGATACAGTACACTAGCGATGACCATTTTTGCCTTTGAGACTTGTAGTCAAATTGAAAGTATCTGGTCTAGATTCGTCCACAATGTTTTGGGTTTCTTGCTCTTTCACTTGTTAAAAACTCACTTCTTCATTACCTATTTCGTTTTTATGAGGCTGAGTTATAATCTGCTGTTGAATGAATGAATGTTTTTGTTGAATGTCGGTTTCCACCAAAAAAATCTCATATTGAACTCTACACGAAGTACTAGGCATAGAAACAGAAGTAGCTATAGTGTATATTAGACTTTCTTTTTTTCGTTTCAGGACTGCTATGCTCAAAATCGCTACTTTCGTCACCAGAAAATTCTGGCTCGTACTGCGATTCAGACGGACTGAAACATTTTGCTCTCTATTTTCACTCCCTGAATTGGTAGAAGTATCGTCATTTGATTGTAGGCTCTCATCATCAAATTCACCCATCAATATTTTTTCGGTTTCCAATTCCAATTCCAATCGGGTTAAGGGCCTTTTATCGTGAAACGTTCTAGCCATTTTTTAATTAAATTGCATGTGAATAAGCAAAGAAAATAATAATACCAAGATAAAAAGACTTACGTTAACACTAACCTTTCGTAAGTCCATAAAAGAAGCAACTGAGATCTTGCGGATAACGACTGTACAAAGAAATGTAACTACACCATGAATGTACTTAGCAGACTGATTACCGAAGGTACTCCAACGCAATAACCAATGCTTCTAGAATTCGCCAATTCCTAAAAAAAGCAATCAGTTTTCGTAAATTTTACGAATGGTTAGTGTTCTAGAGTTATTTTTTTTTAACTTATTTTAATGTTAACATAGGTCTTTCTTAATTTAGTATGGGTTGGATATGGCAATTTTTTTAAGTGATATTTATTTTTTCTTTAAATCTGTTTAAAATATAATCAAACGTATTTGAACTCTTTTTTATATTAATAAAGGTTGAATGCTCGAATAAATGAACTTAAATAATATATAAGGCAAATACCGAGCACAGTATTAATTTAATCTTGCCCAAGTACTTTCGATCACTAGATCATCTTCACGGGCATTTCGTCAATTGCCGCCTATCCGTCAAGAGTAGAATGTCATAAATATAAAATGGGACATCACAATACACTACAGAAAGACAAACAAACACTTTAAATTTTTTTTTGAAAATAGGTGAAGCTACATGGTGTATAGAAGCCGGAGACAGAATGAGAGAATGAAGTATAGAAGCCGGAGAAATTCTGTCTCCGGCTTCTATACACCATGTAGCTTCACCTATCTGCAAAAATTTTTTAAAGTGTTTGTTTGTCTTTTTGTAGTGTATTGTGATGTCCCATTTTATATTTACGACATTCTACTCTTGTCGGATAGGCCGCAATTGACGAAATGCCCCTGAAGATGATCTAGGGATCGAAAGTACTTGGACAAGATTAAATTAATACTGTGCTCGATATTTGCCTTGTATATTATCAAAGTTTTTTTTGTATATTCAAAAAAGCGTTGAGATCTTTATTGATGCGGTGAAATTTGCCATAGTGAATTCGCTTCTTATTTAGAGGATGCACCGCTATTTTGTTTGTTCTCCAAATAACCACAATGTCTTAAAATTAGAATTTAAAACAATGCTTTCTTCGTCCGATGAAGAGGAATGCGACGACATGATTTAAAATGGTGCCTCAATATGACCATTAATGTGCAAAGCAAAGGCTAGCTTGGTGTGGGGTATGGTGCTGTGCGTTGTACTAGGCGATGTGCGGTGCACCGTTGTGGCCGATACCTAAGGTCTGGACTGTTCGAAGGCCATGAGAGCACTTTAATGTGATTGTCTTCCAACCATTTTTTAGTTGATTTAGCTATATGGCATGCAACACCGTCCTGCTGGAATATAAAATTTAAGTCTGAGTAGAGATCATGAGTGCTTGGTACAAGACTATTTTTCAAAATATAATTGGACCTTCCATTACCTCATATCTTCCTAGACCAGCTAATAACACGCACCCCCAAATAATAATTCCTTTGGGAAACTTCACAGGTGATTTGGGGCAATCTTTATGAAAGAATTAATTTTTACTTTTAATAACCTGTTTTCGAAAGTTCCCGACGGAAACATTAAATTTCGATTCGTCACTGAATATGACTCTGGACCAGTCATCAGCGGTCCATGAAATCTTCGATCTTGCCCAATTGAAGCGGTAGCTTAAAATTCTCATGGGCCGTTGATGGGTGGTTCAGAGTGATATTCAGTGACAAATCCAAATTTCATGCTTACAATGAGACTTTCGAAAACGGATTATAAGAAGTTAAAATGAAACAAGTCATAAAGATTGCCTCAAAAGAACTGTAAAGTTTCCCAAAGAAATAAGATGGTGAAAGGCACAACTACCGCAGCTCAGTATCAAGAAATTTTGAAAAGTAATCTTGTACCAGATAATAGAACAAGCAGCAAAACTTAAATGGAAATGGGCTGGACACAATGAACGTCTCCAAGACGGACGATGGAACATTGTTATCGGAAAGTGGCGTTCATACAATGCAAAGAGATCAAGAGACAGACCACAGATGAGGTGGAAAGATGACATCAGGAAACAATGAGGTTCCACATGGCAGAGAACAGCTCAAGATAGGGAAAGATGGAGAGAACTGGGGAATACCTATATCCAACAATGCAAGGATATTAAATAGGTCCAAAAAAAAAATCTTGTACCAAGTGCTCACTATCTCTACCAGAACTTGAATTCTATATTCCATCAGGACGGTGTTCCATGCCATAAACCTAAATAAACTAAAAAATGTTTTGGAGATAATATTATTAAAGTTCTTTCATGGCTTACGAACAGTCCAAACCTTAATGATGTTAAGACATTGTGGCATAAGGTGTAACAGAAATTGCGTAATGAAATTCAGAAAACAGTCGCCGATTTGAAAAGTAAATTGAGTGAATTATGGGATAGTTTCTCATTATCTTGTGTAAATCCTTAGTACGAACAATGCCAGACAGAATTGTCGTGGTTGTAAAGGCTCGTGGTGATATATCTCATATTAAAGTAGTAATTACTTGAATTGTCCATACATTTAGATGTTACAATGTTATGTAACAATTTCGTTTATTATACCGCCAACGCTGCAATTCAAAGTTTAAAGAGACCGACCCATTTCAATATTTTGTTATTAACCCGGCATTACACGCGCCAAAAAACTTACGTTGTAACACGCGCACGGTCAAATCGACCGTAGACATAGTTTTGGTTTTAATTAATAAAAAAAAAACAACTAGAATCTAAATATATACCAAAAATCTTTTATTTTAACCTTACGTTACAATTTTTCATTTATTGTTGGCTTTTATAGCATTCAGTACAAACCTGGGAAGTATGTTCTCGGCATATATACTTTTGACACTGTACGCATAGGGTCTTCGTTTTTCTGTTCTTTTTCGATGAGCAAAAATGACATCTGCCTGGAACGTCATACTGGCTATGTGGCGTAGATACCTCGTGGATGCCCAACATTTCTTTTATACGACTTCTCATAGTTACTGGTAACATAACCATTTCTCGACGACGTTCAAGTTGCGGTGTAATGAGACTCATTGCTAATGATTTCAAAAAGTTTCGGCGAGTTCTATGAGTATTGTTATTTTTGTCAGCAACGATATGGCTATTTATTCCAGATATATTCAAAACACAGACGAGTATTTAGATTTTGCTGAGTTTCGTTAAAATCTGGTATCTCTTCTCCTTCTGATTGCTCTGAATTGGAGTCGTAATCATTGTTCTCCAAAACGTCATCTTGGTCTTCAGGTGGTCCACCTATCTCATCGTCGCTCTCAATTTCAGCCCACATGGCTAAAATACGCTTTGTTTTTTTCTCGTAAGAACACATAACCTGCAAATAAAAAAATACTATTACAAATCACCATACGTGTGACTATATTTTTCACTAAAATACTAGACTTAAGAAATATTATTAAAAGAACCACACACAGGGTTCACTTACCGTATTATTAACTATAAAAAGCAAACCAATATCTAAAACTGTGAAACTGCAACACAAATATCTTTGATACTTATGTACACGCGCGCGGTCAAAAGCACCGACTACACAAATATTAAACTATATCTCTCAAAGGCCAAATAAAAACTGAAATAATATAACGCCAGTCAGTCGCTAAAGGGAAAACCGCTTGGAGCATTCCAGGAAGGTCAGTACCACCACCACTATACAAGCGGCGTCATTTTAAAATTTATCACGGCTCGGTCCTTTCTACCGACACGCGTGTAGTCCCGGGTTAATGATAGAATTTAACGTATTATTGATTTCGTTCTTTGGTTAAAAAAAAGATCGTGAAGATAAACGTTTACAATAGATTTGTATTTGTCCGAACATTTAGTTGTTAGGGCTCATATTTGGATATTGATGCAATTACCACCTAACATAGTTTACGATATCTAAAATATCCTCAATTATCAGAAGGATAACTTTTCTTTTGTAGTTTTATTTAAGACTGTACTTCATTCTTTCATTTAAAAATCGTCTCTTATTTCGTTATTCAAATAATCTTTGGAACGGTCTTTAGGTTTATTAATTCTATTAATTTCCCTTAATATGCCATTTCATGTTTAATATAGCTTCAATAACTTTAACATTTTGCCATCGCTAATTTGCTTGAAAAGAAGCTTACTTTCAGGTTTGCGTTAAATATTTGCAGTATTGCTTTGATTTGTTTTGCAAACAGTTAAAAAATTTAGCCTCTAATCATGGTAAAATGCACAGAAGGTATAATACATAATTTTTCAAAATCGGTTAGCTTCGCGAATAATGTAGTAAAGATCCCTTCTTCACGTAACATTTGAATGTAGTTGTAGAGAAATCAGAATCAGATTCTCTCTCTCTCATGTTACCGCCAAAGAATATAGCGTAGAACTTTTTCTATTAATTTTAAACTGTTTGTCCTTGTTCTACTGTAGTGTTTATATAATTTTATGTTACCATCTATGTTTATTACATTCTACGCTTGCTGGATAGCCCATATTTGACGAAATGCCCCTGAAGATGCTATATTAAGCAAAAGTACTTGGGCAAGATTTGACTAAACTTATACTCGATATAATTTCCTTAATTTATAAAGTTCATTTATTCGAGCATTCAACCTCATATCAATTATCAATTTATTAACGTTTCGATGTCTATATCCTGAGATCGTTTTCAAATATATAAATGATGTTCATATTTATTTTTATATAGCTTTTTGCTTGTGGCATTCTATATTTTTAGAAATATTGTTTTATTGTTTATTCAAATGTTTAATTTACTGACGTTTCGATCTCTATATTAAGAGATCGTTTTCAAATATACAAATAATGGATATATTTATGATGTACAATCGTGTCGTCAAAGAACTTACTTTTAATACTGGATTATGTGGCATAAAATAAAATGTAGTATTTTCACTAAAGTCTATTGCCGCTTCTATAATTTTGCACAAACCTTTCATATGTCCTAACTCTTTATATTCCTGGATGAATTCGCTATAAAGAGTTTTAAGATTGGCATCTTTATTCAACTTTCGCTCGAGATTTAAAAAACTATCTTTTGCTTGATGAAATGAATCACCGAGTGAAATTAATGGTTCCTTGAATGGCAATGAGACTCTGGATTTGCCTGTCGCGTCGCGTTTTACCGTATCCTCGAAATGTTTTTCGCATGCAATTTCTTCGCCCGAGAGTGCAGGTTTTTCATGGAAAACCTCTTTAAGTGCCCAGAACTTACTTAGCTGTTCTGTAACTTCGATTGTGTTTGTAAAATTACACTTAGTTATTCGCTTTTCTGATGCGTTGTTTTGGCTGACATACGGCCCTGCTATGATCCAGCCAAACATTGTTTTCTGCATGAATGGTTTATTTTTACCTAAACTAATTCTGTTTGCAGCAAGTATCTGCCAAAATAGATTACTTCCTATCAGCAATTCGATTTTTGGTGGTTTATGAAAATAATTATCTGCTAATTTTAAATGTTTAGATATCTCCAAATCGCTAACGTTTATTTGAGATGCCAGTACGCACTCCGTAATTTCTAATATTACGAAACAATTTAAAGGTGTATGAAAAGTTATATTGCTACGCGACTGTATATTTATTTTGCATTTAAATCGAACGAAAGATGCAATATTATTTATTCCCATGACTGATGTTCGCGCTTCTCGTTTTTAATCTAAGTTTATCGCATAAATTATCGGTTATAAATGTGCTTTGTGAACCGCAATCTAACAAATCTCGCACAATGTTATGCCTTGCCTTGGCCGTTAAAAATGTTAACTAATAGGCTAGGCGCATGCATACACATCGAATTTAGACGGTCGATAAAATTTCGACCGAACTTTTGTCGATGATGCCTTGCGCGCACACTACACGATATTTATTCGATGACGTTTTTTAATCCACAAAGATTTGTTAGGTGGAGAACACAAAATCACAATGAGCAACACAGACCCACGTAGCAACACGGAGCGACGTACCCATCGAGCAATAAGACAAAAGAGGGAATCTAATCCTTATGAAAAGGAGACCAAAAAAGTGGCCTCTGATGGCGGACATATCCGGAAATGCGAATGCGCCAAATTTAAATTTTCCGACACCTATCAACAGTAGCTATATAATATTTCGCAGAATGTGTCTTAGATGAGAAAGTTTTAATTAATTATTAATCATAAGAGTCTAAAATGCGACACAATTGTTAAAAAACTTCAATATAAATAAGATTTCATGTGACATTTGTGACAAACAATAACATAACCCAACTAAATTTGATGTCAAACAAGGAGAGAGACTCTCTTTCCTTGTTTAATGTGGCCTCTAAAGATCGCACTTCCTGTCTAACAATATGTTTGCCCCCACTACCTTTACATTCCCTCTATTGTCTTTTTGCTCGATGGACGTACCTGAGCAGTGTCAAAAAACGCAACTGGTCCTCTGGTCGGTCGATAAAGATCGATGTGTGTGCGCGCGTTCATTTGATACTATACGCCTTGGAACGACAGCAAAGACCACGGCAGCCGTGAATGCAGTGACATTCATCGATCGCCACACGACCATCACACGACATCGATGCCGTGTCGTTTGGCGATCGATGTGTATGCCCGCTCACATTTGTTTCTTTGCGCCACCAAAGGAATTTGTTCGATCGAACTTTCATCGACCGTCCAAATTCGATGTGTGTACGCTTAGCGATACTGTGGAGTGTGGACAGTATAGTTTAATCTGTAGCGCTAACTGTCGAAACTGACAGATTGGTAGTGTTTAAAATACCTTGTATATTATCTAACTATATATCGCTCGCGTTTTCTACCGGTTGATGAACTAAAGCTGTATTCTGTTCGCTTGACCTATCTGGATGCAATAACGTATGGTGTTTTGAAGCGCATTGTTTGCATGTTGTCTGTCTACAACGCCAAAATTTAAAAAATTCGCTGCATTGATAAATGGTGTGTTCCCTTTTTGCAAGTATAGCAACACTGTGTATTATCCGCTTTGTTTAAGGTTCCCTGTGCTGAGTATAGACCGCGAATATTTTGTTAATATTTCGTATTTCGTGAATATATGCCGACCTGAGAAATATTCAGTGTATTTTGCTTTTTAGCTTAATTTACCTCAAGAGATTGAGTTCCGCCCTTGATTTTAGAAACGTTTTAAAATTATTAAAACTAGGAATTTCACTGTGTGTTTTGCTATTCTCCCACGCGCGTAAAGTTAATGCATCGAACTTAAAAGAAATGATATGAATAAGGAGTATGTGCCATGAATACGCGTATAAATGTTTAGAAAAAATGTCAACTAATTGCCGCAATATATTAGATGACTTTTTAGGTATTGGCTCCATATTGAATAATGCAATAACATAATTGGAAATTAATAATCTCGTAATATCTCAATACCTTTCCCTGATTAATTTCCACGCAACTGCATAGTTTTCGGCGGTAAGCTCTAACGTTCGTATTACGTGCGCCGCACCGCCCTGTAATAAATGATAAAAGCGCCTTACATCGTCTAAGTACTCATTTCTGTTAACTAAAGATTCAAAAAGATCTGCAAAATCTAACCAATTATTATAATTATCATCAAATTTTGTAAACTAGATAGGTTTAAGCTCAATACAATGCCCTATATAATTATGCATTCTTAGAGCGCTCACTAGCTTTATCGCCTTCTATACATGCTACTTGTTGATTATCGCGAATGATTTTTCACACTATCGCTTATTGTGAATAATATTTATTGTAAAATTGTTCGCGCTCCGTATATTAATCCTCTATTAATTTAAAATGAGCCGTATTTTCTATTTGCCCCCGAACTTCATCGAATTCGCCCTGTAAATGTTCTATATCATTTATCATTTCTACAGCCTGTAATACTTTTAAATCTAAAACCGTTTCACCACTAGTTATTTTATCATTTAACGGTAATATAAATTTCGAAAATATTGTGTTTGCATTTAAAACCGCCTCTTTTTTGCTTTAAATTCTCCATAATTTTATAATGAATTAAACAGTAAACAGAAACAGATTATAAACCGCTTGATATTCGACCATAACGTTCTGAGAATTATCAAATGTGCAGAATAAAGGTACAAAACTGATAAATAAAAGTGAAAGTGAAATGGATATGCTCACTAAAATATTTGTATGTGGTGCAAGGAATGTGTCAGGCATGGGCTAGGAAAATATTGTTTGAAAAGATTGTCCGATGCCGGGCACGGACCGTTCCCACACCGAGCACTTGTAGTGAGAATGGACTGTCGCTAAACCCATTTAAAGTAACGTTAAAATAATTTTGCAGGTCTCGAGCAGGGCACAAGCCGAGCACATGCCAGGCACTATAGTGAGAATAGGCCTTTAGCAGTTAAAGCGCACTCCGATTTGAAATGGGCGTATCAATTACTGCTCTACACTGCTTACGCCAGCCGACGGGTACAGCTGTTTACTCAGTGGCGCCGGCCGACGGGTTGTTTAATGACAACAAATCCATTATTCTCCATTCAAATTAGTTTTGTTGGAAAAACCTTTTTTGATTGATTATTGACTATTGACTATTTTAACATCGATACCATTAAAAGAACAATTTGAAAATAAGAACCAAAAAAGCAAAAGAACAATGAGGTTGAGAAATATTTTTAAAATAGTTGTAATTATTTTATAATATTTTTAAAGTAGTAATTGGTTAACTGAATGAACTAATGATTAAAAGTTTCAAATTCGTAAAAGATGTAGCAAACAGCCTATAACAGTTTTGTCTTAAGTAGTCTATATTTCCGCAACTTCCCCTAATGACATTTAAAATATACTTCATCTTATTTACTTACCGCTGCACGTCATCCCCGTCATAGCCCGTCAGGTCAAATGATACCAACACAAAATATTTATTCGTTCGTTCTTTTTTAGAATCACTTTGCCTAGTACACTGACATTTCAGCCACTAGACATATTTTATTATATACGCGTAGGAATATTATTTAAAGAATTCTATTAATGTTAACTTAAAGAAATATAGAATAATATGTTTCAATTAATTTGTATAAATGCATTATAAAGCGTTTTTATGAAGAACATTTGTTCGGACCACACTGTAACTGTAATCGAACGAAGGTAATATTTTGGTATAAATGGATAAACATCGAGTTATAATCTATGGAGAAGCTGTGAGCATATCAACGTATGTATTAAAAAGGGCGTAGGTAGGCGTGGCTAACGATGGTACCAATATGGCGGTGGGATCAGAGCCAGACTTAATAATATTAAAACTACTATACAAATATGACTAGTTATTCAGAAGATTTAATCATAATTTAAAACAGTGCAATACATTTTTAATAAACTATGATTTATTTATCCCGCCGTAAACAATACAAACACGATATATTATACATATACATAAATTAATACAGTCAAATACTATTAATTTATTCTTCGAAGTACGGGCCATTACTTTGTTTACATATTTGTATACTAACCTGTGGAACGATATTCCTGAAGATTTTTTATTAACATTGCTTCTGCTACTGCAACTACGTTAAGAACAGGAAACAATTATTATGCACAATTACAATATATTATTACAGTTTCTATAAAAGTATTATAAAACTAAAAATACTCGAAAAACAACAAATGTAAACAAACATATACGATCTGTCAAAAGTGTCAAAACAATTTTAACAATATGGCCGAAGTGAGATCGTTTTTAGGCACGTGATGCCCTCTCCATAGATTTAACTCATAATTTTAACACAAATTAGTGTGTTTTATTTCAAAAATGGCACGTAAGAATTTAAATCGGTATAAATAATATAAATTTGTTTTGTTGTATATATACTTTTCCAATAATTATGTGACCTATTTGATTTAAAATATATTCAAGATTTTTTTATACTTTGGCAACTATGTCAACTTCGATCTCTTTCAATGATAATGATGTGCAACGTTAAGTAAATTAGATGGACTATAGTTTAATAGTGTTTTGATGAGTCATAATACGCCTTTAAACAAAATTGAAATTGACATTGTAAATAATTAAAAGACAATATTTATAGTAAAAGCATCACATAGATTATAGAAAAAAGATTAAGTAAACAGTACCTATAATAGTCGATAATTTGATACAACTGTACGAGCATAGCAAGTGGTTAGAAAGCTATTGTATTTCTAGTCAATTCAGTTGAAACAGTTTATTTCCATAAAATGGAATCATCAACGATTTTAAAACTAGCTAGTTTATTAACAATCATACCTTTATTTGATATAAAAAATATTAGTTTGAAATGGAAATTAATCTATAGAATATATTCCATTCTTTATTTGTTTATTTTAATAATTATACAAAAATATATTGCTTTATTGAATTATATATTTTTCGAGAAGCTACTACAAGACGTATTTACAAAGCAACAATTTTAACAGAAATTATGAGAGATTTTGTATATTTTTTCGATAATTTACTTACAACTCTCGGCTCAGCTTTTTGGCATATGAAACATTGGTCTAGGTTGTTTCTGTATTTCGCGAAGGTCAAGAGTACATTTTCTTTGCCAAGAGAAAACAGATATTTCAAATATTTCCGCTATATATTCCTAGGCAGTGTAGTTTCATTTACTTCTTTAATAATTTGCAGAAATTTGGTGTGGATATATTACGGAGGATTCTTTTATCAGGTTAAATATTTTATGAAGTATTTTCTAATGTTAATCCAGTATGTAAAGATAAACATAATATTTTATCATATTTACGGAATGTATGTGGCGTATAAAAATTTAAATACAAATTTAAAAACCCATTTTTTAACAAAAAGATTTGCTGTAATAAATATTATCGAGAAACAACATACGATGTTGTTTAATCTGGTCCAAAGGATGGATTGCATGTTTGGACTTCAATCACATACTGCTATCGACAATGTCAAGTTCTATTTCATTTATTTATTATGTAAATTTGGATGTAAATTTTACTTGGTTGCATAAAAACATAGAGATTTTCAGCATTTTGCAATTTGTGTTAAATTTCTTATTAGTGTTTGCTTTGTTGGTAAGTCATTTTAAAGAAAAGTTAATAATCAGTACACGGGAGACCGGAGTTTGTTGACTTATTTTTTCAATAATTAAGTTTTACTGCTTTATTTTTTGCATACTGTTAAATTCAAGTTTGTCAGCTGATTCTATCCACATTTATGTACTGTACATACATTTTTAATTTATTGGAATCCTCTGTAGAAAAAAGTTTCAAGTAAATTTTGACTGCCTGCTGATAATCAAACAACGGAGCTAAACAGGAGAATAGGACTGGTATGGGCGGCTTACGGAAAACTGAGAGAAGTCTTTAGATCAGATCAGAAGCCATGTGCTTGAAAAAAAAGGTCTTTGATCAATATGTACTCCCAGTTCTAACGTATGGAGCATAAACATTGACCCTTACCAAAAAAGTAATCAGTAAAATATAAGTGGCACAGAGAGCGATGAAGAGATCAATGCTGAATATATCCCTCAAGACAGAGCATCAAATACAATAGTTAGGAGAAAAACTGGTGTTATTGACACAGTTCAAAGGATTATAACATTGAAATGGAACTGAGCGGGACGTGTTGCCAGATTAAAAGATGGAAGGTGAACGAAGAAAATTCTGGAATGAAGACCTAGACACGACGCTGATCATAATCGAGGACGTACTCCAACAAGGTGGTCAGATGACATCAAGCGCGTTCAGCACAACTGGATTCAGGGTGCTCAAGATATAATGCATTGGAATTCTTTACGGAAGGCCTATGTCCAGCAGTGAACTCAAAACGGATGATAATGATGCATTAGAAATGCATTCTTTTTGAAAAATATGCACTAAATATGCATTTTTTTGGAAATATGCATGCTGTCAAAGGAAACATTATATTTAATAATGGTATATTAATTAATACCCGACACCTTAGATTAAATGAGTTTAGGATTATATATAATATATTAAGTACTATTTTAATAATTAGAAAACAATATAATTAAATTTAAAAACTATATGGGTAATTATAATACACTTAATAATTATTATAATGTAGTCAAAAATTAAAATAAGTAGTATTCCTTATACAAATCAACCACAAATCGTTATAAAAACTTTAATCGAACTTATGATAATATTAATACATGTTCTTACTTCCTATTATGTGTACATTGCAACTCCACTGCACACAATTAAGTCTCTAAACAGTGTCCTGTATTTAAATATCAATACAAAATCAAATCAATCATGACTTTAGAAAATACTACTTTTAAAGTGGTAGAAACCATAGCTAACAATCCGTCATACGCCAAAGTAACTACAAATAATAGATTTGATATTTTTAATATTATACAAAATTTTCCTGCCTTAACCACCAACGTTCTAGAATGAACAAATTAAAATCAATTCTAGGAAACTACTTGAAAAAAAAACAAGAAGCAAGCGTAAAGTTATCTCTCCTATTGGGGTCAAAGACCTATCAACTTTTCCAAGATTTCACAATGCTAAAAATATCTCATCCCAATCATTAATCCCTAATTCTTACCGGGACGAGTTCATGGCTTATAAAGAAATAATTAAATGTAAAATAATTAATGAAACGCTAGTCTTGGTAGAAAATATTATAAAGATAATTAACCCTAAAATATTTTTACCTAACTTACAAAACAATACAAAGGAAGAAATTGAAAAAATGTTGATCAACCTAATAGATATTGAAGTAATGGAGAACAACAGAAAATTTAACATACTTCAGTCGAACTGTCAATCTATAAATAAACGTAAACCTAGTTTACTTAATTATCTTGAGAACAATGTTGTTGATCAATTTGCTTAATGAAACATGGCTTTTTAAAAATAAAAATTTTGCTTTAACAGGCTACTACGATATCAGAAGCGATAAACCGGATGATTACGATAGTGTAGCCATCCTCATATCAAATAAAATTTGTTTTGTTAAAATTAAAGTAAAGAAAAGTATTAAGTAAAAAATTTAATAAATTTGTCAAAACGTGTAAAGTTTTTATGAAACAAATCAAATTGGTAATTTGTTGCATTTTTAAACCACCTACAGTAATAGTTACTTGTAGAGATTGGGAAAAACTTTTAACTCAACTTAGTGGTAAGGTTTTTATTGGTGGGGATTTTAATGGATTTTCAGTGGTATAGTGGACGCGCTAGATAACAGTAATTTGGTTTTTGCTAAACGCCTGTAGACCGACCAAAGTAACAAGACCTAATAAATTTCCATCAATGGTGGATCTATCCCTTGTTATAGCCAATCTAATTAAATACACTACATGGGATCCTGTTCCTGACACCCTGGGTTCAACTCACTTACCTACAGTTATTACTTTTGACTTGAAATATCACTCATGCACAATATTTACAATAGCAAATTTACTAAGATATAAATTGAAACTGAAGGATCAGATAGTAGAAGAAGTGAAGAAGTTTAAATATCTAGGCATCAGATTACCTAGCTACGGAATGCTCAAAACCAAAGTTAAAGCTCAAATAAATAGAGCAAACAGAGCCACAGGCTTCCTAAATCAAACAATATGGAGAAATAAAAATATCGGAAAAGAAACGAAAGGCAGGATTTACAAAACAGTCATCGGATCAATAATGACATACGCGGAAGAAACAAGACCTGACACAGCGAGGACAAAAAGGATGTTAGAAACAGCAGAGATAAAAACACTTGGAAAAATAAATGGTAAGACACTAAGGCACAGACCTAAAAGTACAGATATAGGACGTAGATGCAAGGTGAAGAATATCAAAAACTTGGTAAAAAATAGAAGAGTAGAATGGAACGATCATATAAGCCGAATGACAATAAATAGAGTAGTAAAGACGGCAAGAGACGGCTCCCCAATAGGAAGACGATCAGAAGCGAATGACAACTTACTGGTGGCTCATTAAAAAACAGATAGTCATGTCTGTATAAAAAGAAGAAGAAGAAGAGAAACGAAGAAGCACATTAATTCTTTATATTGGTACAGTAGATAAAATATTAAATTTAGCTGCCGACATTCAAATAACGTATTCCAGAAAAAACTATCTTGCTTGTTTGTTTTTAGAACAAAAAGAGCATACGATTCTGTTGACTTAACCATTGGTAAAGAGGATAAATTTATTATCAAACTTTCCACATTTTAGAAAGGCGAAATTAAACACCTAATTGCTTCAAAATTTTTATCAAGGACCACTGAAGCAATAAAACACTTAAGACATATTTTTTCTTGTGAACTTAAGGACCGATTCTACATTGGTAATTATCATATTTTTAAAATACTTCTTCTTCTTAAAGTGCCACATCCCTAAGAACATTGGCGATCATCATGACCCATTTAACTCTATCTGCAGCAGTTCTGTAAAATTATATTTACGTTTTTCCCCTCCATTGTTTCAGATTATTCAACCAGGACGTGCTTCTTCTCCCCCGTCCTCTTTTGCCTTCCACCTTCCCTTGTATGACCAGCCGCATCAATTCGTATTTCTCGTTTCTTAGTAACGTCTTGTTACACAAAAAACTATATGATATGCGATTAGCTCCAAATATAGCGACTAATATTGTTTATCTATATACTAATCGTGTTATGTTTGCCTTCTAGGGTGTAATACGCCGCCTATAAAGAAGATTAGAAGTATTTGTTTTAGAAGATAGAGATATTCTATTTAATAAATTTGTATATCATATTATAATAAAAGATATTGAAAATTTTAATATTTTTTAGGTTTGGCCAGTACTTGTCATTTTTGCTTGCGAATGGATGACTTCAGAATCACAGAAGCTAGTTGTACTCTGTTACGAATTACAAGAGAATTTTCCAGTATTTTCTGAGGAAAAACAAGCTTTACTAAATCTGGCAAATCACGTTCAAGTTACAAAACCGACAATAACCGCTGGTGGATTTTTTGATCTTAATTGTAAACTTATTTTCGGTTTATTTGGTACTATCACTACGTATTTCTTTATAATAATGCAATTTAATTCTGCGATGGATAATTAGTGTATATATATATATATATAATATATATATATATATATATATATATATATATATATATATATATATATATATATATATATATATATATATATATATATATATATATATATATATATATATATATATAAAAGTAAATTTTCAATATTGGGTTTGCAGCAATAAAAATGATATGTGTACTCTTTTAAATTTTTATTCCGAGCTTTCGGACATGGTTATGTCCTTCATCAGGGAGAAACTTAATGAGGTTGAATCATCAATGATTTTCTACCATGTCGATAAAACTTATCACAGTCTGTCATATTATTACATAAAACTTATTTCTATATTTAAAATTTTTTAAAAATTGCTATACAATCACAAACACTTACTTATTATACACACATTTCTGACATTTTTTGTCAGAAATGTGTGTATAATAAGTAAGTGTTGGTGATTGTATAGCAATTTTTAAAAATTTTAAATATAGGAATAAGTTTTATGTAATAATATGACAGACTGTGATAAGTTTTATCGACATGGTAGAAAATCATTGATGATCCAACCTCATTAAGTTTCTCCCTGATGAAGGACATAACCATGTCCGAAAGCTCGGAATAAAAATTTAAAAGAGTACACATATCATTTTTATTGCTGCAAACCCAATATTGAAAATTTACTTCCTTGTTGTCAGCAAATACTTCTAGTTCATATATATATAATATATATATATATATATATATATATATATATATATATATATATATATATATATATATATATATATATATATATATATATAGAGTGCCCAAAAGTCTGGAAACGGCCAAATTATCTCGTAAATTGCTAATTATAATTGTACAAAATTTGAGGTACACCCATTTTGGAATACGGAGATTCCATATTTGATATTTGCAATGTTGCCAGATTTTCCGTTTCTCTTACATTATTAGTAACTTTGGTTTTTTAAATGCATCACCCTGTATATTTAGTCATTAAAACTCAACACTCCTATTCAATACGAGTTCAACCATATGTAACACTTATGATTTTATGTAGTCTGAAAGGTCTTAAATACATAAAACAGAAGTCTGGCAACGCCTAATTGTTTCAATAAATTTTTTAATACTAATTATTTTCAACTACATGAAAACGTAACAATTGATAGATTAGAACATTTTTTAACAATAGTTTCGTTATTAAGTGTTCAAAATGTGCTCAATTTATGAGTTGACAGTACCCTAATCGATGGTAGAATGCGTCTTTCACATTTCTCCATGATGGTCTAGAAACAATTCGAGATTAATTGATAATTCGTTGCCTTAGCGCTGCAAGACTTGCTGGTTAAGTTTTGTAAACTGAGTTTTGCAAGTATCCTAATAAAAATAATCTTTATGATTAAAATCGGGTGAACGTGAAGGCCATTTAATTCTACCTTGTCTACCAATTTATCGTCCGGGAAATATCTCCTCTAAATATCGCTGAACATTTACACCAACTATCTGACGTTAAATTTATTTCGATAAAAAATGACCCAATTAACCGAGTACGTACTATACCTGACGATATATTTATTTTTTGTGGTCTTTAAGTATGGTTTTTATGCATTCAGTGTGAATTTGCGTCACTCATGTACCTTAAATTGTGTCGATTTACACTTCCACACAGTGTAGATTGCTTCATCGGAAAACATAATATGTTGTAAATAAATAGTATATGATGTAGGTCGTTCTTCAGTCTTACGTATATTACGTAAAAATAAGTTTAAACCATACAAAATAAACTTATTGCAAGAATTAAGCGAAGATGACTTCGATCTTAGATTAGAGTTTACTGGGGTAATGATGGATAAAAAATTATTAAAATTTCGTTAATAGAATATTATTCTATTAACGAAATTTTAATAATTTTTTATCCATCATTACCCCAGTAAACTCTAATCTAAGATCGAAGTCATCTTCGCTTAATTCTTGCAATAAGTTTATTTTGTATGGTTTAAACTTATTTTTACGTAATATACGTAAGACTGAAGAACGACCTACATCATATACTTGTGCAACCCTGCCTGAGGATGTATGTGGATCTTCAACAAAACTTTTCTCTTTCCATCTATCTTTACCTTCTTCAGATTTCTCAAATCGCTTTACAGTTTTTTGTACCGTCACCTTATGAATAGGAGAACGGTTTAGAGAACGGCATTTTAGAGAAGCAATTTAAATTGAAGAATTTTTCGAAACACTGTCAGTTTTGATTTATAATGTAAATCGTGAACAAATGTCAATATCACAGCATTCTACATTTAAACATTTAAATTTATTAAAATCTACATATTTTGCACTGTTTTATGTATTTAAGATCTTCCAGACTACATACAATCATAAGTGTTAGGTACATATTTTTGAACTCGTATTGAATAGTTGAACTCGTATGAAATTCACACTGAATGCGTGAAAACCATACCAGACCACAAAAATTAAATGTATGATCAGGTAGTAGGTAATTAGTCAATTGGGTCATTTTTTGTCAAAGGAAATTTAACGTCAGATAGTTGGTGTAAATGTTCGGCGTTATTTAGATGAGATCTTTTCCGTACTTATCGTACGGATTATTGGTAGACAAGGTAGAATTGAATGGCCTCCACGTTCACCCGATTTTAATCCTAAAGATTATTATTTTAGAGATACTTGAAAAATTCAGTTTACAAACTTAACCAGCCAAGTCTTGCAGAGCAAAGGCAACGAATTATCGATTAATTTCAAATAATTTCTAGACAATCATGGAGAAATGTGGTAGACGCATTCTACCATCGATTAGGGTAATGTCAACTCACAAATTGAGCACATTTTGAACACTTAATAACGTAACTATTGTTAAAAAATGGTCTAATCTATCAATTGTTACGTTTTAATGTAGTTGAAAATAATTAGTATCAAAAAATTTATTGAAACAATTAGGCGTTGGCAGACTTCTGTTTTATGTATTTAAGACCTCCCAGACTACATAAAATCATAAGTGTTACATATAGTTGAACTCGTATTGAATAGGAGAGTTGAGTTTTAATGACTGAATATACAGGGTGATGCATTTGAAAAACCAAAGTTACTAATAATATCAGAGAAACGGCAAATCTGGCAACATTGCAAATATCAAATATGGAATCTCCGTATCCCAAAATAGGTGTACCTCAAATTTTGTACAATTATAACTAGCAATTTACGAGATAATTGGCCGTTTCCAGACTTTTGGGCCACTTTGTATATATAAACATATTATAAACATATTGGATTTTCACTTGTGATAGTCTTTGAAACAATGTTAATGCAATGGTGTATTACATTTTTACACATAAAATCAGTTGTACTTTTACATAACCTACAACGCCTTCTCCAGTTTTCAGTATTACGTTCAATTATGTATCCCTCATAATCCAAACGCGAGGTAGTTCTTAAGGTTGAACTAGAGCCATGACCTCTAATAGATTCTGTGCTACTTAACACTTAACACTTAACACTAACAAGGCTTTACAGAAATATATACATATATAAATCATATATTTCCTCATATACAAATTTAAAATATTTTTTCTGAGCTCAATATTCAATATAAAAATTTGAAAAAAATCAGGCTACTTTGTTTTCGAAAGATACATCTTCATGAATGTTTTCATATAAAGCAAAGTTGCGTCCAGAAAAAACTAAAGTTGAAAAAAGCTTCCTTTTTAGATTTTAGAGGTTCTATGGGCTGTGGGAAGCAAAAATTTATATGAAGTCATATTTTTATATGCTTTATTAAAAGCAAAAGTCGCGGTGCTGATCGGTGCGGGTGCATCTTTGACTATCTTATCCCGCTATAGTCTTTATAATTAATATATTATTTCTCTATATATTTTTATATACTTGTTACAATTTTTCAGACATCTATTAATAATAAATAAATCTTCTTTTTAATATTAAATAAAAAAGAATAATTTACAAAATTTTATTTTTTGGCAATATAATTGTCGAAAATGAAAATTGTAAGTTGGCATTCATGACATTGAGGCTTATTTGTTATTGGTCGCTACTGTAACTTATTTATACATTTAATTGTTTTTTGCTTTAAAAAAGTTTATCAAAATTATGTTAAAAATCTAAAAGAAACATTTATTAGATAAGCTGATTTTTAAATTAGTATTTTTGAAATATGTTTATTAAACAAACTAATTTTATTTGGTGAGCTAATATTTTCTTGCTAGTTCCACTTTATAAGATATTTTGTATTTTTAGTAGCTCTTGAAAATAATTGTAAACACAATTGAAAGCTCGAGATAAAAAATAATTACATAATAGCCCGTTTTATTGATTCCAACCCATATATATATATATATATATATATATATATATATATATATATATATATATATATATATATATATATATATATATATATATATATATATATATATATATATACATTATTGGAAAATTTAAAACGGAACATACGGATTATTAATACAATTAGTAAGATCCCCTGACCTGCAATTACTCAGTGTAAATTTCAATATAACGTCGCGATGTCTTATAATTAATTCATTTGTTCGACTGGACTCCTCCAGTCGATATTTTTTTTTAGACTGCTGCGCACGTGCGCACCTTACCAAACACAAACGATCATCGAATAATAAAATCTTGCATCTCGCCAAGCCGCTAGTATAAAACGGAATACAGGAGAGGGTATATCTCAAAGCGCCAAAAATCTACAATATTACGTAGATATGAAATTAAAATATTATTTTATTAAAAGAAATTGTTATATTTTATTGCCATAATGGCATAAAAAAAAGAAGATTTCTAAAAATTAAAATAAAGTAGATTTCTAAAAATTAAAATAAAAACGAATTCCAAAAGTAACATAATAATATTAAAAACAAAAATTCAACGTAATAGAGGTTCAAATATTCCACCTCTCTCTGCGGAGCAATAACCAAATCTGTTGTACAAAGATAGTCTCATATCCCTGAGCAGTTCCGGTCTAATGCTTCCACAAAGATGAATTATTTTGTCCCTCAATTCCGCTAAATTTTGGGCTTTTAAAACCATGTCGATAAACACTTGTTTTTAAATATCCCAAAAGAAAAAAATCATTTGGGGATAAGTCTGGTGATCTGGGAGGCCACTTGATCGTACCACGAGAAGAAATTAATTTATTTCCAAAAATGGTTTCTAAATAATTTTGAACTGCTCGTGTATTGTGAGCAGGACAGCCGTCTTGCTGAAACCAAATATCGTCAAAGTTTACAGGAAGTGATTGAACTACTGCTGGAATAATTTGATTTTGCAACAATTCTAAATATTTATTTCCCGTTAAATTACCATCAATAAAAAATGGACCGACGATATAATCCCCCAAAATACCTGTCCAAACTGGAATACTCAAGTGTTTATTATGCCGAGACCAATATCGTACGACAGAAGGATTATGTTTCCGATGTAATGAAAATGTCGATTCATTGGTTAAAAAAATGTTTTTTAAAAAATGTTCACTTTCATTTTGTTTATTCATCATCAGTTTACAAAATTCCATACGCTTGAAATTGTCCTCGGCTAACAACTCTTGAGTTGTTGAAACCTTTATTGTTGATAACCATTCCGTTTCAAAGTATCCCTGACAGTCCTATCATTCATGTCAACTTCTTCAGCAATAGTTTTGCTTGAACAAGGATCACTAGTTTCAGCAACACTACAGACATCAATATCCCTATTTTGCCTAACTTCGTTGATTATTTTCTCTCGTGGTAGATCCGTACATTTTTGACAGTTTTGTACACAACCAAACGATTCAAATTTTTTAATAATACGACTAATAGTTGATTGTGTCGGTATTAGCCTATCTTCATAGGCACAAGTAAATAAATTTATAATATCACGGTACGAGTTGCCCCCAAAATACCATTTTAAAATTTGTACTTTTTCTTTGTTTGTATACATGGTTTATGGTTGGAAACACTACTTTTATTTTAGCTTATGGCGTTATAATGAGAAGCAAAGCAAAGGGCATGTATTTGTTTTGCTCGGCCAGCGATGTTCCTTGGGACTGTTGCCAAATCGGTAGATACCTTCGGCAAAAATCTGTAGATTTTGATGTATCATATAAATCCTTTTAAATTTTAAATTATCAACAATATTTGGAATAATAAATATATTAAACCATACACTAACCAATTCAAATAATATCTAATGAACACAAAAAAATTGTTATTAATAAAACATTGTTATTATCTGCATAAAAACACAGAAAATCAGTGGACGATAGACAACAGTGTTGACGTACACCTGCCGAATACGCTACTAGAAATCGCGAAGGAGTAGCAATACAGTCGAACAAATAAATTAATTATAAGACATCGCGACGTTATATTGAAATTTACACTGGGTAATTGCAGGTCAGGGGATCTTACTAATTGTATTAATAATCCGTATGTTCCGTTTTAAATTTTCCAATACTGTATATATATATATATATATATATATATATATATAATATATATATATACAAGGTGGTCCAGAATTATGTACATTAATTTCTAGAGCTCATAGTACGTCCAAAAATAAGGGTACTTCTTGATGTACACTTTTTTATAAAACTGAATAATAAGGGAGATACAACCCTTTAAAGGGGTGAATTGAAATTCTTATTTTTTCAAATATCTTCCAAACGGTTTTGAACCTGGAGTTCATATTTTGGGAGTGATTATAAGACATTAGGATAATAAATTTCATGTTACCACCTACCACATTCTATATTAATACAGGGTAGTTTTGGAGGGTAAGTGGGGGTTATTGCGTCACATGTTTTTTAATTTTTACATATTTTAAAAAATATTTTAAAATTGTTTCCTTAGACTTTTCTACCCAAAAAAGGTGCTCTTGTAATATTTCGATAGATATCACCGTTTTCGATTTATTTAAACTCGAAGGTATACATGTATTTTATTGTAATCGTTACATTTTTTAATATTCATCAAGTATGCTTTGGAATTGACACTTGTGTTAGCAACAACACTTTAATCTCAAGTAGTCTATGAATTGTCAGTGACGTTTAATAACAATTAAATTATTTTATCTACACTTTTATTGTACTCGACAGTGAAATTTGTTTTAACACGTCTCTTTTGCTATATTTTTAAATTTGTTTGCCCGCAATATGGCACACTATTCAAATTCTGAGATGACAGACATACTTTTAGTATTAGGTGAATGTTCGGGAAATGCTGCTGCAGCTGTAAGACGCTACAGAGAAAAGTATCCGAACAGAAATATTCCCAATGCCAGGACTTTTGTAAGTACTGAACGACGACTGAGAGAAACCGGTTGTCTTCAAAGAAAGAATACAGATGCTGGTCGTCGTAGAGAAGCAAGAAATGTTCGCGTTGAACAGCAAATATTGGATGCTGTAATAAATGACCCCACAATAAGTACACGCAGGTTAGGATTACGAACGAATATTTCCCATCAAAGTGTTTTAAGAGTTCTGCATGAAGAGCAATTACATCCTTACCACTATCGACAGGTGCAGGAATTGTTACCTGACGATATGCCACTTAGAGTTGATTTTTGTGAAGTATTGCAAAATAAAGTTCAAACTGCACCAAATTTTTTAAGCAACATTCTGTTTACAGACGAGGCCATATTTACAAGACAAGGTATGTTCAATTCTAGAAATATGCACTTCTGGGCTGAAGAAAATCCAAGGGCTACAATGGAAACTCACTTCCAACACACGTTCAAGATAAACGTTTGGGCAGCTACTTAGGAAATAGTTTCATAGGATACCACATCTTTCCCGGAAATTTAAATGGTAACAGATATTACAATTTTCTAGACAATATTTTAAATGATATTTTGGAAGATATTCCATTACAAATACGAAGAAAGATGTTTTTCATGCATGATGGTGCTACACCACATTACACAAGAATTTGTAGAAGGTGGTTACATGAACATTTCCCTGATAGGTGGATAGGCCGGGGTGCGGATGCACCGATTCATTGGCCTGCTCGTAGTTGTGATCTTAATCCAATGGACTTTACAGTATGGAGTTATTTGAAATCAAAAGTGTATAACACTCCAATTAATACAGTAAATGAGTTAAGAGACAAAATTGAATAAGTATTTACCGATTTACAAAACGATCCGGTAACATTAAATGGATTAATGCGTTCGCTAAATAAAAGAATTGGATTATGTATTCAACAAAATGGAGGACATTTTGAACAGTTGTTGTGAAATATTATTTCGCCATTAATTAAATGTTAATATTAATTAAGTTTTCCATTAATTTGTAATAATATTGCTAACACAAGTGTCAATTCCAAAGCATACTTGATGAAAATTAAGAAATGTAACGATTACAATAAAATACATGTATACCTTCGAGTTTAAATAAATCGAAAACGGTGATATCTATCGAAATATTACAAGAGCACCTTTTTTGCGTAGAAAAGTCTAAGGAAACAATTTTTAAAATATTTTTTTAAAATATGTAAAAATTAAAAAACATTTGACGCAATAACCCCCACTTACCCTACAAAACTCCCCTGTATTAATATAGGATGTGGTAGGTGGTGACATGAAATTAATTATCCTAATGTCTTATAATCACTTCCAAAATATGAACTCCGTATTTAAAACCGTTTGGAAGATATTTTAAAAAATAAGAATTTCAATTCACCCCTTTAAAGGGTTGTATCTCCCTTATTATTTAGTTTTATAAAAAAGTGTACATAAAGAAGTACCCTTATTTTTGGACGTACTATGAGCTCTAGAAATTAATGTACATAATTCTGGACCACCTTGTATATATATATATATATATATATATATATATATAATATATATATGAAGACGGTCTTGCAAGTGAAAACAGTAGTTCAGTTGATTTTAGCTTCGTAATAAACTTCACATAATTAAAAAATTACAAACTAGAAAATTCAACAAAGTTCAAAAAGAAGTGTTAAAAGTTTAGTGCATACAGATGATAGTAGTGAATGAATGACATAACATTAGATAATAAGATAGAACTGTTTTAATAATTTTAACAAGTTTTGAGTAAATAAAATTATGTGAAAGCTTAAAAAACTTTTTTTTTTTTGGCGAATGTCCTAAGTCCGAGCGGATGACCGACTTAAGCATTCCTACACGTTTTTTGGCAAATAAAGATTATAGTGTCGACAATAAATAGAATATTAAAATAATAGCCACATAATTTTATCATAAAAATCCAGACCCCACCTTAGAAGAAATTAGATTAAAGTAAGATTAGAATTAAATTAAATTTACATATTAAATAATAATTGACATTGTAATTTACAAGTTTTATTAATATAGAAAAATTAAAAGAAGTGAAGAACAAGAAGCAAAATAGATACAGATGCAGAAATAAAACGCAAGAGAAGAGTTCAGGATGAATATTTTAAAAGAAATAAAATGACAAAGCGAATACCTTACAAAAGGGACACAGAGAAAAAGAAAGAGAAAAATGATGTCATGATTATATTGATAAAATAATTAATGGAAAAAAATGAAGAAATTATGAACGAAATTAATCAAATAAGGAAAAAACCAATGAAAAGTAATAAACAACTAAAAGAGATAAAGTAGGAAAACAGAAAATTAAAAAACAATGTGAAACAATTACAAGACAGAATTAAACAACTAGAGAAAACAAGTAAAAAGAAAAGCTTGATTATATCGGGCTTAAAAATAGATACAAATGATAATAGGAAACTAAAAAAAGTATGGAAATATTCATATCACAAGAACTGCAGGTGCAAATAAAACTAAGGAACGCAACAAAAATGGGCGAAAGAGTCTATGCCATTGAAACAGAAACCTACACGGATAAAATTGAGATAATTAATACGAAAAGTAAGTTAAAGTATCATAAAGATCATAAGATTTAGCTGTTGAAGTGGGTGCGGCGATTGTCGCGATTCGTAACCGTTACAAATATTTTATAAATACTTTACTTATTTTAATAATAAGAAAGATGGCGGATGGTGGGGTTGATGAAGATAGCAAAAGAAAAGCAAAGAGGAGCTACACATATTCAGCAGGAGCAGAAAAGTAAACCGAACTCCAGACAGGTCAAATCTATCATCAAATGAAACCAGCAGCCAGAACGAAATGATGGAACTAATGAGACAATTATTAAGCGACAATAAAAAGAAAAACAAGAACCTGGATGATATAAAAAATACAATGCATAATATGATTGATGAACTAAAAGAAATTAAGAAGGAAAATAGTGAATACAAATTATAAATGAAACAAATAATTAAAGCAAATGAAAATCTAAAGCAAGAAATGGCTAGTATGAAACAAAAGATAGATAAAATAGAAATAACCTTAGAAGCGTGTCAGAAAGAAAAGAAGAAAAATAACCTAATAATAAGAGGCTTACCAATAGACACAATAGACGCAGAGTAGCTAGAGAACTTCATAGAAACAAAAATGGGAGTAACATCAGAAATAAATAGGGTACAAAAAATAAATGAAACTATATGTGTTATCGAATGTAAAAAATTCGAAGATAAAATGAAAATACTGAAACCCAAGGGTAAACTAATGAATTATAAGCAACATAGAGTATATATATGTAGAATGTAATCTAACATTAAATGAGTTATAAATACAAAGAAACCTTAGGAAGATAGCAGCAGATGAGAAGACTAATGGTAAAAGGACAAAAATTGGATATGGTTTTACAGTTATTAAAGGCATTAAGTGGAAATGGAATCAAAAAACAAGCCGGATAGAAAAAGTAACATACAATACTGAACCAACTTGTTCAATAACTTACTGAAGAAAACACAGTGATGGACCGAGAAACAAAACAGACACAGAACAGGGACGTAAGCAGACTTAAAGATAACAACACAAACGGAAAGAAAAACAAATTGAAGTACAACTTAAACACAGAAAAGAAAAAGACAACTATGAAAATGGCATTATGGAATGTAAGAGGTATAAATGAGAAGAAAATAGAACTGGGAAAAGAAATTAGAGATAAGAACATTAAAATAGTAGCTATAATCGAGACAAAGAATAAAGAAAGAGGATCAATAATATTAGAAAACTAAATGTTACTAATATACAGTGGAGTGGAAGAAACCAAGAGAGCTCAGGCAGGAGTAGCGAGCATTATAAAGAAGGACAGTATCAACAAAGTAAAAAATTGGATATATTACAACGAACGTATAGTAAGAGTAGACATAGATATGGATACAGAGGAAATCAATACAAACATAATCATATGCTATGAACCAGATAAAGACGCAACAAAAAACGATTCTGGGACAAATTACAAAAGTACAAAAGAAGTGATAAATGATTGTTCAGAGAAAATTGTAATCACAGTACAGAGACATGAAAAGTCGAGTGGAGAAAGAAGCAGAAATATGGAACAATGTCATAGGACCTTATGAGGAGGCAAAAATAAACAAAAATGTAAAATTACTACTCAAATTCTGTCTAGACAATAACCTGGTGATTATGAACTGAACAGACACTTCCAACAAAAAAAAATACACAAGATCACATGAGAAGTCGAATTAAGAGACGAACAATCAATTATAGACTATACTATAGTGCAAAGAACACAGAAGAACTGGATAAGAGACTGGTAAGGGTAAAAACGAGTTATGATATTGGTAGTGACCACTATCTTCTAGAAACCACATTCAAAAGCAAAAGAAAAAAAAAACAAAAAGAAATGAGAACATAAACAAAAAACACAAAGAAATATTAAAAATTTATAAACTAAGGGAAGAAACAACGAAAATAAGATACTCTCAGAAGGGCTAGAGAAAGAGATGGACACTGAACATGAAATAACACAAACAATAGAAAAAGAATGGGGAAAATTTAAAACTTTGATGATAAAAACAGCTAAATCAATATGTGGAACTACAAGAAATAACAACAGAGGAACACGTACATCTTGAAGGAACGATGAAGTGAAAAGACAAATAAAAGAAATGAAGAAATTATGGAAAGAATACATACAAGACAAAACACAACCAAAATATGAAGATTATAGGAGACAAAGAACAAAAGTTAAAGAGATAGTTAAGAAAGAGAAAAAGAAAAGTTGGAGAAAATTCGGAGAAAAAATGGAAGAAAACAGCACAGAAAAATTATTTTATAGAATCCTGAAAACCCTAAGAATCAACAAATAAACGAAAATAAAACAAATAATGAACAAGTAAGGAACAATTATAAACGACGATAAGACAATAATGGAAAGATGGAGTGAACATTTCCAGCTGATACTGAATGGAAATTAAGCGAATACAATGGACAAAGAAAGCCACATCAAGAGAGTGTCCATGAGAAACACGGAAAATCCAGAAACTATAAAAAAAGAAGAACTGGAAGAAGCAATAAGAAAAAAAAGATTGCAAAATCACCCGGAAGCGATGAAGTAGTACTAGAAATTATGAAATATATAGGAGTAAAAGCAAAAGAAAAATTGTTATACACATATAACCTAATATGGAAGAAAAAAATTAAACATAAAGAATGGACAAATGCAATTATTATACCTATATACAATAAAGGAAACACAAGAAACTGTAAGAACTATAGAGGTATATCACTACTATGTATAGCAGCAAAAGTATACAAAACCATAATAGAAAGGAAAATCAGAAAAGAAGTAGAACATAAATTAGAGGACGTACAAAGTGGATTCAGGTAAGGACACAACACACAAGACCATATATTCACCATGCAACCAGTAATAGAAAAAGCTTCAAAGAAAAATAAAGAAATATATCTGAGCTTTATAGACATGAAAAAAGCATCTGACTGTCAAAAGAAAAGACATATGGGAAAGCCTAAAGAAGAAGCAAGTAAGTGAAGAACTGATAGAAGCAACAAAGAGTATATACATGAAAACAACAAATACAGTAAGAATGTCAAATATACTCTCAGAACCATTTGAAACGACTCAAGGAGTTAGGCAAGGGGGAAGTCTCAGCCCAGTGCTATTTATAAATGTAATAGATGAGATAGTGAAATGTAAGAAAACATTCAAGAAATACTGCATCGATTGGAACAGAATGCATATGATAAACGTTGAGATATGTATATTTGCAGACGACATAGTATTAATTGTGGAAATAACAGAAAAACTGAAACACAACTTAGAGAAATGGAACCTAGAAGCAAGCAAATACAACTTAAACGTAAACAAAGAGGAGACTCAGATAATGAAAATATCAAGGAAACAAGGGACGGAAGATTAACTAGAAGTAAGGATAGACCAACAAAAAATAATACAGACAGATTCATACAAATACTTAGGAACAGTAATAAACAACAAAGGAGAGATCGAGGACGATCTTAACAACAGAATGGAAAACACAGGAAAACTATTCCAAGCACTAAATAGAGGATTTCTTAATAACAAAGAAATATCAACAAAGACCAAGATGACAATATACAAAAGAATATATAGATCTACAGTGACATATGAAGCAGAAAATTGGATACTAAAAAAATGCATCAAAGCAGAATTCAGGCAGCAGAGATGAAATACCTCAGAAGAACGATCGGAGTAAAAAGAACTGATAGAATCAGAAATAAGGAAATAAGAGAAAGACTCAAAATTAAACCGATACTCGACTCAATCAAAAAAAAAAAAATTGGCATGGTTCGGACATCTAACCCGGATGGACAATAATAGACAAGTAAACAGAGTGTGGGACGCCAAGCCAATAGGAAAAAATAGAAGACGAAGACCCAATAAATAATTGAACAGTGACATCTCGCAGATACTGCAGAGTAACAGTAAGACTTGGCAGGAAGCAAAACTGATGGCATACAATAGGAAGGAATGGAGAAAGTTCGGTAAAAGCTAGAACACCTCAGAAGATTGTAAAATATTGTAATATAAAAAATTGTATTATAAACGACCCAATACTGAAAGGTACAAATGGGTCTACTGATTAAGTAAGTTAATCGTAAATGGAAAAGAATGAATATGGGACGAAAAAAAGAATTAAAAGAGAATTCCAGAGAAAAATGGCCAAAAAACTGGTAGAAGAAAAACAACTCGAGAGGTATGATACCGAAATGGCAAGGCAAAGGAATACGACCATGGAAAACGGAAAAATAAACAGAAAAGAAATCCAAGAACATAATAAAAATTGGGACTTGGAATGTAAGGGGTATTTATGAACCGAGAGCTTAGACCAAATTATAGAAAAAGGCACAATAGATCTTGCCCTGCAAGAAACCAAACAACTGAGAAATGAAATAATAAAAATAGAAAAAAACACACTATTTAAGACTGGGAAGACCAAGAGATAATTTGGAGTCGGATTCATGGTGTCGAAGAAAATAAGCAAAGCAGTTGTAGATTTTTAACCAATATTAGACCGAATATATAACTTGAGAGTAAAATGAAAGTACAGACAGGTAAGTATCATTAATGAACATGCGCCCACTGGACATAAAAATTTGGAAGCCAAAACAGAGTTCTGCGAAAAGCTAAGCTAATAGGAAATAATATACAAAAATATGATATAAAGATAATCATTGGTGACATAAATGCGAATATAATAAAGAGACATATGCAGCAACTCGTACAAAGAGTCAAATGCCTTCTGAAATTAAATGAATCAAACATACAAATCCTGGTGTATCTTTAATTCAGCGCATTAAAAGCGAAAAAGGCTAATCTTGTTTCAACTCCTTTCCTAAATACGAATTGGGCATCATATGTATCCTTGTACAGTTTTTGAATTCCGTGTATTATTTCTAGGAAAATTTTAAGTGAGTGGCATATCAAAGATAATGTTCCGTATTGTGAATATCCTCTTTGGATGTGCTGGCTTTAGTAGTGTAAGAAAGGTGAACAATAACCATTCTTGAGAGATTTAAAAGAAAAAAAAAAAAAAAAAAAAAAAAAAGAAAAAAAAAAAAAAAAAAAGAGGTTAATCTTTGTAAATGGGTATATTTATTTAAAAACCCTTAAAAGGGCCACATCAATAAAACAAACGTTTTCGGGACTACACAGTCCATCATCAGGTTATTAAAATCGAAAATGCTAGGTCATAATGCCTGAGCCACCAAAATATTAGGGTAAAAACCCTTTAAATTACATTTAGTTATGAAATGTTGTACATTGTGTTATAAAAATAACTGTGATGTTCTATATTAAATTAAATTTGACTAAAGGTAACACATGGCCAATTGGGTTCCAGAGCCGGGTGAGAACTCGGAGAACAACGTGGAACTTTAGAAGAGTACATTTAGAAGAGTATGACAGAAAATATGACAGCTTTAGTATGGGATACTCAAAGATAATAATGGTCAACTCATTGCAGACATCAAAGATAAACTAAGATTTCGGCAAGAATACATAATGAAACTATTCTACGATGATAGAATGACACAAGAAGAACCACATGAACAAATAGGACCGAAAATAATAATGTGCAAATTAGAACAGGCAATTAGAAATGCAAAGATCGCAAAATTAGTAGGCTCAGATCAGATACTCACTGAGCTAATTAAATGAATTGACGAAGAAACACTGCATATACTTTTAGATCTGTTCAACAAAGTATATACAACAGGAGTAATACCCCAGCAAGATTGGTTGCTGTACACTTTTGTAACACTACCAAAGTCAGTACATGATACAAAATGCTCCTAGTACAGAACAATTTCCTTAATAAGCCACAAACTTAAGATATTTCACAAAATAATACATGGAATACTATACAAAAAATAGAAGAAGATATAGATGACACCCAGTTTGGATTCAGAGGAGGACTAGGAACGAGAGAGGCTCTGTTCGCTTTTAACATTATTTTTTTTTATAGATTATCAAAAGGCTTTTAATAGAGTACGACATGAAAAACTCGAAAAACTGTTAAAAGACAAGAATGGGGATAGTCGAGATACACGGGTTATTGTCAATCTTGGAATCAAAAAGCAAAGGTTAGAATCAAAAATATCGAAACAGAAACAATAGAAATCAAAACAGGTCTTAGACAGGGTTGCGTGCTGTTCCCATTGTTATTCAATCTGTACAGAGAAGCTATTTTTAAGGAAGCAATATCAGAGAAACAACAGAGTATATCAATAAACAGAAAAATATTAAATAACATAAGATTCGCAGACGACACTGCTATTTTTGGAAACAGTCTAGAAGCCTTGCAACGCTTAGTAAATAGATTACATCAAGCCAGTAATAAATATGGACTACAAATGAACGTTAAGAAAACCAAGTTCATGATTATTTCTAAGCAACATACAGTAGGAAGGCTAGATATCGAGGGAAAACAAGTAGAAAGAGTGAATAGCTACAAATATCTGGGAACCTGGGTAAATGAAAACAATTACCAAGGTAGAGAAATAAGGACACTCATTGAAATTGCAAGACAAGGATTTATAAAAATGAAAACAATGTTTATCAAATGAGACCTTCGTCTGGATCTGAGGATAAGAGCCTTAAGATGCTACGCGTTCTGACTTTGTTATATGGAATGGAAAGCTGGACACTAAAAGTGGATAATATAAAGAAGTTGGAATCATTTAAGATGTGGTGCTGTAGAAGGATCATGAGAATACCATGGACCCAACAAGTTACAAATGCAGAAGTGTTAAGAAGCTACAAAAGGATTGCTAGGTCATAAAGCACATCAAAACAAGAAACGTGGAATATTTAGGTTACATTACCAGAGATGCCAAATATGAGATATTAAGACTTATAATGCAAGGTAAAATCAAGGGCAAAAGATTCATAGGAAGAGAAGAATTTCCTGGCTGAGAAACCTAAGATAGTGGTATAGTTGTAGCTCAATAGATCTTTTTAGAGCAGCCGTCAATAAGGTAAGGATAGCTGTGATGATAGCCAAACTCCGATAGGAAAAGGAACTACAAGAAGAAGGATATTTAGGAGTATGTGCAGGGTGTAAACATCAATGTATTCGATTAAGTCACAATGTATTATATCTGAGCCTACTGTTTTTTCGTTCTTTGCATTTCCACTGTTTGTTCTAATTCTGGCCATTATACTTTTTTGACACTATCTCTTCCTACAATTCTTCTGCATAAACTATCATCTACATAATTTGATAATAGATTATTTTCGATTAATTAATTTCTATTTACAGGACGTAGATTTATTATAAAGTGTTATATAAATGTTAATTTAATATCTTTAATAATTTACCTTCAATAATTTTGTCCATTTGTTTGATTGACATTTAATTATTTATGAAATGATAAATTTCATATAAGCAAATGAATTTTATTACATGAAAGAGTAGAAAAAATATCACAAGTTAATATATCTGTAGTTGAAATCATAGGAAGCGAAATTTTCAAATACAAATGGACACACCAAATTTTTTTAAACTAGCAAATATGTTAGCTATTCTGCCTATATTTGATATAGAAACGTTAACATTAAAATGGAAAATATTTTACAAAGTCTATTCCTCGGTATATTTTATTATTTTGGCTACAATTCAAATATATTGCTTTATTAGATTGTACATATTTCACGAAATTTTTACAACTCGCGTTTATAAAGCGACAGTCATCACAGAATTTTTAAGGGACTTTCTGTTTATAATTGATATGGTTTTTACAATCTTAGGCTCAGGTTTTTGGCAAATGAAAAGTTGGTATCGGTTATTTAAATGGTTCTCGAAACTTAAAATTATATTTTGCTTAACAAAAGAAAATGCTTACTTCAAACACTTTAACTTTATATTCATAATCAATGTCACCTTTCACGCCATTTTATTACTTAGCAGGAACGTCTTATTAATATATTATGGCGAATTTGATCAAAAAAATTATTTTATTAAATATTTTATAATGTTAATTCAGCATGTTAAATTAAATATAATCTTTTACCATATTTACGGGATATGTGTAGTGTATAATAAGTTAAATGCCTTTTTGAAAAACAATTTTCCTAAAGAACCATCTGCTACATTGTATAATATAGAGAACCAACATATTCAGTTGTATAATCTCACCAAAAAGATGGATTACATGTTTGGTCTTCACATATTGCTATCGAATATGTCCAGTTCCATTTCATGTATTCACTATGCAAATGCAGAGGTAAATTTTACTTGGCTACAAGGAGAGATAACTACTAAAGACCTTTTAATATTGCTATTAAACTTACTGATAGTGATTTCCATAATGGTAAGTAATTACTATTTAAATACTATTTAAATGGAATAAGCCACAATTTTGAATTGCGATCTGATCTGTCTCTGACATACTTTTCATCATAAGTTTAATAAAAACATTTGCAGTTTGAGTTTTCGATGTTGGAATAAAAGATGTAAATGTTTTTTGGTAGATCGAGAACCTCCAATACCTCCGATTGTGTCTATGGAAATAATTTCGAAAGGTTTTTATGGCTGGGCACAAATGTGACATTAATTTAACTTTTCCTAGTCTTCTTGATTTGTTTCTAGTATATACTACACAGCTTTGATATGTTTACTTTATATTTTTGGTTAAATTTTAGCAGTATAGTATGGTCCTATAATCATATGCATTTATTTTATTCCTATATGACACAAGTTTCTATGTACATCTTTTAAAAACTGTATGCTATAATTATCGGTTAAAATGATTTTTTCGTTTCCTCTTGCTTTTTTTGTAATAAACATTGTTTTTAGTTCTGCTCTTAGAACTGCTCCTCCATATTTTTATCGGATTTTAAGACATGATTTATGCTAAAGCAGTCAGCTTCTAAGTTATATTTTCCAGGGCAATATTTCACCACAAAATCATATTGCAATTAATAATATGTTAAACCACACAGTTCTTCATCTGTTAAAGACTTTATATTCATATTCTCCAATGGCTTGTGGCCAGACCACGCGGACGCCCTCGTCTCAGGTGGCGAGATAATATAGCAGGAGACCTAAGCACTATGGTCGTGGAGAATTGGATGGAGGTTGCTCAAGACAGAAAACAGTGGAGGCATGTTGTCGAGTCGGCTAAAACCCACGAAGGGTTGTAACGCCACGGAGTAAGTAAGTAAATGGCTTGTGGCCAAAAAAAAATAAATTTCTTATCTATTAAGTAATATTGCCAATATTTAATACATTCTTTAATTGCCAGGCACTCCAGGTCTACAGCTTTTTCCTCTTCTGTACGTCATTTAGTTGCTTTGAGAAATAGGCCACTAGTTTTTCTTTACTGTAGTTCCAAATGAATTGCATTTCTATAAAAATCTCTTTAATGCTACCATTAAATAAAAGTCAAAACAGGTAAGTACTTGTATTTTAATTTTTTTTTGAATTAACGTGTCTTGACGACGAAGTCATTGACAGGATGACAGTATAATACAATATAAGGATATTAAAAATACAGTTTTATATTTGATAATACACAATACTTATTTTTTATAAATTTAACCGTTAGACATAATTAAAGTTCAGAGGTTATAAAGCACTTAAATGTCTTTTAAAATGTTTAAACAGACTTGCATATTTCTCAGTTTCGTTAAACATTTCTTGTATATTATATCCCGACTGGTAGTGTTTTCATTTAGTAGAAAGATGTGGATATTCCTTAAGGAAATGCTTGACGGTTAAGAAACTGCTGCAATGGCCGCATGCAGGTGAATCAGTAGATACCATGAGAAAGCCATGTGTAAGCAGTGTGTCTCATTCTTAATCTTCTTAGAATAATCTTGTGTCTTCTGGGCATAGGTGGTAGCTTTAAGGAAGGTATAAATAATTGAATATCGTGTAAGTGACTTAAAGTTGTGTTCGAATTAGCTTTCCTTTTGTCATATATACGCTTTTTAAACAGTTTTTTAATATCACTATGCAGCTGGATATTTGATATAGGTGTATCCAAAGCAGAACCTTCTTTTTCGGCTACATCGGCAGCCTTATTTTCTACAAGTCCTACATCTGAAGATACTCAGACAATAGTAACAATTACTTCATGGTCCGTAAGTTTATTATATATGTCATGTAATTAATTTACCAGATGATGATCTGAGAACATGTTTCTAATTACTTGCATTAATGATAAGTAGTCTGTGCTAATCTCTATATTGCGGTCATTTGGTTCCATCATACGAAAAGTCTCGACGATACCATATATTTCTTCAGTTTATACACTACAAATGGCAGAAAGCCTGACTAGTTTTGTAGTGCTGAAAGAGGAAGCAACAGCACTACCCACTCCTACACCATTTTTAGAGGCATATGTATGGTAGACTGGTGGATTGGCTAATAAGCTAGCTGCATATAACCATGATGTGGTCTCCTTAACCAGAGTGGCGGTTTGTTAGCTTCACAGTACATGTTTTGAGCTGTACTAGATCTGTAGGCACCTAAGCAGATCCTAAGACTCGTATTGTGTACGGAGTTAGGAGCTTTCAGTTGTGACTTGGAGGCAGACATATAAATGCCTCTATATACCATAGTTTATTTTGGAGCATATAATGGATCTGTAAACTGTCAGCAATACCTCTTCGTCAGCTCTCCATTGGAAATGTGCTAGACTAATTGGGATATTAATATTTTTTAAACAACTGCTTTTCGTTTCCTGTATGTGTAGATTCCAAGAAGGTATCGAGTCGAAGGCCAGTCCTAAGAGTTAATGATGATCAATAACATCTAGTAATACTCCGTTATATGTCAAAATCATCTTTTGCCGTTTTTCTGCTAAATTTTATAATTTTAGTTTTTTGAGATGAGAAGAAAAGCGCAATATGCGTAGAGCACATTTCTATATTATCAAGGGCCGTTTGTATTAGTAGACAGGTTGTTTCGATATTTATTCCCCTGCAAAAAAATACAAGGTCATCAGCATATAATGCGTCTTTAATTGGTAGATGAATACTTTTGCTTACATCACTAAATGTCAAATTAAAGTTGTGCTTACAACAGAACCTTGTGGTACTTCATTATGTTGCACACGAGTAGATGACAGCTTTCCATTTAAAATAACTTTAAAAGTCTATCTGAAAAAGTCTGCACAAAGTAGTAGCTGATTCCACCAAGTCCAGATTGTTAAATATTTAGGAGTATTATAGATTTTTGAGCAGAGTCAAAGGCTCCTTCGACATAAAAAAAGGCTATTAATAAATTTTGTTTATAGACCATAGAGTCGGAAACATGTGATTGGAAAATTGCCAAATTATCTGATGTAGAACGATGAGATCTAAAACAGAATTGTGCCAGTAAAATAACTCTATTTTTGTCCAAAAAACAGACCAATCTTCTGCTTATCATTTTCTCCATTAATTTGCACATGGTGCACGTCAGCGATATTGGCCTATATGAATTAGATAAACTTTTTGTTTGGTTATGAACTTTTTTAATTGGTATAATATATATGATTCTTGCCACCGCTTAGAAAAATTATAACTATTCCAAATACCATTAAAACATTTTATTAAAATAAAAATGCAAGGAGTAATAATTTCTTTAAGAATATGAAAGGAATGTCAATTAAGTGCCGTCAATAATTTCTCTAAGGTAAATAGGGAGAACTGTTCAGTTAATGTGCCTGATGATATATTAGGTGAGTATTGTTTCATGGATTTTTGTTTAAATTTATCAGCTAGTAAATTGGCAATTCGTTGTGTCATTGGTAACGTAGTTTTCATAACTTATACCTTGAATACCTAAACTTGTCTTACGGCCCTGCATTTGTTGTATTCTTTTCCATACTTGGGGAAAATGGGTGTTGGATTTTAGTGACGAAATATATTCTCTCCATGAAATTTTCTTATTTTCTTTTACCACTTATTTTGCTCCTCTGGCCTTTTGTTTTTTTAAATTGCAAAAAATCTTCGTTATTTCGGGTTCTTCGGAATTTGTTTAATGCTTTTTGCATTTAGCATTCACGGACTGTGTGTTCACAGTTCTTATTCCCCCATGGTACTTTCTTTAGTGTATAGGTTGTAGAAATTTTGCCAATATGTAGTTCAGCAGCAGAGATAATGCAGTGGATAAGAAAGTTTAGAGATTTGTCTATGTCATCAGAAAGAGATAAAATTGGAAGTTTTTTTTAGAGATACGAGCAGAAGCCAATCCAATCTGCACGAGCGATTCGCCATTTGTACATAATAATTGCTAGATTTATTCTCGCTATTGAAAATCAGAATTGGAAAGTGATTGCTATCAAAGAGACTTTCGAGGACATGCCAGTTTAATAGAGTAGATGACTTTGGGTCAGAAAAGTTCAAATCACTTGCAGAACATATGCTAGAAAGTGTATTAACTTACTTACTTACTTAATTCGGTATTTAATATGTAAATGCTACAACAATTTAATACATTTTCAATAACTTTTACCCTTTCAAATGTAACGAATATATTTTGCCTACCATATAGGGTATTATTATGGTAATTGAAAATTAGGGATAGAAATTATTGTGGTAGAGATAAGGCAAGCAAAATAAACGAAACTCATGCGAACGGCACTCAGGGTTTCTTTCTAGAGCTGGGTTCGTGGACAAGTGAATGGCAAGGAGGTTGTATTAAGGTAACTACAAAGATGAAACAAAGGGTACTTATAAAAGTCTCTTGGGCAAATGGACAAACACAAGAAAGACCTCTAGCAATTTAAAATTGACGTCGCTTCGATGTGCCAAATTATAACGATTACAACAACTGTTTGTAACTATTGAAATAATTATTAAAAATAAAAAATATATCTTTTTAAATTAAACTCAAAAAAAGGAGTTAGAGTGTAAGTTAAGAAAAATAAACAAAATGGCTTAAAAAAATTAAACATTTATTGTGTCTCACCACAAACAGTTACAAAATATAATATAGACAATACAAAAAGTCACAAAAATAAATACAAAAATATCAAAGAGAAACACTTACTACGTAATAGCCGTTTATAAACTCTAGGAGTTGGAGATACTATAAAAACTTACAAATGTTACTGCCTGGAGTTTAACTTTCTTTAAAAACAAAACAAAATAATGTCAAAATAATAAAGCTAGCTGTCATATGTCAACATTAAATTTTAAATCTGCGAACAAATAAATTGACAGCTACAGTCAAACCCTAAAATTTACAATTTTAAATATTACAATTTTTAACCTGTTTGAAAGCAATTATTGTTATTAAAAAAAATGTCTATCGTTACTTTAAATTTTAACATAAAAAAGGTACCTGGATTGCACTGGGGTTTTACACAAAAATTCTGGGGGTAGAACTGGAACTAAAACTCTGACACACGAACAAAAGGACTGTATCTCACACTGTGAATTACTGAGGATGGAAGTTGGGACACCAGAATACAAACTTTGGAAACTTTTCTCCTTAAAAAACTGGAACAGGTAGAATTAGACTGCAACTACCCATTGAATTGCTACTAATAACTGCCACAATACTTATCTTCCATAACGTAAGACGAAGAACAAAAGGACATTACAAATTTGATTTTTAAAAATTTGCACTCACACTGTAAGCGACTGCTTCTGGCAGCGACCTTAGCGAGAATGACTAAATTCTTAAATATTATTCCTAACTTGCTCTAAACAAAACGCTGGGTATAAACAAAACACAAACGGGAATATTTATTTAAAACGCAGTATCGAGCGGCCTAACGATCAAAGAATGCCGAGAAAATACACATCTGTGAAATAATAAACAAACTCTAAAATGGTTTATAATCGACCTCGGTGACGCTAAGATGAATTGAAAGAATTTGGTGTTTTAATACGTACGAATAAGAAATAAAATATACTAAAAATATTATTCAATGTTTTAAATATATACGAGGGGATTTCAATATATGCCTATAAAGGAATTTACAAATGCTACACAAATGTTTTATCAGAACCCCACATAATGTTTTGTGCATTGAAGTCACCCACAAGAAGATAAGGAATGGGAAGTTGATGGATTAAATCATACAGTTCTCCTTTTGAAAGTTTGTAATTGGGTGGTACGTAAATGCGACATACCGTAATTTTGCTAGAACACCAGATTAAGGCTGCGATTGCTTCGCCAGTAGTATGTGATATATAGAAAACAAGTCCCTGGAAGCAAAAATTGTGTCGACGTGTCGACAATCAGTCTCAGGTAGTTTTTTCTTAAACAATGATAATCTCCGTAATTTTTAAATTGTTAAATTTTGGTATCTTTAAAGTTTGTCTTTTGTAAACATGTAAAATGTACCTCCGTTTCTGCGATCAATTGTTGGATTCTTCCATATCTTGAATAGAACCCGTGACAATTTCATTAAATTAATTTGAAATTAACTAAGTAATTAAAAGGTACATTTTTGGGACTTTTATGATGTATCTGAGAGATAATCATCGTCAGTGGATGATTGTGATACTTCAGCGTTGCTATTATCTGTAATTAAATATTTCATTAATTTTTTCGTTGTTCTAGTAACTCTATATTTAACAGATCTATCTTTTAAAGAACGATATATCTTATACATATTTTCCAACAGGACCTGTATATCTGTAGTAATTTGCAGAGCTCCCATTATTGGGTTGCCGTTGCCAAATGAGTTCTCGAGGAACGCACTAATCTTATCAGCTGTTAATGTATGTCATTTCTAACATATTGTGTTTTTTGATAGAATAGCTTCGTTTATGGATTGCATCCTAGATTACTCCTTAAGTAATTTTGGTTTATCAGTGTTGAAGAAGTGCTCTGGACGGAGTAGTACATCAACGTCGGATGACTGGTCTTTAAGAGAATTTGTGTCATTAGTTGATGAATGCAGTCGTTTGACACCTGGTGCTGGTAACAATGCAGTTGTTTGAAGAAGCTCAGAATTTGTGTCAACTATTGTAGTTGTTGACAATGTTGATAATAAATTATTTGATTACGGCAGTGAGGTTGTTTGTGTATTTGTGTTAAGACATTTATTTGCTGTACGTCCAGGCTGTTTACAAAGGAAACACTCCATACGATCTGTGGACAAGAATATTTTGTATGCGATATTCTCATGCTGTATTAAAATTGGCATTTGAAGCTTGTAATTCTCAGTAGCTGGGGTAACGTAGACTTGACGTCTAAAACTCATAATATGCGAGTAATTATCTCCTGTGATATCTGCCTTTAATAATGATATAAGCGACACCATTTAAAGTCCGAAACGTTTGACTGCTTGTTCAATGACCTCATTGGGTATGGATGGACAGACATTTAATATCAATATTCTCTTAGCTAGAGAAATTGGTCTTCTTATACTCAATTCAACGTAATTTACAGTTACAGTGGAATGCTCTAATATAAGGTGGTCTACAAGCTCGATTATTGATAAATATAAACACACTCGGTTGTTTGAGAATTTTGATGCAAAACAAACATTTTGCAAATGAGAGATAGAGCCATCAGAGAAGACGAATGGATGGACAGAAAACGATGGCGGTCGAAATGCGAGAAACGGCAGAGGCTGTAGGAACCTCGCTTATATATATATAACAAACATTTTGGGGATTAATGACGTTGATTCCAACTGCTTTAACGTAGTCCAATAACACAAGATTGGGATAAAAATGTATGATAATTGCTTGCCCTTAATTGAAATATATTAGGGTGCGGATTGTAAAATAACGAATGAAATTTAGAATTGAAACTTTTACAGGCATTGGTTGTACACTCAAGTGATGAACTGCTTTCCGCTCACATCTCAGGTGGGAAGTCTGCCTCTTCAGAAGTATAGTTGTCCACCAAGTAGTCAACAAATTGTTCTACAGCTTGGTGTTGTGCTTTTAATATTTCACTAAAATCTAAAGCAAAACACTCACCTATTTCTAATGGATCTAGGAAAGGTAGACCAAACATATATCTTTATTTTCGCAGATGAAAACACTTTACTTACAACTGCATGGATCGCTTATTCTAAATCGGCATAGAAAACCTTGGGAGTAAAATTTAAGTTTAGTTTTTGATACTCCATCCTTAAACAATTTAAGGCAGTAATATATGAGTTTGTTAACTTATTTAAAAGCAAAAAGAATGCCAACGGCACATATTTAGTGTAGTATTAAAAAGTTCGATCAACATAAATTGTTTCTAATTTACTTAAAAATGTTAAGTTAGATACACAAGAAAAAGCAAAAAATTTTTTTACCGGATCATTTTTCAATAAAATTTGTTCTTTTTAGTTGGTTGTCAATTCCACGGAGTTTAACGAGTCATGTACTTCCTGTGCGCACTTCGGAATTTTGGAAATAACTTGTTTTCTGCCATTATAAATATTTTTTCTAATCAAATGTACATCTTCTATAGTAAGACTTTTAGTGCCTGTTTGTTTAATTTCGGTGTGTTTCAACTTCAATGGTTTTTCACACACATCATCCATTGCCTTCAGCTTAACACGATTACTTATTTTTTTGCCGGTTCAACAGTGTTTTTGATAAACTTTCATGGCTATGGTTATGACTACATTCGACTGTATTGTTACAAATATTTAAAGTTTTAACAAATGCTTTGCAACTTCTTTCTACACACTGCCAACGTTTGATATTATTAGCAAGCATTTTATGGAAGTTATACTTGTAATTGTCAATAACTAACATTGACTTGTCCTTTTCACTTAACATTTCACTTACTTCAGATTTCTCCATCATGAACTAGGTAAAACGACATTCAAACTGGAACTAAAGTAATAATGTTAGTATTCGCACCACCCCTATTTCTTATCATAAAATTTCAGATAGACAACTAATTACCTACCAATCTTTTCAAAGAAATATATCAATTGCAACTTCTGATACGGAAAAACCCAATCAAATATTGAACAAGAGAATATGAGCTCTAACATCATAATACTTTAGTGATCTTATCGTTATAATTTTAACATTTTTTTAAGTAAGAAGTAATGTTTTATAGTATGATTCCTTATTTAGGTAAAGTGTAGTATAGTGTAGGTAAATACAAAGTTTGAGAAGACACTATTTAAATATTTTTTCTAAGAAATATATGGCCGGTGCAAATTTGCCTAAGCTCCTTTTCTGTGGGGTATTAAAATCTGACCGCTTGAGCGAACTAGTATACACCCATAAAGCGCGATGAGAGCAGCGAGTCTTGTGACCGCGCTCCTGACTCTATGCTTTGCTCCCCACTATGTGGTAGACTACGTTCAATCATATTGTTTTCGCCGCTTTCCTCGCAGCTCTTATCGTCGCTCCACTATGTGATTAGCTTTAGGCAACAGTGGGATTCAGTCGCGATTTTAAATTTTCACTAAAATTGACCTCCCTTCCAAAGGATAGAATTCTTAAACATGAGGTAGCTCGCCATGCAAAGTCAGACCATTTTTTTCGTCTAACCCGACTGGGCTATAACTATTGATAAAAAGAAGTTTTCCTAGAAAACAATTTACTTTATTAATTATACGTCCATTTAAATAATTGCCATTTTTATTATTTTTAAATTTTAGATTTAATGTAAACACATTAACCTTATTAAAGTTATATCTTTCTTTCTCCCCTTCCTTTTACCCTATCAGGGTGTCGGATTTGGGCTAGCTATTTTAATGACCATTTACCCACCTCTTCCATTCTTTTGTGTTTCCTGCCAGTATTTTCAATTCCTCGAGGGATTTTTGTTTAAGTTTTCCCGCCTCTACTACTTGCTGTATCCATTTTTTTCTTGGTATGCCTCTTTTTCTTTTTTCGATGTTTTTTGCTTCATAAACTTTTCTTATTATTATATTGGATTGCATTCTCATCAGATGCCCATACCAGTTAATTTGACTCTTTGCTATTTTGTTCATTGTCGGCTTCCTGGTTGGCCATTCTCCTAATAGTCTCGTTGCTTAATCTCTCCCATTTTGTCTTTCCAACTATCATTCTTAGATGTTTCATCTCCATTGCGTTTATCCTGCTCTGATGTTTTTCCAGAATTGTCCAGTTTTTACTTGCATAGAGCACAGTCGGTATCACTATTGTGTTATATATTTTTATTCTTGTTTCTCATGCAAGTTCTCTTTTTCCCATTATTGGTACTAATGCATGGTATAACTTGTTTGATTTCTTTGCTCTGTTTGATATTTCCCAGTCTATTTTTCCGTCATTAGTTATTATACTTCCCAGGTATTCGTAAGTTGTTGCTATTTCCAATTCTGAGTTTTTATATTTTATCTTTATTTGATTATCTTCCTTATCTCCTTTACCTCTGATTATCATTATCTTACCTTTTTTTTCGTTTATCTTCATTTTTAGTTCTTCTATTTGTTTTACCCAAATATCCATTAGTTTCTGCATTTTATTCTCGAAATCTGCTATGAGTACTATGTCGTCTGCATACATTAAGGACTCTATTGTTACCGGTTGTAATCTGTGGTAACCTATTATTGTCTGTAGTCGATTGGTTCTGACTAGTATTTCTTATCAATTTGTTTATTACTATTATGAATAGCAAAGGGCTGAGACTATCTCCTTGTTTAATACCTCTCTTCCAATTAAATGCTTTCGATTTTTCCCCTGTTATTTGTACCCTTCCTTTTACCTCTTTGTCAGTATTTTTTATAACTTTTATCAATGCATTAGGTACATTTATTTTCCTCAATCATTTCCCTATATGTCTTTCTATCGTGTCAAATGCTGCTCTTAGGTCTATGAATGCTAATATCAGTTTTCCCCCGTATCTATGCTTCTTTCTATTAGGTTTTCAATGATATATATGTTGTCATTTGTCTATCTTCCCGGTCTAAATGCCGTTTGTTTTTCTCCCAATACCATTTCTACTTCTTGTCCCAGTCACTTCTCTATTATTTTCGTATATATTTTAAAGCATACCGATGACAGACATATTGCTCTATAGTTGTCGCAGTTAACATGTTCTCCTTTTTTGTATATTGGCACGATGATATTGTTCTGCCAGTATTTAGGAATTGTTTATTTTTCCCACGCCTCTTTATATAGAATAAATAGAAGCAATAGAACAGCTCATCGAAGATAATAAAAAGTTAAGGAAGGAAAACAAAGACCTAAAACAAGAAAACAAAGAAATCAAAGAGGAATTGAAAGAAATGAAGGAGAATATGGAATTTATGGAAAAACAAAGGAGGAAAAACAATGTAGTGTTGAATGGTATATTAATAGATACCTATGATCGAAGAGTAATAAAAGAGGCGATGTTGAATATATTCAAAACATATATGGGAATTGAGGTTAAAATCAAAGATGCATACAAGCTGGGAACAAAAACCTGTCTGATCGAACTAGAAGATCAGGAAGAAAAAATCAAAGTCATGAAGAACAAGTACAAGCTAAAAAACCACAAGGAAAAAATATATATCAATAACGACACCACAATGAAAGAAAGAGAAATACAAAAAACTATAAGAATGATTGCAAGAGAAGAGATAGATAAAGGCAACGACGTAAAGATTGGCACAAATAAATTGTGGGTAAATAAGGAAGAATGTAAATGGAATAATAAAGAAAATAAGATAGATAAACCAAAAAACTAATAAAAAACGGCAATGGAAAAACGATGACGAAACAGGCAATGAACAAGGACATGAATAGTAGTAAAGCACTATACAAAGACCAGTGTGGAAACTTAAAAAAGAAGGAAGATGAGAAACGCTTACAAATACACAAAACAACTATAATCAATGAGATTAAAAGTGTGAAAACAACGGTAACTCAAAAAACCAGAATACCTGAAGGATGGACAATAGGAACATGGAACGTAAGAGGTCTCAACGGCAAGGAGGCTGAACTTGTAGAAGAATTTAATAAGGCTAAAATTGACTTACTAGGGATCACAGAGACCAAAAGAAAAGGTAAGAGCACACAGTTTCTGGAAAATGGTCATTTTTTAATACTCGGTGGAGCACCCCCGTCAGAAAGAGCACGTGAAGGAGTTGGTTGTCTCATCAATAGAAACTTGACTAGTAGCATTAAAGATTGGGAATGTATTACCGAAAGGATCCTAAAAATTAGAATGACAACCGAAGAGAAGAAACTAGTCAACATCTTTGTTATATATGGACCAAACGATACTAAAAGAGCGAACACCAAGGACATTTTTTGGGAAAAGGCGACAGAGATCATAGATAGCGCAGAAGATAACATAATAATAATTGGTGATCTCAATGGTAGAGTAGGCGTAAAAGACCAAGAATCCTCGGATGTACTAGGACAACACGGAGAACAAGTAAGAAACAATAATGGTCAACGAATTATAGACTTTTGTAGAGAGAATGACCTGATAATTATGAATTCCTTTTTTCAACACAAAGATCTGCACAAATATACCAGAGAAGTCAAGAGTATAGGAGAAAAGTCCATTATTGACTATGTATTGGTTAACAGACCCTTAAGACAGTGTATCAAAGATGTCGGAGTCAGAAGGGGAGCAGAAATATATAGCGACCATTATCTGGTAGTATCCCAAACTAGTCTCGGTGTGGAACAAAAAAGCACGCAGAAGGTACCAAGAAAAAGAAACAGAACCCCAAGAAACCTCACCAACGCAGTTATTAGGTCATACAAGTTAGCAGATAAGAAAATAGCACAGAAATACAAAAGCTATGTGAACAATAGTCTACAAAAGCACTTAAACCAGAACCATGACTTAAAAAAAACTTGGCAAAAACTTAAAGAATCTCTCCTAGATGGGGGCAAGCAAATCTGCGGAATAGCTAAAATCAATAAAAACAGACAATGTACGAATTGGTGGGGTAATGAAATAAAAGAAGAGGTCAAATTCAAGAAGCTAGCGTAAAAAAAATATCTAGGGAACCAGAATGCAGAAAGCTATCAAAAATATAAGCAACAGAGGGCAAAAGTAAAAGATATGGTGATTGAAGCAAAAAAGAAGAGCTGGGAGGATTTTGGGAATAAACTGGAGAAAGACTACCACACTAACCAAAAACTATTTTACAAAACTCTGAGAAGCCTAAGAACAGAGAACAGACAACAAACACCAAAACAAATTAAAAACAAAGATGGCCACATCCTCTGCGAGAACGAAAGTATTATGAACAGGTGGAGAGAATATTTCAAAGACCTTCTGACTCAAAAAGACTATAATAATGAAATAGACAACACTGAAGAAAACACATCTGAGAACCCAAACCAAAACAAAATAACAATAGAAGAAATAAGAGAAATAATACTCAGGCTCAAAAGAGGAAAGGCAGCTGGCTATGATAAGATAACTGCAGAAATGCTAAAAAATATGGGAGAAAATGGAAATGAAATGCTCAGAAAAGTTTGCAATAAAGCATAGAATGAGAACAAGATCCCAAAAGACTGGGAAGTGGGCGTTATACTACCCATTTTCAAAAAGATGACAGACGAGAATGCAGCAACTACAGAGGTATAACTCTCCTGAGTATCCCTTCCAAAGTTTACGAACGAGTACTGGAGAAAAGACTACTACAAGAAGTAGACCATAAGCTGGAGCAGTCACAGAGCGGTTTCAGGAAGGGAAGAAGCATCCATGACCATATTTTTACACTCAAGCATCTAATACAAAATGCACGAAATACAAGCACGGAACTATACCAAGCCTTCATAGACCTCGAAAAAGCATTTGATAGAACCCCGCGAACTGAAATAGACAAAAGCTTAAGAAACAGAGAAGTAGACGGCAAACTCAGCAAAGCTATTATGAGCCTATACAAGAACACAAGAAACAGGGTAAGAACAGATAATATGGAATCAGAAGAGTTTAGAGTCAATGATGGCTTACGACAAGGAGGTGTACTAGGCCCCATCCTGTTCAATATTGTACTAGATGATGTAATGAAGGAAACCAGAGAAGAAACATCGAGATTATTTGTTGGACATAGAAACCTGGAAATGATACAGATTGCGGAGTGCGCATTTGCAGATGACCTCGTCGTATTAGAGAAACCTCCAAAAATGGAGAGATAAACTTGAGAAACGCAATCTGAGAATTAATGAAAGTAAAACCAAAGTGATATTATGTGGGAAAACAGACCAACATACAAACATTAAAATCAATAACTATACTTTAGAACAAGTAGAAACCTTCAAATACCTGGGAGTGCAACTAGAGAGTAGGGGTACACAAGAAGCAGAGATAAATAATCGAATAGCAAACGCTTCTCGGATATACCACGCAATTAAGAGCACATTCCTATCGAAAAAAGAAGTATCCCAAAAAGCAAAGATAGCTATCTACAACACAGTTTTTGTACTATCTTAACATTTGGATGTGAAAGCTGAACGCTCACCACCAGACTAAAAAGTAAACTGCAAAGTATATCAATAAAGTATCTAAGAAGAGTACTAGGGGTGACCAGGATGGACAGGATACGAAACAATGAAATAAGAGAACGCCTGAAAGTCCAGTCAATAGAGAAAAAAATCGAAGAAGCCCAACTGAGATGGTACGGCCACATGGTAAGGATGGATAAAAAAAAGCCAAGTGAAACAAGTGTGGGAAGCGAGAAGAACCTTGAAAAGACCGAGGGGCAGACCCATGAAGACCTGGGACGATGAAATTGCCGCCATCCTAGACAGGAGAGGAGTCACCAAGGAGCAAGCGAAGAAGTTGGCAAGCAACAAGAAGAATTGGAGGAAGTTTGTACATGAAAACTAAAAGAGACTTTACACCCAACACCTTAGGGTAGAAGGGATATTGATTATATATATATATATATATATATATATATATATATATATATTATATATATATATATATATAATATATATATTAATATATATATATATATATATATATATATATATATATATATATATTTATATATATATATATATATATATATATTAATATATATATATATATATATATATATATATATATATATATATATATATATATATATATATATATATTTGTTTTACCCAAATATCCATTAGTTTCTGCATTTTATTCTCGAAATCTGCTATGAGTACTATGTCGTCTGCATACATTAAGGACTCTATTGTTACCGGTTGTAATCTGTGGTAACCTATTATTGTCTGTAGTTGATTGGTTCTGACTAGTATTTCTTATCAATTTGTTTATTACTATTATGAATAGCAAAGGGCTGAGACTATCTCCTTGTTTAATACCTCTCTTCCAATTAAATGCTTTCGATTTTTCCCCTGTTATTTGTACCCTTCCTTTTACCTCTTTGTCAGTATTTTTTATAACTTTTATCAATGCATTAGGTACATTTATTTTCCTCAAGCATTTCCCTATCCTGCCTTGACTATTTTTATATTTGATAATCCTTCTATTACTTCTTCTCCACTTATTTGGTCTAGCTCTGTGTTTTCTTCACCTTCATTGAATATATTCTTCCTTTATTACTTCGGTATCAAATTTTTTCTCATAATATTCTTTCCATACCCTAGCTACTTGTTCTGGGCTTATTTGTATTTGGTTTGAAGTATCTCTTACTGCGTTTATTTCCTTTTGTTTTTCTTGCCTTATATGTCGTATTGTCATCCAAAAGTTTCTATTATTTGTTATATATTCTTCCTGAAGTTTTTCTCCAAATTCTTTCCATGTTTTTGCTTTTGCTTGTGTGACTGTCTCTTTTACCAATCATCTCTGACTATAGTATTTTTCTTTCTCTTCTTCTAATCCAATTTCGATGTATTTTTTTCCATGCTATTTTCTTCTTTTTTATTTTTGTCTTCACTTCTTTATTCCACCATCTTGTCCCTTTCAACTGTTTATTATATTTTTTGATTCCACACACTTCAGTTGCTGTTGTCTTTAATACTTCACTATAAGTATTCCATATTTCTTCCATTGTCCATGTTTCTATTTGGCACTCTATTTGTCTCAGTCTTTTGTTAGCTTCCTCCGTGTAAAATTCTCGCACACTTTCTATCTTTAGTTTGTTTACATTTACTTTCTTGTACTCTTTTCTTTCCACTTCCTCCATTTTTTCATCCTCCAGTTTTGTAGTGACCATCCTGTGTTGTGTAGACAGTTCCGGTTGTTATTTTCGTTAAGATGTTTTTTATGTTTTGTTCTAGGTTTCTAGTGTAGACTATATAGTCGATTAAGCTGTTCGCATTTCCCTCTTCAGTCACAAATGTATATTTGTCGTTAATGGTTTGTTCACTGAATGTGATTCCTATTATCAGGTAATTGGTTTGGCAGAATTCCAGCATTTTAATTCCATTTCTATTTAATGTTTCTTCCCCATATTGTCTTATGCATCGTAATCCCCTGTTAATGTCCTTACCTACTCTTAAATTCCAATCGCCTAAGATTATTATATTTTCTCTTGTCTCTCTTAATTTGTCTAATGCGTTTTGAAGTTTGTTGTACAATTCTATCATTAACTCTTCTTCATTACCTTCTGTTGGTCCGTATATTTGTATTATTTCTATCTTGTCTTTTAGTTCTATTTGGGCTGTGATTATTCTAGATGATACTTCATATTTGTCGTTTGTTATTCTTGATTCTATTCTTTTATTCACTATTATACCGACTCCTTCTTTTGCTCGGTGACCCTGTGGTACTCCGGAATAATATAGACTATATTTCTCATTGATATCGATGTGTCCTTTCCCTATCTTTTTTGTCTCGCTTATTCCCATTATTTGTACCTTCATTTTTTTCATTTCTTCCGTAGCTTTTATTTCCTTGCCGGTCAAAGATAACTTGTCGGAAACTTGTTTTCTGCCATTATAAATATTTTTTCTAATGAAATGTACATCTTGCCTATGTACACTAGTGTCTTTCTAATGTAAGACACTATTTAAATATTTTTTCCTACGCTCCTTTTCTGTGGGGTATTAAAATCTGATCGCGGGAGCGAACTAATATACACCCATAAAGCGCGATGAGAGCAGCGTGTCTCGTAACCGCGCTCCTGACTATCTGCTTTGCTCCCTACGATGTGGTAGACTACGTTCAATCATGTATTTGCTTTCACCGCTTTTCTCGCAGCTCTTATCGTCACTCTCCTCGTCGCTCCACTATCACACATCACCTACCTCCCTAGATGTTCCACGACAATACTTTAGTTGGATATGAAATTCAGCGCTCCATAAGATTAGTATCGGAACTAATTCAAGCGAGAAATTACGCAGGAATTTCAAATTTTAATTTTGGTGGGAAAATTTAAATAAAGTTTAAAATTTTTAAATATAATTTGGTATATTTGAAAAAAAAAAAAATGCATGACATTTTTAATTTCAAATATACACAATACAATTTAGGAAAAATAAAACAAAATGTAATTTATTTATTTATTTAATACTTGTAAAACAACTTTGTAATTTAATATAGAATAGAAATATGCTATTATCACTGAAAATTGTACAATTTTATGGAAAAAGCTTACAAAAAAGTCAGAAAAATAGCAATTTAAAATTTACTGAAATTACATAAATCGTCAATATCACAAAATAAAAAATAATAAAATACACAATGTATTGCAAAACTTAAATAAATTGGATAATAAATCCTTACGAACTAATACATTTTAATACAAGTTTCTGCATGTGATACTCAAATATATATTTATACAAATTGTTTAGTTACTTGTGCATAGAAACTCTTCTACTGAATAATATGATCTTTCAGATAGATAGGATTTTGTTCTTTTACGGAACTCAAGGAAAGAAGTTGCAGATTTAAGTTCATCAATCAGTTATTTGTTCTCTAATATCAAATATTTATTGGACTCACCATACAAATGTAAGCTAGGAATTGCATTTTTATACAATTTATGACTCCATGAAGAAACAAACTTATCTTCAAAGTGTCTGTGGCAGATTCGTTTTGTTTTATAAACTGTACTAGCATTCATCATATCTAAATTAGGATTATTTATAACACTAAGCCACTTCCTAAATCGTCTTCATCAGGATTTGGAAAGGTATGTCTAACTAATGAATTAGTACATTGTAGGATACAACATTTATTGTGAAAAACCATATTTAACTGATTATTATTAATCTGCAAAATACTATTTGAACACCGCCAGGAACATTTAAAACATAGATTACTGAGGTAGGTGATTTGTAATTTACAAACTAACAAAATCAAAATATAGACGCTAATATGACAATTGGCGATTGACAATTATAATTCTTTTCTTAGTTGTGTTCTAAACCTAAACTGCAGAGTAAAAGTAGAGACAGAGTAAAGCGACATCTGAAGATTAGTATCGGTACTAGAAATGACATTAAGTTTAGTTTGACCTTGAGCTACCTACGTGAAACGTCTAGTTATTAGTGGTCTGTGTCCACTATGTGCTTAGCTTTAGGCACAGACAGTATATTGTTGCTTTAGGCAACAGTGGAACTCAGTCGCGATTTTAAATTTTTACTAAAATTGAGCCCCCTTCCAAAGGATAGAATTCTAAAACATGAGGTAGCTCGCCATGCAAAGTCAGACCATTTTTTTCGTCTAACCCGACTGGGCTATAACTATTGATTAAAAAAAGCTTTCTTAGAAAACAATTTACTTTATAAATTATACGTCCATTTAAATAATTGCCATTTTTATTATTTAAGTTTTAAATTTAATGTAAACACATTAACCTTATTAAAGTTAAATTTAGAAATAATACTTTCGCCAGTTATCATAAAATTGAAATCACATGAAACAGTTTTGAAATATAGATGGACCCACCAAATTTTTTTAAACTAGCAAATGGGTTATCTATTGTGCCTATATTTAATATAGAAACATTAAGATTAAAATGGAAAATATTTTATAAAGTGTATTCATTGGTATATTTTATTATTTTGGCTACAATACATATATACTGCTTTACTAGATTGTACATATTTCATGACATTTTGACAATTCGCGTTTATAAAGCGACGATCATCACAGAATTTTTAAGAGACTTTCTTTTTATAATAGAGATTTTCCTTACAATTTTGGGTTCCGCCTTTTGGCAAATGAACGGTTGGTGTAAGTTGGTTCAATGCTTCTCAAAAGTAAAGATTGTATTTTCCTTAACAAATAGTGACGCTTATTTCAAACATTTTAACTACATATTTTCCATCAATGTAACCTTTTATACCATTTTATTACTCACTAGAAATGTTGTATTAATATATTATGATGCAGATTTACAAAAAAATTATTTAATTGTATATTTTATAATGTTAATTCAATATGTTAAACTAAATATAATATTTTACCATGTTCACGGAATATACGTAGCATATAATAAATTAAATACCTTTTTGAAAAACGATTTTCCTAGAAAACGTTTTGCTATATTGTATTATATCGAAAACCAACATATTAAGTTGTATAAGCTGACCAAAAAAATGGATTATATGTTTGGTCTTCACATACTGCTATCAAATCTATCTTGTTCTATTTCATGTATTCACTATGCGAATTCAGAGGAAAATTTTACTTGGATACAAGGAGAGATAACAACTAAACACCTAGTATTATTACTTTTAAACTTAATGGTAGTGATTTTCGTGATGGTAAGTAATTAATCAAAGAGATCAATAGTTATTTTAAATAAATATAAATACATTTTTGATTATGATGATAATTCAGATGAGAATCTAATTGTTGTACCTTGTTTATTTATCTTACATCTGCTCCCAACTATAAGTATAAGCACATATATTCATACCTACAAACACACATACTCACACATACATACTCACACACATATACTTCCGTCCGCTCTGTATGTTGGATACAGTTGGCAAGATATTAGAATGAATAATCCATCAAAGAACCAAAGCAGCAGTTAAATCACTCCTTAAGAGCAGTCAGTGTGGTTTTCGAAAAGGACACCATACTATAGTACATTTGAAAATGATTCATAGCATAAACTTTATTGCACGTGAGATAAAACCCAATATAGCATCATAAAACAGTGACGGAGATTTTCTAAAATAAAATATTCAGTATTTTTTTATTTATACAAATATACCCGCACCAACCACTAAGAGTTATTAGCGAGGGGACATGCACAAACAGTAAGATACATATTGTTACATAAAAAAATATTTTATACAATCTGGTATAAACTTTAGTTATTTTAAGATTGTAACTTAGTTTAACTTAATAAAGACTGTAAGTTTGACGTTGGTACACTTTTTAAATTTTCACTAAGGACACATGCGATTCTTTTATTCTGGTACACTGGTCACTCGACAATTATATGTTTTACTGACAACTGAGTGTTTGCACGTGGTACACATCGGAGCAACCTCCTGGTTGAAGATATGCTTGTGGGCAAGGAAAGTATGTCCTATTCGGAGTCGGTTAATGATGACATGGTCTTTTCTATTACTTGGTAAGATGAGTTTGGTTCCTACTTGACTTAGACATTCTTTGAGTTTGTTGGCAGTTTGATCTCAAGTAGCTTGCCAAGCTCTTTACATGTGAGCTTTGATATTTACTTTGTGATCAGTCCAAGGCATTTAATTTATGATAGCAATACTTTGATCGGTTATTGCATTACTTGCCAGAGAGTCCACTTCCTCATTGCCGCTTATCCCATATGAGAAGGTACCCAGATAAAGGAAACATTTTTTTGTTAAGTCTTTTGTTCTTTAATCTTGAGAAGTATGGCGTGAGTTGTATATAGCTGTTTTATTCTATGTAATGCGCTTATTAAATCGGTGATGATAATAAAGTTGCTTATATTGATAGAACCACATTTGTTTATGGCCTGATGAATTGCAGTAAGTTCTCTCGTATATATACAACCAACAAATTGTTCGGAATTGTATGGTAGTGTTACATAAAAAAATATATTTTACAATTTGGTATAAAGTTTAGTCATTTTATGATAACTTAATAAAGACTGTAAGTTTGACGTTGGTACACTTTTTAAATTTTCACTAAAGGCACATGCGATTCTTTCATTCTGGTACACTGGTCACTCGACAATTATATGTTTTACTGACAACTGAGTGTTTGCACGTGGTACACATCGGAGCAACCTCCTGGTTGAAGATATGCTTGTGGGCAAGGAAAGTATGTCCTATTCGGAGTCGGTTAATGATGACATGGTCTTTTCTATTACCTGGTAAGATGAGTTTGGTTCCTAGTTGACTTACACATTCTTTGAGTTTGTTGGCAGTTTGATCTCAAGTAGCTTGCCAAGCTCTGTACCTGGGAGCTTTGATATTTACTTTGTGATCAGTCCAAGGCATTTAATTTATGATAGCAATACTTTGATCGGTTATTGCATTACTTGCCAGAGAGTCCACTTCCTCATTGCCGCTTATTCCCATATGAGAAGGTACCCAAAGAAAGGAAATATTTTTTTGTTAAGTCTGTAGATAAGATAAATCTTCTTTAATCTTGAGAAGTATGGCATGAGTTGTATATAGCTGTTTTATTCTATGTAATGCACTTATTAAATCGGTGATGATAGCAAATTGGCTTATATTGATAGAACCACATTTTTTCATGGCCTGATGAATTGCAGTAAGTTCTTCCGTATATATACAACCAACAAATTGTTCGGAATTGTATGGCATTGTTACATAAAAAATATGAGTCATGTTAAAAATCTGTAAACATGTTGTTTATTTACTTTTATGTTCTACAATTTATTAGCTGGCAGAAATTCCAGGTAACATCTGCCTGAAATGGTCGCCTCTATCCGATTCGAAGATTTCATTCGAATGAAGACCCAGCCGATTGACCTTCTAGTCTAGTCAGATGGAATCGCCGAAATTCTCGAAATAACGGCATGTTATATAAATAGAAACCTTTTTGCAGAATAGACCAATGAGAACATAAATCGCAGCGGGTTTTTTTAAATGTAACGCTCGTATAAATAAATTATTATTGTAAGATAAATTAGTATAAATAAACTTTAAATTAAGTTGTAAGTGTTATAAATATAGAACCTTTAATAAATAATAAAAACAATAAATTAGAATTAATAAAGACTTAACAGTAGACTTGACGTTTTTGTAGATGTAGGCTACAGCATGTCCTGCATTGGAAGCATCAGTGAAGATTTGATGGTAATGTGCTTGGTAATTTGGTGTAAAATTTTGACGACCTCTGGTTGTTGTTTCTGTTATTCCACTTATATATGTTGGTCTAGGCTGTTTTGACTGTCCGAGTTTGGGTGCCCATACATTTGACTGTTTTTGGGTCCTGAATGCTGGACGGTTTGAATTTTGTCTAAATTTGTTGAAGTTTTCTTGCCGATGTGGTTGATGAAACTGATTCTGCGCATAGAATTGTCTCATTGGTTGCTGCCATTGTGGAGGTGCAAAATTTGGCTGTTAATACAATGGTTTCTAGAGAGGTACAGGTATCTGCTGTCTCTGAGGTCGGCGTTTTTGATCATTTTCGCTTCTTCCGGATGTTTAAGGTTGATTTATTTGACTTTTTTGAAGGTATCGAACATTATTTTCTTCCTGTACGTATTGTATTGCCGTGGCTAAACTTCCTGGTCTCGTTATATAAGTAACGTGATCTCCTGGTTATAAGTAACTAAATTTAATTATTCTTACGGACCTTAGGAATTGAAATAGAATTTATATGCTTTTTTTTATAAAGAAATACAAAATGGGTAGCCTATATTTGCATCCTTTCTTCTATTATTATAAATATAATATAAATAAATTATATTGGTTTTTGTAGGTATGGCCAGTCCTCGTCATTTTTGCTTGTGATTCTGTAACATCTGAATCACAAAAGCTGGTTGTACGATGTTTCCAACTGCAAGGGACTTTTCCAATATTTTCTGAGGAGAAGCAAGCATTACTTAACCTGGCAAATCACATTCAAGTTACAAAGCCGACAATCACCGCCTGTGGATTTTTTGATCTTAACCGTAGAATTATTTTCGGTTTATTTGGTACCATTACTACTTATTATTTCATTGTATTGCAGTTTAATTCTGTCATGTAATAGAAACGATTTTTCTAAATTTACCTCTTTTTCTTATATCTAGATGTAGATGCATATATGTATATTAATTAATAATTGTATTCTCATATGGTGATTCATGTAGCTTTGCGTTCTTGAATTTTTAGATTTATAAAAATATATTGTCCTAAAACTGTTTGTTTTCCCAGTTTTTTAAATATTTAAGTTTAACAGAGAAACAATTTTCTTCGAGTTTTGCTTTTTGTTATTTTTCGGCCTTTCGTATAAAGTTTACTTCGCAGTAAATGGTTTACTTCAATTAGTACCGACTGTAAACATCCTGGGTTTACCGATAATAGTATAAACGGCCTAGTTTCAGGTAAAATTTAAATATGTTGCCTGGTAAAATTTGTCAAATCTTCATTTCTTAATGCTGATTTAATTGCGTACTTGCTAATCACCTTTAAAGTGGTTTTCAGGTATTTATATAATAAGTTAATGGAACTGGACACCAACCAGTATTTAAATACGAGTTCTTAATAAAATTTGTCTTTATGTATTACGGGAAGTGGTCTCTTTATGTGGCATCCGTTTGATAATAATAGTGGGGCTTCTTCTAGTGTTCCGATAAAGAAGAAAATTTATCTGTGGATGCAAAGCAAATTGTAAAAACTGTATAAAGTACCTTAGTTAAAAGAGGATTTGACACAACTTCCGCTACGGGTGAAATGTGCGATTCGACAAAAATACCTCTGACCACAGTAAAAAGAATTACATCAACTCCCATAGAAACATGAAAAAAAAAACGTAAAGATTATAGTTCCCGCAAATATATGGACAAAGCCGATAAGGACTTAATACGTCGAAAAATTTATACCATGTACAAAGAGCAACGCATCCCTACATTAAGAGCTCTGAAGCAACGGCTCAATGTTGACGAAATCCAAATAAGCTGTAGCCTCACCAGCTTATGGAAAATTTTAAAATGTATGGACTTTCGATATCGTATAATTGACAAAAGCCAAGTAATTATGGAATCTCATAGATTACAAAAATGGCTCTATGAGTATATAACTTTGATAAGAAAATTCCGTTTTGAAAATCGTCCGATAATTTACCTCGACGAGACATGGTTTGACACACATTCAACGCAACTTAAACGATTTGCCCATTCCTCCGGTAAATGTTAGACAAAAGCTTCGTCAAATAAAGGGAAAAGAATAACGATTTAACATGCTAAATAGGAAAATGGTTGGGTTACAAATACCCTGTGGCGTTCTGCAAAGAATCTTAAAGACTTCTGCGTCGACTACCATGAGGATACAACGGCAAAACTTTTTGAAGAATGGTTCAAAAATAATCTTATGCCAAACATTCCTCAGAACAGTGTGATAGTAATGGATAATGCAAACTATCACAGTCGCCAACTAAGTAAGGCTCCAAACTCGAATAATACTAAACTGGAAATTCAAAATTACATGAAGACGAATTATATGTATTTTGAAGAATGTTACACCAAACAAGATCTTTAAGAAGTTTTAAAGGCATTTTCTATAAAAAAGTATATGTTTGTGATACATTCGTAGAGGAAATGGGGCATACAGTGCTGCGGCTCCACCCTATTATTGTATGTTTAATCCCATAGAACACATGTGGCACGAATTGAAGTCTTACGTGTGGTCACAACATATTTCTCCAACGTTAAGTAGTAATGTTGTAGAATTAATAATAAAATGTGTCAATGATATTCTTCCAAGTAGTTGGAGAAATTCAGTTCGATACGTAATAAGTAAAGAACATTTATATGTTCATGTAGATCAACGGTGCTCAAAGGGTCTAAACGCGATCGACCAGTCAATCGCCACTGCACCTACTGCACCGTTCAAAATTTCTTATATATTGGCACAACATAAAAAACCATTTAAAGATGGAGAGGTAGTGAAGCAAGCATTCATTGAGGCTGCGAATGTTTTATTTGAGTACTTCAAAAATAAAACAGATATTATGTCTGCCATCAAAGAAGTCCAGTTATCACATCCAACGGTTACTAGACGTATCGAAATCATAGGCAAAGACTTAAAAAGCAAAGTTAAAAGTAATATTATGAAGTATATGTACTTTTCTTTATAATTCACCGAATCAACCGATATGACTGATACCGCCCAATTGTGTATTTTTTATTCGGATGATATTTTCTGACATGTTGACTAAAGAAGAAATGTTGACAACGCTGCCTCTGAAAGAAAAAACTGGCGGAAAAGATCTATACAACGTTTTTATAAATTTTGTGAAACAATACAAGCTACCGATTTACAAACTCGTGTGTATTATGACAGATAGTGCACTATCCACGACTGGTGCGTTAACAATGGATTTGTTGCATTATATCGAGCTAACGATGACTTTCCATCGTTTTTTCCATTTCATTGCATTAGACATCAGAATGTTTTGTGTTCCAAAATTTTAAATATGGACGAAGTCATGAAGATGATAACAAAAACTGTGAATTCAATCAGAGAGCGAGGCTTGCAACGACATCTTTTTAAAGCGCAATTGAAAGCTAGCGACTGTGCGAAACACAATGATTTACTTCTGCATACAGATGTGAGGTGGTTGATCCGTGAAAAATTTTTAAAAAGTCCACAAGGAATCTACGTTCCTGTAGTTGGCTGTATACCATGTATCAAAAATTTAATTAAAAATCCTTTGTAATAGGTATATATTTTAGGCCCAAACGGGTTAAGTTAAAAAGACAAAACGTTTTCGGAAACCATGTTCCATCATCAGTGTCCTACAAAATAGTTAACCACTTAATTAAAAAGAACATAGGTTAAAATTTTGACTAAGGTTAATGAAAAATGTACTTACTAGGAGTATAAAGGAGAAGACGTTTCACTTATCCACAACATCCCCCAAAAAAACTTCCTTAAATTAGATTTATATGAAGATCTTGAAATTTTAAAAGAAAAACAAAAAAGCCCAAATTGTGTCAATCGTCATGTATCCTTCAATCGAGACTTCCTTCCTCTTCATCGCCAACTATTCTCATAATTTTCACCGCTAATTTACCTCTCAACTAAAATCCACATTTATCATCAAACTTCAGTCCATTCCAAAACTTTTACTTCAACATAACATACTCTCCATCTCTCCCCTCTTCTCTTCATTAAACCAAACTTCAAGTCTAACCCTCTATATCTATTACTGCCCATGCTTCTTGTTAGCCCCCCAAAAATCCTAAACTATTCAGCAACCCTTTCTAACAAACATTTCAGTCCTCTTTTTACATTTTCACACAATTCCCTTAGGGTTTGGTAGCGGACCTCTGGTGATCTCAGCTTTCTGTAGTGGTTCAGTATCCCACCATTCATTCAAAACAACCATAAATTTCTTTCTTACTCAATTTGAACATAGCCATCTATTAATCTTTCAATTTCAAGTTAAGTCCAGTACACAACGCAGACACATTCAACTTATAACTTATTCATCAAATTTTTTCATGTACCTAGTGTTATCTTATGACAAATAGAGCTTTTTTAAGTTATAATTTAAGTTCTATATGATAAACATAATACATAACCATATCCCAACCATCAAATTTTGTTTATTTCACACAATAGTTGAACGAACACCTTAAGATCCTCATATCCATTATGAATAATATCAAATTACATAACTTATTCATCTGCAAAGATGACACTACAAAAACTTTTTCGTTTCACTTAATATCAACAAAGCCAACCATACCATCATCACAATTTAAGACAACTTATACCTAAAACAAACCTAACTTATAACTTATCCTTTTTATTTCTCTTGTGCCTAGTGTTGCCTTATGACAGATAGGACCTTTCTTAAGTTATAAGTAGATTATCACACTTTCAACATACTACATAATCATGTTCCAACCATCAAAAAATCTTTCGTTCATTACATATAATAGCTAATACAATAAAACTTCCACACCTTTTAGTCTGTTACTACCTTGTCAGACATTTATGTTCATGAACTTATAACTCAAAAATTTTCACATTTGCCAGGTACCAAATGTTGCTTCTGACATACAGGGCCTCTATATTTGAGTTAAAAGTTAAATAGCACGTGAACATTTACTAAAACAGCTTTATTTTATTCATACAAGAACACTTCCAATTATAAATAAATACATTTAGATCCAACCATTAACATCAATATTTTCTAAAATTCAACCTTCCACATGTGTCTAGTTTATATTTTCTGGGTACCAAATGTTTAAGAAACATAAAGGGCCATATAATAAATTTTTTTCTATAATACATTGCTACATACATGTATAGTTGGTTGCTTAACTACAACCATACAATTTTTGCTCCCTTATATTATCTTATTTTCATAAATTAAGAACTACAACTTTGATGGTTGATACTGTTATATTAGTTTACTTAATTTTCACAATGTTAAATAACGTTGGCTTTTGTCTTAAGTAGAAACATACAGCTACATTGACTGCTTTGTGATAATTTCCGTCATAACTTAACAATATTGTCATCAAATGTCATTGCCAATCAGTTGCACTCATACAGTCCTCGAAGACATACCGCCTCAGGACTAGCAACTTCAACGTGGAGTCATATGTCGCCATGTTACCTAATCCATCGGTAACGCTATAATCTTAAATCATTATAACATAATTTTAAAACTAAATGTAATTAAACATCTGTTATCGGGTTTTTACCCATATATTTAATCTTGGTGGCTACATTCATGTACTCCTAGTAAGTATTAACCACATTTTTCATTAACCTTAGTCAAAATTTTAACCTATGTTCTTTTTAATTAAGTGGTTAACTATTTTCTAGGACACTGATGATGGAACATGGTTTCCGAAAACGTTTTGTCTTTTTAACTTAGCCCGTTTGGGCCTAAAATATATACCTATTACAAAGGATTTTTAATTAAATTTTTAAAAAGGTTCTAGGAGCTACTTCCCGTAATAATTTCTTTTTTAGAGGAACGAGGAGACGATACTCATCTACTTCAAAACGAAAAATGGCTCAGTGATCTGGTTTTCCTAACAGATTTAACACTTGAACCTACTTAATTTTTAACTACAAGGAAAAATTAAAATAATGACGTTCCAATGACAATTTTTTCCACGTTCAAGACGTGGAAAAAATAGCCACTGAAATATACGTTACGTTCAATATATAGGGGGCAAATACATCTGTCTTTATTTTCAGGAGCGTAGTGGATGTTAATGAGCTTAAATACTGAGTTTTTTGGGTTCGCTGAAACTCTAGTGAAATACGAAGAAAGTAAAAGCTGACGTCGTATGAAAATAGGAGGTTGTTTTACGTAAGGAGGTCGTTTGTATTGAATTTGGGGATTTAAGATAAGTTTTACATTCGGTCATGTAAAGCATGCATCCATAATCTAATCTAGAGCTAATAAGAGCTATATAGATTCTCAGTAACATATTTTCTTCAGCTCCCCATTGATGATGTGCAAGTGTTTTCAATATGTTTAGTTAACCAGCACAGTTGTCCTTTAGATTTTTTAAGTGTATTTTCCAGTTTAACTTCTGATCGAATATTAGCCCCAAGATTTTATAATTATTTACTGTAGGTAAAGGAATATCGTTTAGACATATATTTCCGGGTTTTGAACGCTTTGTTGTTTGGTAAATCTTGCTAATTTACATTTTGAGGTGGAAAGTTTGATGCCGTGTTGTGTGGACCAAGAATATAGGTTGTTTACAGCATTTTGCATAAGATTACTTCAATACCTGGGACATATTACACGTGGGAATAAATATCAACTGTTACAACTAATTATGCAAGGAAAGATTGAAGGTAGGCGCAGCATAGGTAGGAGAAGAATGTCATGGTTGAGAAACCTCAGGGAGTGGTTTGCTTGCACTTCCATACAATTGTTCCGAGCGGCAGCCTCCAGGGTCAAAATTGCCATGATGATAGCCAACCTTCGTAGCGGAGATGGCACGTGAAGAAGAAGAAGAAGCATAAGATTTGATCTACTGTAAATGCTTGCTCCACTACGGTAAATAAGTAGATCATCAGCGTACAGTAGAGCTTTTACTGGTTAACAAACTTCTTTGGAGATATTGTAGCATTTTAAATTTGATTGATTCTTTGAAGTATATTTAAAGTCGCCTTGTATATGAAATCGTCTTAATAAAACGAAGAATGTTTTCTGTTTTTTAGTTCGTATCTTTCGAAAAGTGTTTTCAATCATTCTAACGTCGTAGAGTAATAAATCCATTTAATTGTTGTTTATTTTACTGCGGCGATTTCTTTTCATGTAAATGCGTCGCAAAGGAAACTACGTCGCATTCTTATAAGTGTTTGTTAAGATTTGCGTCCAATTTTTGCGGAGAAAATCTCTGCTTTACTCTCGTTTGGTCCGCGTTCCAAGGCGGTTCAGCGTTATGTCCAAATTTTTCGTCGAATTTGTAAAGTGTTCTGTTTTCTTTTCTTTTCATGAAGAATTTGTAATGTCCTTCTGTTCTTCGTTATGGAAAATAATTTAAGTAGCAGTTAAATGTGGCAATTTAAGGTATAATTATAGTCCAATTCTACCTGTCCCTGTTTTTTTAAGAGGCAGAGCCATAAGTTTTGTTCAGTGCCGGCTTTGGCCTCAAATGGTCGATCCAATTCACAGTGAAGATGATTTTGTTCGTGTGTTCGTGTCCAGAGAACCCCAGTTATGGTTTCAGAAACTTAATGTGTGATCAAGTGAAATCCAGGTAACTTTTTAGGTGTTTGTTTAATTTTAAAGTGAAGACAAACATTTTTTTAAAATAATAATTGCTTTCGTTTTTTTTTTTAATAGTAAATTTTTGGTTTTGAGTTGAGCTGTCAATTTGTGTTTAGTTTTTTTTGAAATTTAATGTTAATTTATGACAGCTCGTTTTATTATTTTTTTGATTTGTGTTTTGTTTTTTTTTTTAAAAGGTTAACCTCCATGCAATTTTTTAAGTTTTGTAGCAATGGAGTTTATTAATGGATGACACATGTAAGTTTTGATATTTGTGTATTTTGTGACTGTTGTAATATTTTTGTATTTCTCCTTATAACTGTTTGTGGTGACATAAAATAAAGGTTAAATTTTGTTGTCTTAACTTTTTATTTATTTTTTTGAGTAATCCTTTTTGAGTTTATTTGAAAAAGATATGTTTTTTATGTTTTGATTTTGTTTTCTAATTATTTCCCTAGTTACAACTAGTGGTTGTAATAGGCATAATTAGGCACCTCAAGTGGCGCCCCATATTAAATTCCTTGAGGTGTTTCTTGTTTATTTTTATTTTGTTTATCCCAAGACCCCTTTATTTCATTTTCTTGTAGTTGCCCCATTCCAATGCCCTTATCTTTTACTTATCCACGACCCCAGCTCTCCTACGAAACCCTGAGTGCCGTTCGCATCAGTAGCGATTATTTTGCTTGCCCTATCTCCACCCCCAATAGTTTTTTCCCCCAATTTTCTATCTCCCGTATTAATGCATCCTTTGGTAGGCAAAATATTTTCGTTACAATATCATTAATTGCTAAGTTAAACAGAGTTGGACTTTAAACAGAGCCTGGAGGTATACCATTGAGTTGTTCGAGAAGATTTGACTCATTGCCGTTTATTGCAATTTTAAATTTACGGTGATTTAAAAAGTTATCTATGAACGTGTAAATATTGCCTGTTATATTATTATCGATAAGTTTCTGTAAAATTAAATTCTTTGGAATAGTATCGAAGGCGCTTTCAATTTCGAAGACTGCCACAACTGTATCATGTTGCTTCCTAAAATTCTCGGTTATATGGTTTTATAGTAATACTAAATTTTCTATTGTGCTTCGATGTGGTCTGAATCCCGATTGAAAGGATTATATTATGCATTATATTATGCTTTTCGATAAACCAGTTAAGTCTATTATTGATTAGTTTTTCCATTAATTTGAACATGCAACATGTTAATGAGATCGGTCTATAAGAGGATGAGTGTATTGAAGGTTGGTCGGGTTTTTTTATTGGAAGAATGATGGATTGTCTCCACAGGTTAAAAAACTTTTCGTTGATCCAAAGAAGATTATAAAATGAAAGTAGCTTTGTGAGTCATTGATGGCTAAATTTTTGAGAAATATGGAGGGTATATTGTCAATTCCTGCTGTAAAATTTTTTAAGGTAGACACAGAAAAGGAAAGCTCCTGAAAAGTAAAAGGTGAGTTTAAAGCGAGGAGGTAATCTGAGAGATCTGTAGTAAAAGGAATAACTTTATGTTGATTCAGAGTATTTGTATAGTTATCATTTTTTGCTTTTATTATGAAAATGACTTGCCATAATTTTAGCAATAATTATCTACAGTTATTATTGAATTATGATAACTGAGCGCTGGAATTGACAAGTGTGTCGTTTTCCCGTGCATTTGTTTAATTTTCTTCCAAACTTGACTGGACTATAAATATGGAAGATATGTACTTATTCCAACAGAATTTTTTGCTTTGTTTTATCACCCTTTGCGCTATAGCTTTTAGTTGTTTGAATTTATTTAAGTTTGACTCAGTTCTGGTTCTACGATATTTATTCAATGCTGTTTTCCTTTCTCTGATAGCTTTCTTACATTCAGTATTTCACCAGGGTACAGTTTTACGACAAGACGATATTGCGCATGTTTCAATGTGCGTTTGAGCAGCCAGGGTGATTAAACTCCAGGGTGATAGTGCTATATCAGGATCTTCTGATAGGTGGAGCTTGTTGATCTTTTTTTTTAATGAAGTCAGAGAAGTTTTTCCAGTTAGCTTAAGATAATTTCCATTTTGAAATTTTTGCTCTGGGTTTGCTGGTAGAATTAGAAATCAAGATAAAAAGTGATTACTGTCATAAAGGCAATCATTAGTGTAATTAAGGAGAAAGTGGCACTAGAAATGTTGAAGCATGTTTTGGATCCGGTATTTAATATACAGATGTTAGAGGTGTTTAAAACATTTTCAACGACCTTTCCTCTACCAAATGTTTTTTTCGATCTCTAAAGTGAATTATGTGCAATAAAATCGCCTACTAAAATAAAGGGGGCTGGAAGTTAATTAATTAAGTTTATTAGCTCAAATTCAGTAAGGCTATGAGAAGGTAGTATATAAATGCAACAGATTGTAATTTAATTTAGACACCAAAGAGAAGAAGCAATAGCTTTTAGTGAGGTAGTTAAGGGTACTTCTTTGCAATAGTAGTCTTTAGAAGTATATATAGATATGCCTCTACTAGCTCTGATATAATTGGTTCTTAAAAAGTGATGTGCTTGAAAACCACTGAAATATTTCTTGTCCGTTTACTTGAAGTTTGTTTCTTGTAGACAAATGATATCAGCATTTGTGTCCATGATAAATTGTCGAATGCGTTCTAGATGGGGGTAAAACCCGTCGCAGTTCCACTGGATTAGATTGAAAATGAGTATGTTATGTTTCTGAAGTGGATGCCCCTTCAGGCAGATGGTCTTCTTCGGAATTGTCTTATGAGGATACCGAGATTATGCTTTCTGCGTCAGAATTATTAGAGCCTAAGTCTGTTTTAATTTTTTTACTAATTCTAATTAGTCAATTTTTGAAAGATGTTTCAGTTAGTGATTTGTAAATCTTAGAAATGTCGGAGAGAAGATCTTCTATATTTTTGGTGAACAGGAGTGCTTCGCTCAGTGCGCTGGATTTACCGTAGCAATTCTCTATAATATTTAGCAATTCTCAATAAGAAAGCTATGAAGTTATCGTATTCTTAGATTCCGGCAATATTATGGTGCCATCTTAAATAGAAGAGTCACTTTTGAGTTTCTTTTTGGCTTGATTTACTTTTTTTGTGGCTGACTCTGGTACAAAAAACTCTGATTCAGTTGGGTGTTCTATTTCTGATGAGTCAGTTGATTTTGGTCTCTATTCACCTTTTGAAGTTATATTAATTTTGCGCGTGTCATTAGGTGTTTCCAAATTATCGTCTTGTTGAACTACCGGTAGTGTGTTTTGACTTGTAACTTGGGAAATATTAGGGGGAAGGGGAGATGTTTTGTTTGAATTTTCCGATTGATTGGATTTAGGGGTCGGGCAATTTGAAGCTATGTGACCAGGTGTTTTACAGTGGAAACAAATCATTTTATCTGTGGATAAAAATATTCTATGATCATTATTGTCAAATGGAACAATCATGGATGTTTGAATCCTAGAATTATCATGGGATGGAACAAAATATACTTGCCTGCGAAAGGACAATAAATGATTGTATTCATCTCCTGAAATGCCAGCTCGTAGGCATGATATTGGAGAGACTAGCTGAAGTCCTATATTTTTAAGGGAGGCCTCTATTATTTCATTGGGTATTGAAGGACAAATATTAGACATGAGAGTCGTTTTGCTGGTGTCATTAGTCTTCTGATTGAAAGGATATGGTTTCCGATGGTGATAGTAGGCTTTCGATGGAAATAAGCTGCTCAACTAAATCTGTTTTGATTAAATAAATACATATTTTACTGTTTTAGATCCTTGAATCGAAGCATATATTTCTTGGTCCAATAATATCTCCTATGGATTTAACATAATCATATAACTTTAAGTCTTCTTCTGAATGGATCACTATGGCTTGCTTCTTCTTTGGGAAGGAGCATTTCGGGGCTGTTTTAACTGCAGCTGTGTAAGAAATGGAAAGCTGTGAGGATGTTGTGGGATTATTTTCAGTCGGTGAACTCATATTATTATTTGGGGTGCTCTTGTAGTCAAAAGCAACCCTGGAAATCTTTTTAGTTTTGTTTTCCATTGGTGAATACAATGACGTATAATATATAGACTACGCAGTCCCCCATTCTCGCTATAGAATCGAGTGTCCGAAAGATCTCGGCTCAAGGTTGAAGGTATGTTTATCAGAACAGCGGCGTGCTCATTTATATGTTAATGACAATAATTATATTTTTAATTAAAATTAAATATTTATTATTTCTTTTTGTTCCCGTCTATAAGAGAAATAATTATTTTGATAAAATAGTATGGCATTTTACTAAAATAGTAAGTAAATAACTCTCAACAATTTAAAATAAAATTTGCTTGCCACACAAAATGGAGAAAATGTTTTTATACGTCCATGATGTTTTCAAACACAAGATCAACTTCGTGATGCTTCGTAAGAAATCATGAACTTCGTGCATCTTCGTATCAACACAATAAACAATAACAAAGGTATTTATGTTTTGGACACTTTTTAAAGCGTTCACCGAGTCTATATATTATACGTCATTGGGTGAATATTATGTATAGCAACCAGTAATTACTCATCGTAATTCTGGCTGCCTATTCGACAGGTGGTTGTTTCAATAATAGGTTTATGTTTATTGTACCGTACTAATTATTGATAAGAGGAGCAAAAAGTCGTTGAATAAATGAAATGTTGTGACTGTTTTTATGTCAGTAAATGCAAGTAAAATTAAATTTTACTCACCGAAATATTACTGACAGGGGCACAATACAATAACTTTACTCCACTGTAATTATTATCAATTAATATCAACTGTTTCGCTATTTAGACAACAAAATATGGAAGAGGTTGTCCGATTAGAACAAACACGTTCTAGGTCGATTAGGCCAGTCCTCTTTTGGCAATATTGTACTACATTTTAATACCGATTATAATAATATATCAAATACATATATTTTCTGTATGTGAAACCATAGATACGTATTCAGATTACAGTATTAATAAATAATAATTACAAAGATTGTTTTAACTTTAAACCTTTATTATTTATATTATTACTTACTTTAACGTCACAAAGTTAAATAGAATAATAAACGAAATGATTGTAATAAAGTAAAAAAGTAATACATACCTACAGGACAACACATAATGACGGTATTAGATTTTTATTTCGACGCAGGGCGGTGACAAGCCTCTTATACGTATTTCAACCACTTTAGGTCTCATCAGAGCGTCATATGCCACTGCTCTGAATCGAAACAAAATCTATACCGTCGTAGGATAATAATTATCAAAATAATTGACAGACCTAACAACGCCATCTAATAACAACAGGAGAAATCATAAGATTTCTTACCTGACGAAACTGAATTCAAATATTTACCACTATGCCTTTTACAACTTGCAAGGCACAGTGGTAAAGATTTGAATTCAGTTTCGCCAGGTAAGAAATCTTATGATTTCTCTTGTTGTTATTAGATGGCGTTGTTACATCTGTAAATATTTATTTTGATAATTATTGTCCTATGACGGGATAGATTTTGTTTCGATTCAGAGCAGTGGCATATGACGCTCTGATGAGACCTAAAGTGGTTGAAATACGTATAAGAGGCTTGTCACCGCCATGCATCGAAATAAAAATCTAATATCGTCATTATGTTTTATTTTTTTACTCTATTTGGATTACCAAAAACTGAATTCAATACGAATTTTGACCATGATGAACGGCTTGTGGAATGTATATTTTAGATTCCATTGCCGACCAATTCATCAGTTTCTTTGCTTTGCAAGTTATAGAAGGCTTAGTGGTGAAGATTTAAATTTAGTTTCGCTGGGTAAGAAATCTTATGATTTCTCTTGTTGTTAAATTTTCTTCAACCTTGATAACATATTTACACATTCTCTTTCAGTTATATACAGTTACTCTAGCAAATTCCTGTTTCACCCACACTTTTACGTCTTCTTACTAAAAAAAAAACGTTTTGTTTTGCAACTTCATTTTTTATTTGCACACAAACCATTTCTATAGGGTTCAAGTCTGGATAATATGGCGGAAGTTTTAAAGAAACATCTCCACATTCTTGCTGCACTTTATTAAATTTATATTGAATATCATCTTGTTTGTGTTGTTTGTTGACTTCATACAATTACGGTTTTTAACATTGACGTTACAAATGGTAAATGTTTTTCTGTCAATCATATCATATCCATTTTTTTACAATTACTAGTGGGTGCTTAATTAATTTGTACATTAGGATATGACGCATTATTAGAAACAATAACAGATCCAACAGGCAAATTGAGGATTAACGGTTCTTTCATCCATTTTTTATAATTTTTGGAATTTATATCATCATGATTATCTCCTGTCTTAGCTTCTGACTTAAAAATTAAAAGGGAATTATATATAAAACTCATCTCCTTATCACCATGTACGATAACCTAGTCCTTTTTAAATGTTTTTGAACAATAATTTGCCACTGTCAACTGTCAGAGGGGAAAAAGAGGGGATATCTCCCACTTAGAAATCATAGGCCAGTTGTATGTAGTTCTGAGAAAGTAAAAATATTCTAATGGACATCGAAAAGTTTGAGGTATTTACGGTAGGTACTAGTAATTGGACCTGATCAAATATACAATCCTTTGGATTATGTTATTGTCAAAAGATTACTATACGTGCCTTCGACGAAAATTACCAATTTATGAAAAAGAACCCGCATACCGAAAAGCATTAGGAACTACTGCTTTCATACTCTGGATTAAGACGGAAAGGTTTTTTAACCTTTCTTAATTAGGGAAATTCCGTGTTATTTTGGTGGGTAAATTCTTCCGTCATAAACATTTCTAATCGTACACACGATCATCGGCGTATCATCCACATGGGTAAAAGGAAATAAAAATAATTTAATATATTAATTAAAAAAAAATGATACAGCATATATTTAAATACATTGTAAAATAATCCTTTGGATTCTGGTGTCAATCTGATCTGTTTATTTGTACTACACTTAACCAACTCCATTCTACAAAATCGTTCTAATACGCATGGTAGCCCCTTTCTTGTTAAGACTCGACAACATAATGAGACTAAATTCGAACTCTTTTAAAATCCAGTGACTACTAATTCTCGAAAATTATTTTTATTAATTCCTTGTATGTCCTTAACGAGTCGTTAAAGAGTGTAAGAATAAATTTTTAATTACGGGTTTAAGGTTTCTGACACTTAATTAGAGATTTACTTTTATCAAATTTTATAGAGTATCATTTATTAAAGATGGTATTATAACAAACAATAAGTTTGGTATCTATAAAACAATATGTGTACAAGCAAACTCCATTTATTATTTAAGTGGGTAATAATCTTGTATTTAGTGTGATTTCAAATAATTTAATTTGCTTAATATCGCAACGCCACTGCATGGGTCTGATCATAGATATTCTATTGTCTGTACGATTAACTATTGTGTGGAAGAGCTCGCCACTAGATTTGAAATAAGCTGTAATAACTTTTATATTGAGAAGAGGAAAATTGGTGGTAATATAATATTGAAGCGTGTTTATATTTTGAAAATAAACATGTGGATTAAATAACAACCTATTCGAGCAGGCGTATGAACGGAAAAACAGACAAGACAAAAACTCGCTTTATTTGAGCTAAGATATATCGAAAATAAATAGAATATATTTCCGTGTTTTATTAATAAAGAAAACAAAGATAAAAAGGGATTATTGGTGATATGTTAAGACTTTAAAAATAGTTTTACACAATGATCTACGTTTCCAGATGAAACTCCACAAAATAGACGCGCTGAACTATGGATAGAGAGTAAGTATACTGGCTACAGTCTAGTGGGTTACTCGCACCTGAACATGAGTTACGGTATACCACTTGGAGAAGTCTTAATCGACTGAGGGTAGAAGTGTCAAATTGTAGAAGCAACAAAGTGAAGTGGGGCTATGCTAAGGGACCGATTTGATTATAAAAATATACAGACTGATGATCATCTATTATTTTATAGAGATATAAACTTTGTGTGTACTTATGAAGATCGTTTTGCCTGTAAATACCTGTATTGTAATTATATTCTGTATTTTAGTCTTTTTTAGTTAAAAAACCTAATTTATTGTAATTATATCCTGTATTTTAGGTTAAAAATAGTTCTGCAAACTGAGGACTAATAGGAACTGGATTTTTGAGCGATTGAAGCGGGTCTAGTTCCTTTCGCGGTCCTTAGAAACAGGATCCTTAGAAACATATGATGTACACGGATAGTGATGATAATGCATCAGAAGGCAAAAAGAGATAAGATAGAGGGTCAACTTCACCTTTCTTGCAGAGCGAAAAAACTGCCAGAACTCCAAGCAAAAGAGAACCAAAGGAAGAAGATTCAGAAGATTTGGACGACGTTATAACCATGTTCAAGAAGATGATGGGGAACTGAAAGAAATCAGGAAAGAAAATAAGGAATATAGAGAAGAGGATAGCGCTGAAATAAGAAAATATAAAGATAAATCAAGAATAGGAAGAAACAAAAAACAAATTAACCCAGATTGAAAACAAAGTAGTAAGAATTGAAAAACAGATGAAAAGAAATAACATAGTAATTACGGGTCTACTAATAAACGCAACAGATAAAACACTCTTAAAAATACTGTAAAGGGTTTTATACAAAATCACCTAAAAAAAGGAAGTCGAAATAGAATCTGCAATTAAGTTAAAGAACAATATATGTTTGATATAAATAAAGAATTATGGCGAAAAAATGAAGGTAATAAAAGAAAAAAAAAAGCAAACTTAGATTTCTTACTGGAGATTATTATGGAATCTTCATCAACGATGACCTGACCGAAAAAGAAAGACACATGAGGCAGGAAATCGTAAATAAAGGCAAGGAATTAAGAGCTAATGATAAAAATGTAATGATAGGGTACAAAAAACTAACTGTGAATGGTATAAAATGGGTATGGGCCGGAAATGGTACTTTCAAACAAGAAAATTCTAGAAAAATGGACCCAAAAAACGGCATATAGTAGTGGAAAAAGGAAAAGATGGCCCATTATGCCAACGGACCCTAGCGATGAACAGGAAAATGAGTTTAAACATAAATAAGAATATAAAAAATAAGAATATGTACCTAAATATTGATACATGGAATGTACGAGAAGTATACGGGGAGGGAGCATTAATTAACCTAATAGAAGAAATAAAAAAATATAAAATACACATCTTAGCAATACAGGAAACACATTTAACTGGAAACAACATTAAAAATATTAGCCCATACACGTTTTATACAAGTGGAGGCGATAATAGGATTTTTGGAGTGGGTTTTCTGGTACATGAAGACGTGGAGCAAGTAAAAGGATTCGTAGTAAAATCTGACAAAATGTGTGCAATTAGAATTAAAGGAACAGATAATATCGTTGATAAATATACATGCTTCAATAGAAGAAGAAATGAAAGACGAATTTTATAAAGAATTGGAGTCATTGTGTAAAGAAATTCCCAGACAAAATACTAAAATTATTGTAAGCGACGCCAATGCAAAGGTCGGAGGAGAAGATATATATAAAAACATAACAGGGGGTGAAAGTAAACATTTGAATACTAATGATAACGGACAAAGATTAATAACATTCGCAATTGAAAACAGGATGAAGATGATGAGTACCCATTTTAGGAGAAAAAATATATATATAAAGGAACGTGGAAAATTCCTGGATCAAATGGAAGTAATCAAATAAACCACATCTTAATACAAGAGAAGTTTGCCAATTTAATAACAAATGTAAAAACAAGCAGAGGGGCTGACGTAGACTCAGATCATTATTTGGTTAAAATTAATATGAAAGAAGCAATAGTTATTAAAAAGTTTAAACGGAAAAAAAGTGCAACGTAAATTTAACTTTGAAAAACTGCGAAAATTTGAGGTAGCGCAGGATTATCAAAAAGATATACAAGAAACCTACGCCAAACAAGATAGTACTACTGTGAGTAAGATACAACAAAAGTTCTTGAATATGACAAACACTATAAAGGAAGCTACGTCGAAGAATATACCAAGAACAAAAAGATTTAGATAAAACCAATGGTTCAATGAAGAATGCAGAACACAGTTAAAAAAGAGATCAGATTTGCAATTAAAAAGTTTACGATCGCAAAAACAAGATGACCGAAAAAGGTATGCCGAACAACGAAAAAAACTAAAGAGAATCCTAAGGCAGCGGAAACGAAAGTATATGGATGATAAAATTAAGCGCATTGAAGAAAATTACAAGAAAAATGAAATAAAATTTTTTTATAAAGATGTAAAATATATTAAAACTGGGTACCAGGGAAGAACGATAAATGTAAAAAATAACCAAGGAAACCTGATAGTGGACGAAGACCAAAAACGTGAAAGGTGGAAAGAATATTTCGAAGAGATGCTAAACGAAGAAGTGACTACTGAAGAAAATTGTTATGTTCCTAAACCTCAAATAGTAATAGAAGAAATACCAAAGCCCACAAGAGAAGAAATTGAAAAAATAATAAAAGGTATAAAAGCTCAAAAAGGTCCTGGGGAGAGCGGCATTGTGGCAGAGAACATAAAATATGGAGGAGAGGTATTAATAAACAAACCTGGTGACCTAATACTAGAAGTATGGAATGCCGAAGAAATGCCTCAAGCATGGAATAAGTCGATTATAATTCCTATACACAAAAATGGAGATAGAACTGAATGCGCAAACTATAGAGGAATATCCTTATTAGAGGTAATTTATAAAGTACTCGCCATACTAATTAAAAATGATTAAATATATATATATATATATATATATATATATATATAGAGAGAGAGAGAGAGAGAGGGAGAGAGAAAGAGAGAGAGAGAGAGAAGAATCTAGGAGAATACCAGGAAGGAAGATCAACAACCGATCAAATTTTTATGTTAAAACAAATCTTGATCAATTGCTATGAATACAACATTTCAGCACAAGTACTTTTCATTGATTACAAAGCAGCCTACGATACAATAGACAGAAACAAGTTAATAGAAACACTAAAAGAATTCCAAGTGCCAGAAAAAATAATATGATTGGTAAAAATGACAATTAGATAAACCATTTGTGCTGTGAGATGCAACAGTACAGTTTCAGAAGAATTTGAAGTGAAAAAGGTGTTCGCCAAGGAGACCCGTTATCTACATTGCTATTCAATATAGTTCTAGAAAAAATAGTAAGGGTTTGTGGGATAAATAGGTCCGGAACTATTTTATACAAGGAGCACTAATGCTTAGCATACGCTAATGATGTGGTTCGCGTTGCGAGAAATGGAAAAGAACTATCAGATATAACAAATAGATTGATTTAGGAAAGCTATAAAATGGGACTGAAAGTTAATATTAATAAATAGAAGTACATGGAGATTTCGAGCAAAAAAGAAATAAACACTAGGGGATTCTTTAAATTGGAGATGGAGGATGGATCAGTTGTAGAATGCGAGGTGGATGAATATATGTACTTAGGTACTCTTATTGATCAGACATGTAAGGAAGAAACTGAAATCAACCTGAGACTGACCAAGAGCAACAGGTGTGCTGGGGGCCATGAGCAAAATAATTAAGACCAAAGATATATCTCGTAATACAAAAATAAAAGTATACAAAACTATAATTAGACCCACAATGCTATACGCTGCCGATACAACTTTGCTGCAGAATATTTGGTAGAAAATTAGTAGAGGGAGAATGAAGAAGACGAACTAATGCAGAAGTGTACCATTTGTATGCTAACCCTACAATAACAATAGTGGTGAAAAAACGTAGACTAGAATGGCTCGGTCATTTAGAAAGAATGCAAGGTGATAAACTAGTCAAGAATATTGCTTGGAGAGTACCTGAGGGAAAAAAAAGAGAGGAAGACCAAGAAAGAAATGGAGAGATGGAAGATGTCAGAGAGATAGGAATCATGTTTGGAGAATGGAGATTGGAAGCTGTTAGCTAAGAATAGAAAACGATGGAAATTATCCATCCAGCAATGAGCCTAAAAGGCCTGTTAACGCTGTACATACATACATAAATACATTTTAGTCTTTTTATTAAACTTTTATTTTTATTTGTCTAGTTCTAATTTGTTTTTGTTTATAAAATGTATACTTTAGACACATCAATCAAAAATACAATAAAACCCTACAAGTAACTATAACAAAGCTTAATTACCTACGATTTAGGTAAAAGCTCTCTTTCCATTTAGAAATATATCCTTTAATAAAATTTTGAATATTATTTATAAAAAATATCATTGGTTTCTAATATATTTATTGCCATTATTTTCTAATAAATTAATACTACTTATTTAGAACAGAGATGAGAAATTAATATTACCTATTAAGAACAAACATTAATGGATTATAGCTTTAAGCACAATCCAATATTTAAATATTTATTACCTTTAAAAAAAACCAATCAATATACTTAGACAACTATCACTGTTCTTTCCTGCGACTTTATTAGATTGTATTCAAAAATCCCAACAGAGCCAGGTAAGATTAAAACAAGCCTTCAGTAAATACAATTCTTCTGTGATACATATATACTTATCATCAATCATCACCATCGTTATCATTATCATCAGTCAGCCCTAATTTGTCTATTTTTGAATATATGCCTCCTCTAGATATTTCTACCTACGAGCTATATTTTCGAACAAGCAGTTATATTTAGAATAAAATGCCAGTTTACCAAAATTCTTTTATTTAAATTTTTCTTAAATTATATAAGGTATGCGCAGGTAATATGACCACCTTAAGAACATTTGTCTATATTTGTGGTCTTTTAAAAAGTAACTGTTATTACAGTTATATGGGTAATCTAAATATATATTTGTTTTATAATATTTCAAAAATTATTATTAAAAATTATACGATATTTATGACGTAATTAAAACAGTACTGCTATTGGCCATATTACCAGCATGGTGTCGGCAATATGGTCACTCTAGAATAAATGAACTTTTATCTCTAACTATTCAACTTAACACATAAAACAATGAAATAGTTTTAGAATTTTTAACAGTTTTATTAAACGTTACAATGGATGGAGGCATATATGACATCTATATTTAAGAAAGAAGATAGAAAAAGATGCGAAAACTACAGAGGAATAAGCGTAATATCGTCAATAGGAAGATTATATGTGAAGATACTGCGAGAAAAGATAGAGAAAGCGATAAAAGGCAAAATCGGGGAGGATCAGGCAGGCTTCACGGCAGGAAGATCATGCATAGACCACATATACACACTGGAACAACTATTGAAAAAAAAAATAAAAAATAGAGATATACATTTGGCATTTGTGGACCTGAGAAAGGCGTATGGCTCTGTACCAAGGTCAGAACTATAAGAGGCAATGTACAAATTAGAAATACATACGGAACTCATAGAAGCTACAAAAGCTCTGTATAAAGAAAATAAAGTGTCCATTAAAGTGGGACCAAGAATCATTGGAGACTTTACCACAGCACAAGAGTTGTGTAAGGTTGTTCCACATTATCAATTCTATTCAAAATATACTTAGAGAAAGCCTTGACTACATGGAAAAAGAATGCGAAGGCATGGGGGTACCGGTACGGAACGAATACCTATATACGTTAAGCTTTGCAGACGATCATGTAGTGATTGCACAAGACCAAGATGACCTCAGCTACATGATGAAAAACTACAAGACGAATATACCAAGGCTGGCCTAGATATTAACCTCGCGAAAACAGAGTACCTATCTATAAGTAAAAAAGACAAAGAAGATCTACAGATTGATGACAACGTATCAATCAAAGGAAAGAATAAATTAAAATACTTGGGTTTTATAATAACAAAAAAAGCAATAATAGAGGAAGATATTACGCAAAGATAAGGACAAATAAGAACAGCAATTCGACAACTTAACTAAGTATGGTGGGATAGACACCTAAATATGAAGACAAAAACACAGATTTATAAAACATTAGTGCGAAGTATTATGACATATGGGGCTGAAAATTGGATTATAAACAAGAAAAACAGCAGTAAGATAGAAGCAACAGAGATGAAATGCCTGCTAAGATGCAGCAGAGTAACAAGAACGGATAGGAGAGTAATGACGAAATAAAGCAAAAAACATCAATAGAAACACACATACATATAGAACAAAAAAGACTAAAGTGGTATGGACATCTAAGAAGAACTAGCGACAGCAGATGGATAAAGGGAATAACTGAATGGAGCCTCATAGGAAGGAGGAAACGAGGACGACCCCGAAGATCCTGGAAGAACTAAGTAGACGACGCCGTGAGTAAAAGAGGCCTAAACGATGGAGAATGAGACAACAGAGAGAGATGAAAACGGTTGATCGAAGGAAGGCAGTGAATACTGTAGAATCCCTGAATATATATATATATATATATATATATATATATATATATATATATATATATATATATATATATATATATATAACAATTTATTGTTGGAATATCGGGAATGCGGTCTGTTATTATTTAAAAAAAATCCCTTTTTTCTTTTAATCCTCTATATTTCTCTGATTTTTTGTCAGCTTTATCAGGAGACACCCAAAATATGATTAAAAGTTATATAAAGATAAGTTTAGAATAAACAATGACTTACTTACCGATTTAGAGTGGAAAGTATTTAAACATAAACTAGGTCACTAGTAATTAATTGTTATAATTGTTAACAAAAAAATTATTTGGACATACTAAGAATATTACAGTAGATATTGCTCAACTGTCCCGTGTCTGCTTTGTAATTTACTGCATAGTTTTCTCTCTTTATATGACACATTTCCAAAAACAATCTTTTTTTGTAATTATTTTCTTGCTGTAGAACCCTGACATTTGAGTAGTCAAATTGTTGGCCAGTTTTTAAGTGATGGTCAACTGCTGCACATGTATTCTTCCGTTTTGTGCAGTCACTTTTGTGTTGGGTGACCCTTTGTTTTAGCTATCGAGAAGTTTGGCCAACATAATAGCTCTGGCAATCCAAACAAGGCAGTTTGTAGATAACATTAGTTTTATTTACAGTTGGTGTCTTGTCTTTTACTTTAGGAAACAGTTGTCGGTTTTCTAATAAACTATATTGGACAATTTTAACGTTAGTAAATTGATTAAATAAATTAGACACATAACATGTTAACTGTTTTATTAATAGTAGTTTTTTATATTGTATTGTTTGTACTGCTCCGATATCAGTGGGACCGTCAAACATGTCAGAGTTAAATATCAATTTTTGAAGGATATGTTTTGGGTGTCCATTATTTTGAAAGATGTTTAACAGCAAATTTAAGTTTTTGTTTATGATTTTAAATTAGCGAAATATAGAGAATTAAAAGAAGAAAGAGTTTTTTTTAAATAATATCATACCGCATACTCGATATTCCAACACAATAAATTGTTATTTACGTTTCGGTCGATAATCTTACCAGTTTTGCTATATATATATATATATATATATATATATATATATATATATATATATATATATATATATATATATATATATATATATATATATATATATATATATATATATATATATATATGTATATATATATATATATATATATATATATATATATATATATTCTTAGAAAGGGCTTTAGTGACTATGTGAGTAATATATACGGATATATTGGGTTTACATTGGTAGTCAACTTAAAGGCCAATATATTGACTACTAAAGTAGCACATACAGTACAAAAATTTAATATTATCTTATTTTTCACAATCAGGGCATACGAATACATCAATTTTGTCTTTGACCGTGAGACCCATACACTCTTCGTGGACATAAGTGCTTTATACGCTACATAGTCTCATGTCTACCATTCTGTCTTCCTTGCCTAATTTGCAGAACCAAGATTCTTGGTTTTTTGTTTCCTTTTTATTAGCAAGCAAGGACTTCAATTTTTCTCTTGGATTGGGTAATTTTCGTTGCATTGACGAGACTTTTTTCTGACAAAAAGGACCAAATTTCAATACTATCGAAAGCGTTGTGATAGTCAATAAATGCGATATGTAGAGGTACATTATATTCTGTGGTTATTTCTACCAGTGCTCTGATGGTTTGTAAGTGATCGCTAATACCAAACTCTTTTCTTAATCCCGCCTGCTCAACCGGTTGATGTAAATCAACTTTTTGTGTTAAGCGGTTGGTTATTATTCTTGTTAGCAATTTGTATAAGTGTGACAACAAACTTATAGGTATGTAGTTTTCAATATTAGTAGTGTCTCCTTTCTTGTTTAAAAGTATTATTTCGGCCTTTTCCCACAGACTAGCTATTATTTTTTCTGTTAGACACTTATTTAACAAAACTTCCACAACTCCTACAAAGATGTCGCCGCCCATTTTTAACATTTAAGTCGTTATACGATCCTCCCATAAGCTTTTTTATTTTTCATTTGCTGTAAGGCATGTCTAATTTCCGAAGAAGTTAGTTTAGGGAAAGTTTCCGAGCCGACGTTTAGAATTATTCTATGGTCTGTTTCGGAAAATACGTTTGTATTTCCTTGATTCTTTGAGTTTTTTCCGTCACCGTATTTCCCTGTTGGTTTTTGATTTTAGTTATCTTTGATTTTCCTTTAGTTAAATTTGATTTCAATACTCTCATGTTTCTATTGTTTTCGATGGTTTGCAATATTTGTTTTGTTTGATAGGCTCGCAAGTCTGGATTTATGCTTTTTTAATTTTATTGTTATTAGCCTTATACTCTGGTGATTCTTTCGATGTTCTTCTTCTTTTTTCATTAAATCCAGTGTTGTTTGTTCAAATTTCGTTTTTCTCGGATTTTTTTTACCACAGATCTTTTTTGCAGTTAATGTTATGTCATTCGTTAATTTTCGTATTATTTCATTTATATCTTTCGTGCTGAATACTCGTAGAGGTCCTAGTCACTTTTTTAGTTTACTTTAATATTCCTCTTGATTTATTTCAAGTGCTTCTATGTTTGATAATTTATCCTGTGTTAATCATTTTCTTCTATCGAATTTCGTGTTAACTTCTATTCGCACCCTAACTAATCGATGATTACTGCCAGTGTTGATCGAATTTAATACAGTAACATATTTAGCAATGTTTTTGAAGTTAGAGAGTATAAAGCCAATTTCATTTTTTACTTTGCCGTCTGGGCTGTGCCACGTCCATTTTCTCTGCATCTTTTTCTTTTAAAATGTGTTTAAGCAGAATAGTTTTTCATTGCTGAGTACATTTGCGAGCATATCTCTACTTAGTGATTTTTACTTCCCAGTCCGAAATTTCCAATATATTCGTTGTCGTTGTTATTTTCGTTATTTTCTATTCTAGCGTTGAAATATCCCGTAATTATTACGTAATATATTTTCTATAAGTTTCTGGCTCTCGTATTGTCTTCATAAAGTTGTTCTACCTCTTCATCATCTGCAGAAGAAGTTGGTGCATAACAGTAGATTATTTGAATACTGTATATACGATTTAGTTTTGTTACCAGATAGATAGAAATCGCTTGGAATTTAGTTTCCAAGTTTTTAATTCTCTTATGTATCAAAAAGCCTACGCCTTCTATAACTTGGTTATTTCCTAAATTTTATTGCTACAAACTGCGCCCGTTTCTTCGCCTTTTTAAGCCATTTCTCGCATAAGCCTACTATGTCCCATTTTATGGTATTAAGTTTTTGCAACACTTCTAGATTATTTTCTGTCCTCATCGTTTTGATGTTATATAGATATATTCAGACGCTGTTCGTAGCCGTCCATTCTGGATCAGACGCTACTGTTTTGATTCTATATTAACTCTATTATCGAGGGTTGCCACTTGTGCCATCCACACCGTACCGAAGCTCCGCTTCTTTGTCGTGGCTGCCGTTGTGGTTTCCCGGGTCAGGAAACTCTGGAATCTGTGGAGGGCATTAATTGATTAATTTTACCTGATAGGACTATCGTCAATAATTTAAAGGATTTCATCCTGCTACCCGACCGAGTAAATAGGTATAAGGTGTATAAAATTATTCTTTAGTTTAATAAAATGTATAACTTAGAACTTTATTGTAGGTGTTAAGCTCGTTACCTCTGTTGAATCGCTAAATTCTACTTATACTTTCCGTGGTATAACCTTTCTGTCTGTGAGTCACCTTGAATAACCCCTAGGCGAGAAAAGTAATCCTAGTTCCTCTCCCATTGTGGTTCTTCTTTTATTTTTTAGAATAGTAGTGTAGTTAGTTTAGTTACAATAGGTTAAGTTAGGTAAACGGTATTACACATTTCTTGCTGGCTGAATTAGCACTTAAGCCCGATTGCCAAAACAAATTCCGCAATATCATATTAGCTTTTTATGACAGACTAAGGTACTGACAAATAAAATACCTGTTCAAATGGTGTTATCTAAAAAATATACCTTTACCTTATTTTGGAGCGTTTTATTTATACAGTACACTTTTGTTTAATTACGTTTTGTAAAATATTACTGTCAGTATTATTTTTTAATTTTGCAGTTTCGTTGATCATGAAGGATTCTAATACCAAAAAGAAGCAAGGTAAGAAAAATGTTTGTTTAAATAATACCTATTTTTTGTTTAAAAATCAGCTCGAGTGTCCGCATATCCATTAAAATTATTATTTTTTATATTACGCAGCTTTCATTAGCTTTTCTCTATCCACTACATTTGCTAACATTTAAGGTATTTTAACCCTAATTTTGTATGACGGTTTAATGCAGTTTACTACATTTACTAATGAATTTCGATTTGCACATCGGAAATTTCCCGGAAACGATTTCCAAAGTCCAAAACTTACTCCATCTTACCTCTGCTTTACCCCATTTGTTATTACCGTTTATCCGTGACCTAATCTAGTTTGTCGTAAAAGCAATGTCTTGATGGGTCCCTAGACGAGAAACGAGTGTCTATGTTTTATCCCTATCCTATCCTTATTAATAATTTTAATGCTTAAAATTTGTAACGCTACTTAAGTTTGTATTTTATATTATATTTTTATATTGTACTACTCAATCTTCTTTCTGGGTAGAATATTTTCATGTTGTGACTGCCTGTATGGCACTTGCCTATGCCATTTAAACAAAAAAAATATCTGATATTATGATTTTTTTCATTAAATATAATAAGATTTAAGGTGATTTCAGCGAGTGAAGACAATGTTTAGCGTAATGTGTTAAAGTTGCACATTTGTTATGGCGAGCCACTGTGTGCCACATCATTTCGTACAGAATAAAAATCATTTACGCCATTAAATACGGTTATAGATTTTAAAATGTAGTTTTAGAATACTAATTAACGAAGAAAATATTAAAAAATTGGTTAAGCTTTTTAATCATGTTTACTTAACTGCTGAAATCTGAGAGGACGGGTTGAGGTTTGAATCCATACCTTTACCAAAACAACAACGTACGAAAATCCGTAATGACTATAGACTTATAGGTCTAAAAATTCACACTTTGAAGTTATTCTAGATCTATTACATATCTCCATTAGCTCCTGGTTTATTTTTCTGCGTTATTCCAAAATGTTTCTTAAGATTTTTCTTTCTCACATCTCTGACTTCTTTTCTTCTTTCTGATTCATTTTTATTTTTTACATGCATAAGGCACCATTGGTGTCACAATTGTTTCATAAGTTCGAATCTAGGCTACCTTGTATACGATTTTTGCCCTTGACAGTGCGTTTAATGATCCTACTGCTTTGCTAGGTTTCCACAACCGTATATCTATTTCTCTTTATTTGCTTACTCTATTTGTAACTGATACTCCAAGCTATTTTCTTGCGGCATCTTAAAGCAATTACTACTTTTGTTTTCTAACAAAATTTGTTTAATTTATTAATGTTTTTATTTTGAGAACACTTTCCAAAGTGGAATTGTCAATTTGGAAATTGTCGATAAACATAGTTTAAACTTCAATTGTTTCTTATTGTCATTAAAATACTAATTGCTCCTACAAGCTACTCAAATTCTGCTACCTTTCCAAATATATACTTTCCCATTCGTTCTTGAAGTGATCCATTACATTTTCTTTATTTTTCCCTCTTATTTTAATTTAATTGGTTTTTTGCCGCTTGTCCAAATCTTGACTGCTCCAACTAATTTTTCCAGTACTAGGTTGAATAAGTCAGTTGACAGGAGATCTCATATACATATTTGCTCTGTACCAATCTTCTGTACCAGTCGCTTTGATGATTTCACTAGGATAAAATACTTGTAAGCGAATATGCAAGGGCACGATATGTAAAATCAAATCTAAACTGTCTGTCTTTTATTTCGGTTTATTCTTTATGAGTAGGGGAAGGAGAGGCACACGTGGACAAAGGCACAAGTGGACAGTTGATTTTTTTCCATCTTGATTTCTTTTCGAGTAGTTCTAACACACTCTCCTAGGTGGTACTGGTGATATAGTTGTATGTCAAGAAATAAATTCAATGTCAGTTGCCATTTGTTTGTGTCACGAGGTCGTGTTACTTTTGCCGCATAAACGTAAATAAATACTTTTGTACAGATAAACGGATCAATCAGAAACGTAGCAGAGAGATATGGATTGAAGTCCCTGTTAGACAAAAGATTAAAAAAACTAAATAAAAAAATATAAATGATACAAGAATATTCAAAATAAAGTTTTGGTCAAAACATACAACACACATTCATTAAAATGAAGGAGAGGACAGTCTAGTAAATTATAGTCTTAAATCTTTGAAGTCTGAGTATGCTTAGTATATGAGAAGCTTAAGACAATGTCCCAAAGTAATATTCGGAAAAATATTTTGTTGAAACTAAGTGGATAAATGGTTTTATGAAGCGTCACAATAATTAATCTTTGCAATAACCGGAGTCTATGAGTCTAGTCAGAAACATCCATTTTAATAAAGTTAACCTAAGGTAGACATGTTTTTGATAACCCAGAGACTGTTTACAAAACGTACAAATTTAGAAGTGATATAATCGTGAACGTAGATGAAAGCGGAGTGAACACTGTTCTGAAAATTCCAAAAGTGGTCACAAATAAGGGCTGTGAGCAAGTGGGACAAGCAGTTGGAGAAGAGAGAGGTAAGCAAGTAACGTTTGTTGGAATATTCATTGCCAATAGAAATGCTATTTCATTAGTTCATATCTTCCCACGAGTGTGATTTAAAAAGTCATGCCTGACTGAAGCTCCAGAAGGCAGCATTAGTATTGCGTCTCCAATTGGTTGGATGACCAACGAGGGATTCTTTGAAGTTGTAAAGCATATTAAAAAAACATTAATGCTTATAAGGAAAACCCTCGTTGATACTTTTGGATAACCATAATAAACAAGCAACGTTAGATGTTTGTACTGCAGGGATAATGTTGTAGTATTCTTAACATTTCCTCCACACACAGCACATCGTTTGCAGCCTCTAGATGTGTATGTATTTGCCCGTTTTAAGGGTCGTTGTTGTACAGCATTCAACTTATGGATTCCACTTATTTCGTCTACGATTTTTCAGCCTGGATCTCATTTGTACCCTCTAAAATCTCATCGTGCACAATCATTTCCGCTTTTTCTTGCATAAAACTCTCCTCATTGTCTGTAAGATCTGAATTCCAATCTCCATTATTGTAGAAATCTTCCACTTAAAACTAAAAAATATATATTTCAATTTTCTATAGTCATCATCATCTTTGGCTCGACAATCCTCTGTGGATCTTAACCTGCTCTAAGATTCGTCGCCATTCTGTTCGGTTTTTGGCAACATGTTGCCATCTTCTAATTTTTAATATTCGTAAGTCGCTTTCTACTCCATCTAACCACCTAATTCGCGGTCGGCCTTTACTTCTTTTTCCTACAGGTGTTCCTGTGGTTAGCTTTTTAGCAATTGTATTTTCTGGCATTCGTAATATGTGTCCAGCCCATCTAAGTCGCTGTGTTTTAATGAACGTTATGACATATGGCTCATCGAAGAGCTGATACAATTCAAAATTATATCTTCTGCGCCACTACCCTTGGTCGTTTACAGCTCCAAATATTTTGCGGAGTATTTTACGCTCAAATATTCCCAAAAGTCTTTCATCTTTCTGCGTTAGTGTCCATGTTTCTGCTCCATATGTAAGGACCGGCCTCAGCAATGTTTTGTATATAATAATTTTAGTTCTTCTTTGAATGTTTCTTGAGTGGAAATGCTTTTGGAGTTCATAGTATGACCTATTTGTAAGATTTATTCGTCTTTTGATTTCTTCGCTTGTTTTATTGGTAGCAGTCAATAGCGATCCAAGGTATGTGAAGTTGTCAACACGTCCAAAGGTATGACTTCCAAAGACTGTTTCTCGTTCGTCATTTGCTATCGGATCCTTTGTAACCAACATGTACTTGGTTTTGTCTTCGTTGATGACTAGACCGACCTGTTTCGCCGCTGTTTCCAATTCTAGGCGATATTGCTCAACATCTCGCTTGCTACGCCCTACTATGTCAATGTCATCAGCATATGCTAAGACTTGTATCGATCTATTGTAAATAGTACCGCCATCCCTAATTCGTGTATCTCGGACTGCCTTTTCTAAGGCAATATTAAATAGAAGGCAAGCCAGAGCATCTCCTTGTCTGAGTCCATCCTTTATCTCAAAGGATCTAGAACTCTCTCCCTGTATTCTAACAGTGGCTTCTAAGTTAGACATTGTCATTCTCGTTAGTTGGATAAGTTTCTCTGGTATACCAAACTTATGCATTGATTGGTATAGTACTGTTCTCTTGACACTGTCGTATGCGGCCTTAGAGTCGACGAATAGGTGATGGGTTTCAATATTGAATTCTAGTGTTTGCTCGAGAATCTGTCTTACTGAATGAATCTGGTCAATTGTTGATTTTCCTGGAGTAAATCCAACTTATATTTACCAACTATGCCCACTGTGTAAACTTGCAACCTTTCGTAGAGAATATTTGCTAGTATTTTGTAAGCAGTTGTTAACAGGGTTATACCTCTATAGTTGTCACACTGGAGCTGGTCACCTTTTTATGTAACGGGCATATCACGCCTTGAGACCATTCACAAGGCATGGTCTCATTATGCCAAACAAGAAGTAAAAGCTTATGCAGTGTCTGTAGTAGGGCATCGCCACCATTCTTGTAGAACTCACTGCAAATTTGATCAACTCCTGGTGATTTATTATTTTTAAGCTTTTTAATGGCTTGGGCAACGTTTTCGATGGTAGGTGGTCTTTCGTTTGGGTTGAAAGGATTCCAATCATTTCAATTTGCTAGGGTGTTGTCTGCTTCTTCGATATGATGGCCATTAAATTTTGCATCGAAAAATTCAACCCATCTGTTTAGGATTGAGGCCGTATCATTTAGGATGTTTCCTTCTACATCCTTACAGCTCCTTATTCTTGGCTTAAACTCTTTGCGCATAACTTTCGAGTTTCATTTTGATTTCTTAGCCATTTTGTGCTTTCCAATTGCTTTTGCTCAAATTGTCTTTTTTTTTCTTCTATGTAATCGTTTTTCTTCTCTTCTTAGTGTCCGGTATTCTTCCTTTGCTCTTCTTGTGCATCCAGCTTGATTTGTCTTTAGGTATGTCCTGTTTTTGTTATCTGTTGCTTCTTTGCACTCCTTGTCAAACCATTCGTTTTCTTTAACTGGTTTGGTTTTCCCCAATATTTTTGTTGCTTTCTCTGTTATTATGTTCTTACATTTTGTCCACAGTTCCTCTACATTTTCCCCCACCACCAGGCTCTCCATTTCCTCGTCCATTTGTCTCCTATACTCTCTCGCAACGGTTACAATGCGCAGATTATCAACATTAATTCTGTCTTGTTTCGTGTGTTTATCTTTCTTTAGGTTTGATATTCTTCCTCTGATTTTTGCCATTACAAGAAAGTGGTCACTGTCAATGTTTGGGCCTCGGTAGCTTCTGACGTCTATGAGATCGGAAGAGTACCTTGCATCTATCAGGATGTGATCTATCTGGTTAATGGTTTCGTTATCAGGGGATTTCCATGTTCCTTTGTGTATCATTTTATGGGGAAATCTTGTTCCTCCTACTATCATGTTTTTAGTACTTGCAAAGTTTATTAGTCTCAACCCGTTATCATTTGACTCTTCATGTAAGCTCTCACGTCCTATAGTTGGCTGAAAAAATTGCTCTTTGCCAATTTTTGCATTAAGGTCCCCAGCAATGATTTTCACGTCATGGCGTGGACATCGATCATATTCTTTGTCTAAGGTGTCATAGAATTCATCTTTTTCATTATCCTCCTTTTCTTCCGTAGGTGCGTGTACACTAAGTAAGCTATATTTAAAGAATTTTCCTTTAAGGCGTAGATAACATATTCTGTTGTTTATGGGTTTAAAGTTAAGGACTAATTGCTTTGCTTTTTTACTGGCTAGAAAACCACTGCCAAACTCGTGTCGGCTGCTATGTCCGCTATAGTATATATTGTAGTCTCTTTTCTCGATGATTTCTGAACCAGTCCATCTCATCTCTTGAATCGCTACTACATCGGCTTTCATTTTATCAAGTTCTTGTGTTAGCTAAGAGCACATGGGGCATAAAGGGTTCGTACATTCCATGTGAATATCCGTAAATCGTTATTCCATTGTCGTTTGCTAGGTCGTCGTGAATTAAATAGTCCGGCTTTTCCACTTTGTGCTTTCATAACAATGAGTTTTTTTAAGGGAAGAGGTTGTTAACCTTTTGCCCAATCCCCTAATCTTCGAAGGACCATTTCTCCCACTCTCGTTTGCCCTGACTCTGCTTCCCACTGGGGTTGGTTACCACAATCTTCCACAGAGTTGCTCAGGTTACCAGGGTTCACCGCGTGGAGGTGAGAGTTGGAATTGAGTAGGAGAGGCTAGTGACGCTAACAGGATGCAGCGTCATATTTTACGCATCACTACCCCATTTGAACCCTAATTTTCTATAATATAGCACAATAAAATGATCTAGTTACATTCATCCTTGTATCAGAGTTATATAAAAATTCTCTCATTTCCTCAACCAATAACTTTTTTGGATTTCTTACATTTATGACAATAGAAGATCAATACAACACAAGTTAAAAACTTCTGTTCGCGCTTTTCGCAGTGAAAGGGTTAAACGAATTTTTTTTTTAAATGTATATACTTTTTAATTAAACATGTATTTTTTAGGTGATAATCTGCACATTATTAGAAGATTTTTATCGACATTCCTCGACAATCAATCTGGCTGGTTATTATCCACCTATATCCATTGGCCATTATTGGTTATTATATCTACTTTGGCTCTTATACAAGGGCCAATGGTTATTGGAGGAATTTTAATTTATAATAAGTATGGCACTTTAAAAGCTTTAGTTCCTTTTATGACAACATTTACTCTAACACTACCGGTAATTATACCCTTATTTATAAATATTTTTTTGGTTCACACACTTACTTCATGTTTAATAATATAACAAAATATTAACCCTGCGTTTTTCACGTGGTCTAAAATCGTAGACCACTTCTTTTCAAACACTTGTATATCTCTGTCATTTTCTCTTACATGCGCGTGCATTTCACTAGCTGTTGCTAACGGGTGTCTTATTCTAATTTATGGTTTAGTATTTTGTCAAGCATAGAACAGTAGTACTGGTCTACGATTGTAGACCACGTGTCCACTGACGTTACAACATATGACTACATTGCAGATATTTGATTCTATTGTTTTTAAAATTCAAGGTAACTTTTATTTATTACCATTTGGTATACTTGTAGTTACTGTGATATATTTTAGAAAATAGGATGTCTGATAATAAAAGAAGACGGGTGGAACGAATCAACCACCCAGAAGTTTGGTCTTGATGGTTTATGGAGATATCAAGTAGGGAAGAAGAAGACTGTGATGATGAGTCCAAAGATGATCTCAATGTGAATGTGAATTTTGCTGAAAAAGACTTTGAATTAGAAACATCGGAGCAAGAGGACATGGCTCAAGATAAAGGAACGTCAGACGACACTGATAAGGCACGTCCTTCCAATTTTTACATAGGAAAAGACAGGGGTGACTAAATGGAAAAATAATAGATCCCATTTACAAGTTGGTATCCGCTCTCAGAACCTCATCAAACTTGTCCCTGGTACAAAAGGAAAAGCACGCACTATTGATACTGCAATTGATTGCCTGAAGTTATTTTTGGATGAAACAGTTATTAGAGTAATAACTGTCTCGGCAAATATTTTTATTGAAAAAATACGGAGCAATTATCAAAGAAATTCAGATTGTAGACAAACTAATGAAACTGAAATTCGTACATATGTATTGGGATATTAATCTTGATTGGTGTTCTTAAAAGTTCCAGAAAAATTTACATAAAATATGGTATAATTCTCAATGATCTGGAGTTGAGCCATGCTACCTGGCAATGAGCGAGAAAAGAAACAAAACAAAAAAAGAACAAAACAGAGCGAAGAGAAATTGATAAACTTGCATCCATTAGGGAACTTTTGGAAATATTTTTGGTGAATTTCCAAAATAACTTCATTCTCTTTCCGGTTGCCGACAAGAATGTAAAGCGTTAGAATAATTTTAATAATTTTAAACTGTTTGTCCTTGCGTTAATGTAGTGTTATGTACAATTTGTGTCCATTCTCATGTGTATTAAAGTCTACGCTTGCTGGATAGCCCTAATTTGACGAAATGCCCCTGATAATGCTGTAGATAGCGAAAGTACTTGGGCAAGATTTGATTAAACTTGTGCTCGATATTTGCCTTAATTTTTAAAAGTTTATTTATTTAAGCATTTAACCTCATATCAATTAGGTCTTATTAAAGCAAAATAATTTTAATGGTTCATAAAAATTTTAAAATGTATGGAGTAGTCTTTTTATTGTCTAGTAAATAAAAACTGTTTGCTATAATTAACAGTAATTCAACAAATATACCTAATGCAGTATTATTATTCAAACTATGAAACGTCTATGTTTAACAATATAAATAAAATGGTCTACGATCGTAAATTGCATGACCAACCGTGTGTCAGTTTACCACAAAATATCGTTAATTTGACGTTACATTAGCTAACTCAGACGAAAAAAAACTCGCTTGAACATTCGAAGAGAGAAGTCAAACAACAATAACTGGCTTATCGATTTGGTATTAATTAGTGTTCAAGTGTTTGCTTTTTCGTGTTACTAAATTTATTAAAACTATTTATATAAGTTAGATTTTACAAACTTCGCTCCCCCATGGGGAGCGTAAAAAATAAGACGCCAGATGGTGAAAGTGGAGGTTTCTGTGAAAGTGGAGTTTTTTGTGAAGGTGATAGTTTTTCCAATATGGAAAGTACAGCTGCCGTCATGAAATTGGGAACAATAGGTGCTAAGGAGGATGAACCAAAACTATTTTACTCAATAAATCCAGATAAGTACTCGTTAAATAGTTATTGCGTATATGTTGAAAAAACTAATCAGCAAAATTTGGGTCGTTTGCATCCTATGTTTGTAAAACATATTTTACAAAAAAAATCTAAACGTACAAAACATTCAGGAAATTAAGGGAATAGGTAGAAATCGCGTTAAAGTAATAATAAATTCAATAGCAGAATCTAACAAGTTGGTCACTAATAAAATTTTTAAAGAATTAAACTTAAAAGCTTTCATACCTAATCACTTTTTAGAGGTCAAGGGTCTGATTCGAAACGTTGACACAACTTACGACGCTGATTATTTAAAACAAAACATAAATTTAAACTTAAGGGTTGTAGATATTAGACGAATGCACAGGAAAGTTAAAAAAAGTAGAACTGAATATGTACCTAAGAGGACCATTGTAGTCAGCTTTGAAGGTAACACATTACCCAGCCATATATCCGTTAATTTTGTTTATTTTAATGTGGAAAAGTTTATAGGCAAGATCACACAATGCTATAGATGTTTGAGATTTCAAAACATATCAAAATAGTGCTAAAGCAGCCAAGAACATTGTATTTTATGTTGATCTGTAAAAACCGAAGAACACAACTGTTCTGAATCTAATAAATCATGTTTACATTGCAACAGTCTTCTTCTTCTCGTGCCACTCCTAGCGAAAATTGGAAATCATCATGGCCACTGCGACTTTGTTAGCAGCGCGCCTAAAAAGTTCAATCGAACTACACCCGAACCATTCACGTAGATTGCAACAGTACACAGCATAAATCGATTTCCAAATTATGCCCAATTTACGAGAAACAGAAACGTGTTAAAAATTTGATGATAGAAGAGAAAGTAGCCTTCTTAGCAGCTAAAAAGTTTTTCAATCTTCATATTCAGAAATAACAACGAACAAAAACTCTTCTGTCTTAGCAAGCTATGAGGCAGAATTCCCGAAAATACCTCAAAGTTCTGGTAATAAACATGCTTTCTAGCAGCCACAATCTACAAATTCTCAACGTTCGGATAGTAGCAGACCTATGGCACCAACCCATAACAACAAAAAATGTAAAGTCACTACTTCTCCCTCATCCCCAAACTTACAGAACCCTCCCATGTTTAACTTCCATTTTGGACCATCAAATCCTCTTCCCCAGTATCCAACGCAATCTACCTTTCCACCTACAGAAGGTGATAATAAAGATATTGCGCAGGCAGTGACAAAGTGTCATTTATTTTTTAAAAAATATTCACACACTTGAGAATTTAAAATCTGTAGATAATGAGAGCATAAATCAATAAATATTTTCAGTATTGGAGGATCTTAATTATTTCTGGGATCATAATAATCCCAATAACTTTCAAAATCACATGATAACTCGAGGTGTTACGAATAAAATAAAAGAAAGAGCTTAAGAAATCATTTCCTTATATGGGTGTAAAGATTGGCCCATAATAAGGATCATACTAATTCAAAATATTGCCGATCAACGTAATGAAATTCACTTATAAGAGACATGGTAAACTTAAGGCAAGGACCCAATGAAACTCCTCAACAATTTCACGAGAAAGTAATGTCACTGTTGAACACAATTTCGTATCACATCGAACTACATACCGACAATGCAGATGTAAAGAGGAGCAAAAACAAATTCTTTCAATAGCAGGCTTTAACTACGTTTTTAGCAGAATTACGAAATGAGGCCGACAAATCCTGCTTTCACTCTTCAGTTTATCCAAGAACACAACAATATTAGATATTTGCAGAAAACAAATAATTTTTTATTGCCAAATAAGAATTCTACCCACATACAACCCCAAAGAGAGCTGCAGTTCGCAACACTACCACAATGGCAACAACCCATGCCCAGGTCGCAGTTACATAAACCATTTTTCGGAAGTAACCCAGCACCGTCCCGATCGACATTTACCCCAAGACGGCCAATACAACCCGCTCGATTCCAACCACCAAGGCAATTCATGGCAAACACACAACCTCTAGGACCTAACCCATGGACAAGCAGACCACCACAACAATACAAACCAACACCGATGTCTATAAGTACACGCCAAACGGGACATAACAAAGGTTTAAGCTTCAGAAACTTTAAACCACAGCAACAGCAACCACACACCCCAAAGTTAAACGTAGAAAAGCTATTCAATATTGAACAATAACACGAAAACGATACCGATGTCTACTAAGGAGAACAGACATACTACTATCCAAATCAGAATGCGTATTCAGATGACTACCACGTAGAAGATTACCAAAATGCCCAATACAGAGATGAACATGTAAATTTTCCAAAACTCTAAGAGGAAAACGAAGAAACGTAATCGAACTTAATTCTTGTTCAGATAAAAAAGAACTTCCATATATCGAAATTAAAAATCCTCCCCTTAAACTTCTTCTTGATACAGGGCAACCAAATAATTTCTTATGCCCAAAATGGCATCCAAATTTTATAAAAATTTTATCAAACATGAACCGTTTGTAGTCAGTTCAATATTTTAAAACCATTCACAGGAATATTGTGATGAAATTCCAATCTTCCCAGAATGTAACTCTAATATTAATTTAAAATTCTACCGTTTCAAATTCCATAAAACATTTGATGGTCTTATCGGCCTCGATAACTTAAAACTTCTACAAGCACATCTTAATTTCTCAGCATCCACACTAACTACAGCGCACTCAGTTCTCCCTATCTTTTATTATGAAACCAAAAAAAACACAATTTTATACAATTCAATTGGGAGCCAAAATAATCACACAAGTACGACTTCTAGTAAAACAAACAAAAGGCACCATACTTATACCAAAACAAGAAATACAAGGCACAACTCTAAGAGAAACTCTCAGTGAAGCCTGCAATCATCTAGCCTGGACCGAAATGATCAACAATACTGATGAACCTATTCAAGTAGCACTCACCGATCCTGTTAAAAGCAATCCAATAGATCATTCAATAGATGAATATCACCTTTATACCTCGGACATCATTCCAATGGAAACAGAAACAATAATAGATAGCAATCCTCTCATCAGAACAGATCATCTAAATCCAGAAGAAGAGATGCACGTCAGACGTTTATGCAGAAGATTTGCAGATATATTCCATAATCCTGATGATACTTTAATATTTACAAATCAAATAAAACACCACATACAAACAACGGCTGAAGTCCCAGTTTTCACAAAATCATATCGATATCCACACGTACATCGAGAAGAGGTTCAAAAACAGATAACATCAATGCTGGACCAAGGCATGATCAGACCAACTCAATCACCCTGGTGATCTCCAATTTGGGTCGTACCAAAAAAACCAGACGCCCCAGGAAAAATTAAATGGAGAATCGTAGTCGATTACAGAAAGATAAATCAGAAGACTATAGACGATAGGTATTTAATTCCAAATATCACGGACATCCTTGATAAACTCGGACGCTGTCAATACTTTTCCACCCTCGATCTAGCTTGTGAATTTTACCAAACAGAAATGGCAAAGGAAGATATACAGAAAACAGCATTTAACGTAGAAAATGGCCATTATGAATACCTAAGAATGCCTTTTGGTTTAAAGAATGCACCCTCTACATTCCAGATAATAATGGACAATATACTTAAAGGACTCATAGGAGAAATCTGCTTAGTATACATGGATGACATAATCGTATACTCAACCTTACTTCAGGAACACATAGTCAACCTTAAGAAAACCTTTGAAACACTACGAGAAACTAGGTTCAAGATACAGATAGACAAATGCGAATTTTTAAAAAAAGAAGTTGAATTTTTGGGCCACGTCGTAACCCATAAAGGAATAAAACCAAATTCAAGCAAAATTAAAGCCATCATAGACTATCCCATACCAAATACTACCAAGCAGATTAGAGGATTTCTAGGACTACTTGGATATTACAGAAACTTTATTAAGGATTTCGCAAAAATAAAAAAACCACTCACCTCATGTTTAAAGAATGATGCCAAGCGCGAACATACAGAACAACTCCTAAACTGTATCAAAATCTGCAAAAACCTGTTAACCAACGAACCACTTCTACAATATCTGGATTTTACGAAGCCTTTCAGTCTCAACACAGATGCAAGCAACTTTGCTATAGGTGCTATTCTGTCACAGGGTCCTGTAGGATCAGACAAACCCATTGCATATGCATCAAGAACACTCAACGAGACCGAGCTTAAATATTCTACAATCAAAATGGAAATGCTTGCAATCATATGGGCTACTAAATATTTTCGACTTTATTTATTTGTAAGGAAGTTTAAAATTCTCTCCTATCACCGACCACTTCAATGGCTATTCTCTTTAAAAGATCCGAACTCGAAACTTGTTAGATGAAGACTAAAACTCGAAGAATTCGATTATGAAGTCATATACAAAAAAGCAAAATCCAATACGAACGCTGATGCATTATCCCGTATCGAAATCCACACTAAAAAAGTAAGTACCATTGACGAACACGTAGAAGAAATAATCAGTCTATTATACAGAAATGATGACAACATATCTATGATCAACCATACAAACTCGGTATGCAATCCAGATGTAGAAGATTATATGGTTAACTTGACGAAATTATCAAAGAAAAACAAACATCCGGCCTAACTGCAGAAGAAATGAAAGTAATAGACGAACTTCTACAAAAATAAAACCAAAAGATTGAAGGTCTACCAACAAAATTGCTATTCCAACAAGACAACAATACAGATGGTACCGCAATCCAATAGAATGGTCGAGCGCTTTCACTCCACAATCATCGAGTATCTACGAGTATTAAAAGAAAACACTTGACATAAAAGACCAGATGCTATACGGCATTATGGCATACAACCACTCTATTCACTCAGATACCAAACAGAAGCCCATCAACGTGCTTAATGGTCACATAGATGCTCAAAATCCATTCGACATTGACATTATTAGAACACTTATAAATAATTACACACAGGAGCATATATTAAGAACAAAAGAGATGTATAAAGACATAAGAAATTGCAAGAGAGCAAACAGAAAAACATTGAAAAGATAAACGAAAAACGATACTCACCGATAACATATACACCCAGCACAAAAATTTACACTCGAAAAACAGTAAAACGAAACAAACTGCTCCCCAGATTTTCGCCTAAAATAGTCAAAAATAATAATCCTGTTACTGATGATACCCAAGATACTACGGTGCATAAGAAAAATATTACCGCCAATAAAAATTAACCGCAAAACTACTTTACAGATGTATCTCAATAACAGCCCAAGAAGTGTAAATCCAGGACCTTCGGAACAATCCAGGGATCCTCCCAGTTTAGCTTGGAGAAGCCAGAATCCAAACCAGTACCCATGATTTCATCCACTGTTTCCAATTGGAACCAATAGCACAAGAAAGTTTATATAAGTTCTCATTCTGATCTGAAAAGCCTAAATTTCCATAAAAATTGAAATAGAAAAGAAAAGAACTTTCTAGAAGTTTAAAAATAACGTCAAAAAGTCTAAATATATTCAAATAAAAAGAATCTAACCTCTTTTCGTTCGAAAAGTTTTGCGAACATTGAAATATGTATAAATACGCTGTCACTTGGAGCGTAAAGAAGATTAGTTGTTGAGAAGTCAAACTGTCACAATTCATTTTTGGAAAAAGTCAAGTTTTTGTTAAATGTTCATAGAAAAGAAATCAAACAATCAATAATATATAAATTAGTAATAATAAAAAGTCAATCACAAAAAAGAAGAAATAATATTTTACTCGAGTATGTTTTAATAAGAAGAAAAATAATTTGAAATGGTGGAGGTTGACAAATGAAACATTGGAGTCTATATTGGAAAGCAATTTCATGAAAAAAGGATAACCAGAGGCTGATAACTGAGACATTGAGTGGCGATTAAAACCTTTATTTTGGAAAACAATTTCATTTAGACATTTAGTGACAAAAATGTAGCAAATTGTGTTAGTATAATTTAATTATTGTAATAGGAACTTCAGTTTAAAGACAGGTTGTTTTAACCTTATATTTAAATATTGTCTGAATTAGATATACATGTTTGTTTCCTGATAATTGTAATAAAGATAATTTTAAAAGAACATACAAATTAATTCTTTGAGAACCGCGACAAAAACCCTATATATGTTATTTAAAAATACTCATTGCTCATAATACAATTAAACAGAATATCATAGCAATATATATATATATATATATATATATATATATATACAGTTTGTCCGTGAAGTATGGAATAAATTCGATATTTCCTAAATGAAAAGCGTTTTTAAAAAAATCTAAAACACGTTAAATTTAATGTTCTACATTTGACAATAAAATTTCATTATACAAGGTTATACACATTACAGTAATGACGTCATCGGCTCTGTTTTTAAATGAAACTCCCTGTATTTTAGGACATTTTTAAGTCGATAAAAATGAGCTAATTCAAAAAAAAATATAATACTGGGGGTCTAAAAAGAGTATAATAACGGATATCATTTGAAAGATATGCGCTTAGAAAATTAATTCGTATTGATTTATTATATTAAGAAATTTATACATAAATTATAATAAATAGCTTGGAAGTAATCCAGCAATTAATACATGACTTAATCTTAAATAATTGAAATAAGGTTGAATGCTCGAATAAATGAACTTCAAAAAATTTTAAGGCTATTATCGAGCACAAGTTTAACTAAATCAGGCCCAAGTACTTTCGCTAGAATAGCATCTTCAGGGGCATCTGAAATAAGCCAAGAAAACGTTTTTTAGAAGAAAGAAATTAGTTAACTTCGATAAAACTCGAAGTTAATGGATGAAAAAAAGGTTTTTTGTGATTGACGTTTTAGACTTACTTCGTCAAATAGGGACTATCCAGCAAACGTAGAATTTAAAAAACATTGAAACTAACATAAAATTGCACAAACAACACACTGAAACAGGGACAAACAGTTTAAAATTAAAATCAAGACTCTACGCACTACATTTTTGTCGGTGTCTGTATGGAGAATGATATAAGCGGAAGTGATAAGGTGACATGTGACATATGACAACTTTGATAGGCAGTCACAGTCATGGATCTGTACATATCAAAATTCTGTATAAGTTGTCATTGGCCGAAGGTCAAACTAGAACTACTGTAAAAATCAGCTTATGAAGTGTGACATATAGAATATTTTGAATTAAACTAGATTGGATGGTCCAGATCTCACACTCACACCCGTCTATAATAATAAGGTTGTAGATTTGAGGGTAAATGAAGTGTACATAAAGTGTGAATGAAAGAAATAGACCAAACGATCTATTGGACAGTGGATGGTTGACTACAATAAAATGGTCGACCAGGCAATGTCAATACTGCAAAAACGAGAAGAAAAATTGACTATGAAATTGAAATATTAAAATTAAATCAAATTTGAAAACAGTGTATAAATGGGTATAGTTCAAGTAGTTCAGTTGGACCTCAAGCCAATGGGAGAAATGTAAAACTAATATATAATAGCGTTACTGAGGACCAACCGACCAACAGGTGTTGAAATATAAAACTGTGGAATTAGTATATGTGGATTATGCAGAGGTATGAAGAATGAAATCAACTCCAACTGTGGATCAACTGAACCTGAGCAAGCTAATTGTGTAAATTGTTAGTGAATACAATAGTAATGCAGAACAAAGCATGAAATTAATAGATTCTTAATGTATATACTCAGTGCAGGAAGTCTATACAGCCGAGCTGGGTCCACTACGAGGTGAAGCTGCAATAAAGTTTTTAAAAATAGGTTTAAATTTAGTACAGTTTAAATTAATTTGAGTGTTAAGACAATGAGAGTTTTCATTAGTTTCCTTTGTGATCTCCAAATCTTCCAATAGATCTAACTCCAAATAGTTTTTCTTTCTACTGATATCATGTAAAATAGCCGAACCAGTATTGATGTTGAAATTGTGTTTACTAGACTCTAAATGTTGACCAAAACTTGAAGAGTTTGGTCTTTTTAAATGTTCTGATATTCTGGTAGATAGCTTTCTAATGGTTCTACCTACATAAGAGGCATCACAATCGTCACACTTTAATTTGTATATACCACTTTTGTCAAGTGTGTTCAATCTGTCTTTGGTGTTAATTAAAAAGGAACCTACAGTGTTGTGTGACTTGAAGGAAATTTTGATGTTTTCAACTGCAGAAGTAAAAAGTTTAGCAATTTTATTAGAAATGTTGCTAATGTAAGTAAAAGAGAAATATCTGATGTTGTTAGAAGCATTAGGTTGAATAAGACTTTGTGATGAATATGCAAGCTTTTCTGTAATTTTGAGTTTAGCTCTATTTAGAAGCTTATGGATAATGTTGGGATCATAACCATTATTTAATGCAATTTGTTTGAGAGTATTGAGTTCTAAATTAAAGTTATCATTTGAAAGTGGAAATTTAAGTAATCTGTGAATATAACTATTGAAAGCAGCCATTTTATGTTGGGTTGGATGGTTAGATCTCTCATGTATAACATGATCTGTTTGGGTGGGCTTTCTGTAAATATTGTACTCAAGAGAATCTCTATTGCGAGTTATAGTCATATCCAAGAAGTTCAACTTATTGTCAGATTCTGGTTCCAAAGTAAAAGAGATGTTAGGATGAAGGTTATTGAGATCATCCAGAATCTGTAAAGCATCATCTTGGGATCCTTGTATGAGAGCTATACAATCATCAACGTACCTTGACCAAAAAATTATTTTGTTGTTGTTGTTAACAAATTTCTGTTCTAAGCTGTCCAAAAAAATATCAGCTAGAAAAGGTGATAATGGAGATCCCATTGCTAAACCTGTCGGTTGTTTGTATATTTTTTGGTTAAATTGGAAGAAGTCTTGATCAAGACAGAATTTAAGCATAGTTGAGATAGCATCTTTGTCTTTAGCCGGTATGTTGCAATTGTTTAAAAGGTTGTTTACTAAAGGTAATGTTTCATCTCTTGGTACAGAAGTAAACAAATTGGAAACATCAAAGGAAACCAAATAAAAACTCTCTTCTATTTTGATATTATTTAAACGTTCTATTAGATCTACAGAATTTGTAATGGAGAACTTAGGTTTAAAATTAGTGATAGATTGAATTGTGTTATAAACAAACTCTGACAATATGGAAACTGGAGTGTTGCAAAAACTTACAACAGGCCTAATGGGACAATTGTGCTTATGAATTTTAGGAAGTCCATATAACCTAGGTGTTATAGGGTTAGATACAATTAACTTTCTGTTGTTATATTTAGAAATAGTATCATTAAATAATTTAACCATTGCTTTTGTTTTATTAATAAAGGTGTTAAGTGGATTTTTTTGCAAAACTACAAAATTATTATCTGATAGGAAAGATTCTACTTTTTCAATGTATTGAGTTTGTTCTAAAATTACAACACAATTTCCCTTATCAGCCTTGCTGAGTACTAGTGAATCTCTATCGATTTTTTGTTTTATTGATTTTAGCAAATCCTTATGTTTTTTAAAAGAATGGTGGTTTCTATGAAAATTACGTTTGTACTTACATTGTTGTTGTTGAAGTAAGCTAATGCAAGAGTTTCTCAAATATTGTTTAATATCAGCATTGTTTGTCATACCTTCTATTAGAGTATCCAGCTCCACTGCAAATCCTCCCAGCACTGAGTCATTTAACCTAAAATTCTGACAAGAAAACTTAAGGCCTAATCCTAAAAAATACAATTCATCCTGTGAAAAGTTGGTGTTACTTAGATTTAAGACTCTAGGATGAAATTGATGATCTGAATACTTATGAATAAGTGTTGAGTTATTTCTTTGTTGTTTTTGCAAAATTAAACGGTTTAATTTGTTGTTGAGACATCTCTTCTTGGTGGATTGTAAACGGGAGACCTCATCTTCTATGTTGTTGAAGGAGTCATTGACAAGGAACCAAGGATGTTGTTGTAAAATTTGGTCATAAGTAATCTTAAGATTTACATTAATATAATGAAGTTTTGTATAGTGCTTCTTAAGTTCTCTTTTCAGGATCTTTTTCTCTAAAATCTGTCTTTCCTTATCAGGTACATTTTTTGATGTTTTAACCTTGGCAAAAGTAGGAGTGACTTGATGTAAAATGCACTGCCTAACGAACCAAATGTTCAAGAATGTGATCATTCTCTTGCAGGATAGTCTTCTGTAAAAATCAACCAGGACTGCCATAGTCAATAAATAATTGAAATAAGGTTGAATGCTCGAATAAATGAACTTCAAAAAATTTTAAGGCTATTATCGAGCACAAGTTTAACTAAATCAGGCCCAAGTACTTTCGCTAGAATAGCATCTTCAGGGGCATCTGAAATAAGCCAAGAAAACGTTTTTTAGAAGAAAGAAATTAGTTAACTTCGATAAAACTCGAAGTTAATGGATGAAAAAAAGGTTTTTTGTGATTGACGTTTTAGACTTACTTCGTCAAATAGGGACTATCCAGCAAACGTAGAATTTAAAAAACATTGAAACTAACATAAAATTGCACAAACAACACACTGAAACAGGGACAAACAGTTTAAAATTAAAATCAAGACTCTACGCACTACATTTTTGTCGGTGTCTGTATGGAGAATGATATAAGCGGAAGTGATAAGGTGACATGTGACATATGACAACTTTGATAGGCAGTCACAGTCATGGATCTGTACATATCAAAATTCTGTATAAGTTGTCATTGGCCGAAGGTCAAACTAGAACTACTGTAAAAATCAGCTTATGAAGTGTGACATATAGAATATTTTGAATTAAACTAGATTGGATGGTCCAGATCTCACACTCACACCCGTCTATAATAATAAGGTTGTAGATTTGAGGGTAAATGAAGTGTACATAAAGTGTGAATGAAAGAAATAGACCAAACGATCTATTGGACAGTGGATGGTTGACTACAATAAAATGGTCGACCAGGCAATGTCAATACTGCAAAAACGAGAAGAAAAATTGACTATGAAATTGAAATATTAAAATTAAATCAAATTTGAAAACAGTGTATAAATGGGTATAGTTCAAGTAGTTCAGTTGGACCTCAAGCCAATGGGAGAAATGTAAAACTAATATATAATAGCGTTACTGAGGACCAACCGACCAACAGGTGTTGAAATATAAAACTGTGGAATTAGTATATGTGGATTATGCAGAGGTATGAAGAATGAAATCAACTCCAACTGTGGATCAACTGAACCTGAGCAAGCTAATTGTGTAAATTGTTAGTGAATACAATAGTAATGCAGAACAAAGCATGAAATTAATAGATTCTTAATGTATATACTCAGTGCAGGAAGTCTATACAGCCGAGCTGGGTCCACTACGAGGTGAAGCTGCAATAAAGTTTTTAAAAATAGGTTTAAATTTAGTACAGTTTAAATTAATTTGAGTGTTAAGACAATGAGAGTTTTCATTAGTTTCCTTTGTGATCTCCAAATCTTCCAATAGATCTAACTCCAAATAGTTTTTCTTTCTACTGATATCATGTAAAATAGCCGAACCAGTATTGATGTTGAAATTGTGTTTACTAGACTCTAAATGTTGACCAAAACTTGAAGAGTTTGGTCTTTTTAAATGTTCTGATATTCTGGTAGATAGCTTTCTAATGGTTCTACCTACATAAGAGGCATCACAATCGTCACACTTTAATTTGTATATACCACTTTTGTCAAGTGTGTTCAATCTGTCTTTGGTGTTAATTAAAAAGGAACCTACAGTGTTGTGTGACTTGAAGGAAATTTTGATGTTTTCAACTGCAGAAGTAAAAAGTTTAGCAATTTTATTAGAAATGTTGCTAATGTAAGTAAAAGAGAAATATCTGATGTTGTTAGAAGCATTAGGTTGAATAAGACTTTGTGATGAATATGCAAGCTTTTCTGTAATTTTGAGTTTAGCTCTATTTAGAAGCTTATGGATAATGTTGGGATCATAACCATTATTTAATGCAATTTGTTTGAGAGTATTGAGTTCTAAATTAAAGTTATCATTTGAAAGTGGAAATTTAAGTAATCTGTGAATATAACTATTGAAAGCAGCCATTTTATGTTGGGTTGGATGGTTAGATCTCTCATGTATAACATGATCTGTTTGGGTGGGCTTTCTGTAAATATTGTACTCAAGAGAATCTCTATTGCGAGTTATAGTCATATCCAAGAAGTTCAACTTATTGTCAGATTCTGGTTCCAAAGTAAAAGAGATGTTAGGATGAAGGTTATTGAGATCATCCAGAATCTGTAAAGCATCATCTTGGGATCCTTGTATGAGAGCTATACAATCATCAACGTACCTTGACCAAAAAATTATTTTGTTGTTGTTGTTAACAAATTTCTGTTCTAAGCTGTCCAAAAAAATATCAGCTAGAAAAGGTGATAATGGAGATCCCATTGCTAAACCTGTCGGTTGTTTGTATATTTTTTGGTTAAATTGGAAGAAGTCTTGATCAAGACAGAATTTAAGCATAGTTGAGATAGCATCTTTGTCTTTAGCCGGTATGTTGCAATTGTTTAAAAGGTTGTTTACTAAAGGTAATGTTTCATCTCTTGGTACAGAAGTAAACAAATTGGAAACATCAAAGGAAACCAAATAAAAACTCTCTTCTATTTTGATATTATTTAAACGTTCTATTAGATCTACAGAATTTGTAATGGAGAACTTAGGTTTAAAATTAGTGATAGATTGAATTGTGTTATAAACAAACTCTGACAATATGGAAACTGGAGTGTTGCAAAAACTTACAACAGGCCTAATGGGACAATTGTGCTTATGAATTTTAGGAAGTCCATATAACCTAGGTGTTATAGGGTTAGATACAATTAACTTTCTGTTGTTATATTTAGAAATAGTATCATTAAATAATTTAACCATTGCTTTTGTTTTATTAATAAAGGTGTTAAGTGGATTTTTTTGCAAAACTACAAAATTATTATCTGATAGGAAAGATTCTACTTTTTCAATGTATTGAGTTTGTTCTAAAATTACAACACAATTTCCCTTATCAGCCTTGCTGAGTACTAGTGAATCTCTATCGATTTTTTGTTTTATTGATTTTAGCAAATCCTTATGTTTTTTAAAAGAATGGTGGTTTCTATGAAAATTACGTTTGTACTTACATTGTTGTTGTTGAAGTAAGCTAATGCAAGAGTTTCTCAAATATTGTTTAATATCAGCATTGTTTGTCATACCTTCTATTAGAGTATCCAGCTCCACTGCAAATCCTCCCAGCACTGAGTCATTTAACCTAAAATTCTGACAAGAAAACTTAAGGCCTAATCCTAAAAAATACAATTCATCCTGTGAAAAGTTGGTGTTACTTAGATTTAAGACTCTAGGATGAAATTGATGATCTGAATACTTATGAATAAGTGTTGAGTTATTTCTTTGTTGTTTTTGCAAAATTAAACGGTTTAATTTGTTGTTGAGACATCTCTTCTTGGTGGATTGTAAACGGGAGACCTCATCTTCTATGTTGTTGAAGGAGTCATTGACAAGGAACCAAGGATGTTGTTGTAAAATTTGGTCATAAGTAATCTTAAGATTTACATTAATATAATGAAGTTTTGTATAGTGCTTCTTAAGTTCTCTTTTCAGGATCTTTTTCTCTAAAATCTGTCTTTCCTTATCAGGTACATTTTTTGATGTTTTAACCTTGGCAAAAGTAGGAGTGACTTGATGTAAAATGCACTGCCTAACGAACCAAATGTTCAAGAATGTGATCATTCTCTTGCAGGATAGTCTTCTGTAAAAATCAACCAGGACTGCCATAGTCAATAAATAATTGAAATAAGGTTGAATGCTCGAATAAATGAACTTCAAAAAATTTTAAGGCTATTATCGAGCACAAGTTTAACTAAATCAGGCCCAAGTACTTTCGCTAGAATAGCATCTTCAGGGGCATCTGAAATAAGCCAAGAAAACGTTTTTTAGAAGAAAGAAATTAGTTAACTTCGATAAAACTCGAAGTTAATGGATGAAAAAAAGGTTTTTTGTGATTGACGTTTTAGACTTACTTCGTCAAATAGGGACTATCCAGCAAACGTAGAATTTAAAAAACATTGAAACTAACATAAAATTGCACAAACAACATACTGAAACAGGGACAAACAGTTTAAAATTAAAATCAAGACTCTACGCACTACATTTTTGTCGGTGTCTGTATGGAGAATGATATAAGCGGAAGTGATAAGGTGACATGTGACATATGACAACTTTGATAGGCAGTCACAGTCATGGATCTGTACATATCAAAATTCTGTATAAGTTGTCATTGGCCGAAGGTCAAACTAGAACTACTGTAAAAATCAGCTTATGAAGTGTGACATATAGAATATTTTGAATTAAACTAGATTGGATGGTCCAGATCTCACACTCACACCCGTCTATAATAATAAGGTTGTAGATTTGAGGGTAAATGAAGTGTACATAAAGTGTGAATGAAAGAAATAGACCAAACGATCTATTGGACAGTGGATGGTTGACTACAATAAAATGGTCGACCAGGCAATGTCAATACTGCAAAAACGAGAAGAAAAATTGACTATGAAATTGAAATATTAAAATTAAATCAAATTTGAAAACAGTGTATAAATGGGTATAGTTATAACACAATTCAATCTATCACTAATTTTAAACCTAAGTTCTCCATTACAAATTCTGTAGATCTAATAGAACGTTTAAATAATATCAAAATAGAAGAGAGTTTTTATTTGGTTTCCTTTGATGTTTCCAATTTGTTTACTTCTGTACCAAGAGATGAAACATTACCTTTAGTAAACAACCTTTTAAACAATTGCAACATACCGGCTAAAGACAAAGATGCTATCTCAACTATGCTTAAATTCTGTCTTGATCAAGACTTCTTCCAATTTAACCAAAAAATATACAAACAACCGACAGGTTTAGCAATGGGATCTCCATTATCACCTTTTCTAGCTGATATTTTTTTGGACAGCTTAGAACAGAAATTTGTTAACAACAACAACAAAATAATTTTTTGGTCAAGGTACGTTGATGATTGTATAGCTCTCATACAAGGATCCCAAGATGATGCTTTACAGATTCTGGATGATCTCAATAACCTTCATCCTAACATCTCTTTTACTTTGGAACCAGAATCTGACAATAAGTTGAACTTCTTGGATATGACTATAACTCGCAATAGAGATTCTCTTGAGTACAATATTTACAGAAAGCCCACCCAAACAGATCATGTTATACATGAGAGATCTAACCATCCAACCCAACATAAAATGGCTGCTTTCAATAGTTATATTCACAGATTACTTAAATTTCCACTTTCAAATGATAACTTTAATTTAGAACTCAATACTCTCAAACAAATTGCATTAAATAATGGTTATGATCCCAACATTATCCATAAGCTTCTAAATAGAGCTAAACTCAAAATTACAGAAAAGCTTGCATATTCATCACAAAGTCTTATTCAACCTAATGCTTCTAACAACATCAGATATTTCTCTTTTACTTACATTAGCAACATTTCTAATAAAATTGCTAAACTTTTTACTTCTGCAGTTGAAAACATCAAAATTTCCTTCAAGTCACACAACACTGTAGGTTCCTTTTTAATTAACACCAAAGACAGATTGAACACACTTGACAAAAGTGGTATATACAAATTAAAGTGTGACGATTGTGATGCCTCTTATGTAGGTAGAACCATTAGAAAGCTATCTACCAGAATATCAGAACATTTAAAAAGACCAAACTCTTCAAGTTTTGGTCAACATTTAGAGTCTAGTAAACACAATTTCAACATCAATACTGGTTCGGCTATTTTACATGATATCAGTAGAAAGAAAAACTATTTGGAGTTAGATCTATTGGAAGATTTGGAGATCACAAAGGAAACTAATGAAAACTCTCATTGTCTTAACACTCAAATTAATTTAAACTGTACTAAATTTAAACCTATTTTTAAAAACTTTATTGCAGCTTCACCTCGTAGTGGACCCAGCTCGGCTGTATAGACTTCCTGCACTGAGTATATACATTAAGAATCTATTAATTTCATGCTTTGTTCTGCATTACTATTGTATTCACTAACAATTTACACAATTAGCTTGCTCAGGTTCAGTTGATCCACAGTTGGAGTTGATTTCATTCTTCATACCTCTGCATAATCCACATATACTAATTCCACAGTTTTATATTTCAACACCTGTTGGTCGGTTGGTCCTCAGTAACGCTATTATATATTAGTTTTACATTTCTCCCATTGGCTTGAGGTCCAACTGAACTACTTGAACTATACCCATTTATACACTGTTTTCAAATTTGATTTAATTTTAATATTTCAATTTCATAGTCAATTTTTCTTCTCGTTTTTGCAGTATTGACATTGCCTGGTCGACCATTTTATTGTAGTCAACCATCCACTGTCCAATAGATCGTTTGGTCTATTTCTTTCATTCACACTTTATGTACACTTCATTTACCCTCAAATCTACAACCTTATTATTATAGACGGGTGTGAGTGTGAGATCTGGACCATCCAATCTAGTTTAATTCAAAATATTCTATATGTCACACTTCATAAGCTGATTTTTACAGTAGTTCTAGTTTGACCTTCGGCCAATGACAACTTATACAGAATTTTGATATGTACAGATCCATGACTGTGACTGCCTATCAAAGTTGTCATATGTCACATGTCACCTTATCACTTCCGCTTATATCATTCTCCATACAGACACCGACAAAAATGTAGTGCGTAGAGTCTTGATTTTAATTTTAAACTGTTTGTCCCTGTTTCAGTGTGTTGTTTGTGCAATTTTATGTTAGTTTCAATGTTTTTTAAATTCTACGTTTGCTGGATAGTCCCTATTTGACGAAGTAAGTCTAAAACGTCAATCACAAAAAACCTTTTTTTCATCCATTAACTTCGAGTTTTATCGAAGTTAACTAATTTCTTTCTTCTAAAAAACGTTTTCTTGGCTTATTTCAGATGCCCCTGAAGATGCTATTCTAGCGAAAGTACTTGGGCCTGATTTAGTTAAACTTGTGCTCGATAATAGCCTTAAAATTTTTTGAAGTTAATCTTAAATGTTTAAATTGTAGCCCTTGTTGTATTTGACAGTAACCCAAACGTTGTACATATTCTTGTATAACCTTGTTTATGCTTTGTTAAAAAATATTGTTTATTTCTTTACGAATTCTTGTTTTTAACTCTCCAATATTTGCGGGTTTTGTTTTATAAACAACATTCTATTATTGATCCCACATAAAATAACCCAAAGGATTGAGGTCTGGCGATCTCGCTGTCCATTCAATATGTCCACGTCTTCCAATCCGCCTGTTCGGAAAAATTTCGTTTAGGTATCTTCGAACATCTAAAGCATATGCGTAACTGCACCATCCTGTTGAAACCATAAAATTTTTCAAAACTTCCAAGATTAATTGTACTGGGAATAAATTTATTAAAGTAGGAACGAGATACCCACTGAAAAACTGAAGATATGCTGGCCCGTTTAAATAACCTTCGAAATAGTAGGGTCCAATGATTTTCCTTTTGCGAGTATTGTGTATGACGTTCCCGCATCAAGTTAGAGTTTTCTTTTGAACAGGAGCTACAATTCTGACGGTTGACCTCGATTTAATCTGAATGTAGCCTCATCAGAAATAAGACCGGTACTCACATACGGTTCAGAAACCTGTACACTCTCTAAAAGGGAGAAAACGTTATTAGCCACCTTTGAAAGAAAAATCTTACGACACATATATAAGGGCACAAAAGAAAACGGGATTTGGCGGAGAAGGTATAACTTTGAGCTATACAACATATACCAGGATCCGGATATCATAACATTCATTAAAATAGGAAGGCTACGTTGGATTGGACATGTGGAAAGAATGGAAGAAGGCGAAATACCAAACAAAATATTCAAACAAGTGCCAGTAGGAAAAAGAACAAGAGGAAGACCGAAGCTGAGATACGTAGAACAAATAAAAAATGATATAACAACATTAAAAATTAAGATCTGGAAGAAAAAAGCACGAAACAGGTCAGAATGGAGAAGAATCCTTGAACAGGCCAAGACCCAAAAAGGGTTGTCAAGCCAGTGATAATGATGATGATGAGCCTCATCAGAAAAAATAATATTTTGAACCAAGAGAAGGTTTCGGTGGCTGTTATCCATCATTATTTTGCAAAATTGTATTCTTTTATTTGGATCATTCTCGTTTAATTACTGTACAACTGTGCATTTTACTTACTTTACTTACTTTTACGTACTTTGTGTACCGCTGTTTTGCAAACATCGAGATCACCACTAACCTTACGAACAGAAGTGTGCGCAACTTTTTCAAAAGCAAGTAGAACATCTAATGTTGTAACATAATTTACAGAGGGACGACCTGATTTGCGTGCATTTTCCATGCAACACCGTACCAGTTTCTCGAAATTTCTTTTTAATCTTACTTACTGTTGACTGCGTAATGGGTATTTCTGGATATTTATCATTAAATAAATTACACACTTTCATCTGAGTTCGCGATTTGCCTCCATACTCAATCATCATGAGTATTTCAATTCTTTGCTTTACACTCAAATTCATTTCTACTTAAAATTAATTCTAAGCAATACTACAGAACATTCACGAATAAATTGAATTATTGTACTACTCAATTGTTACTGAACGTTACTAAAAATAATTACAGTTTACCAAAAACTAGTAGGTAGTACAAAAAAGTAGGTTTTGCAATTGATAATAAAAAATTTATTTTCTAAGCGCATATATTTCAAATTATATTCATTAGACCCGAGTATTATACTTTTTTGAAATCAGCTCATTTTTATCGTTCTAAAAATGTCCTAAAATACAGGGTGTTACATTTAAAAAAATAGCCAATGACGTCATCACTGTAATGTGTATCACCTTGTATAATGAAATATTATTGTAAATATATATATATATATATATATATATATATATATATATATATATATATATATATATATATATATATATATATGCAATGAAGTAGGTTTCAAAAGAAAAAATCTTTTGATCTCGAGGATCGGTCAAAGGAGAAATTCTTCTTCTTTGACCGATATCCTCGAGATCAAAAGATTTTTTCGTTTGAAACCTACTTCATTGAATATTTGTTTGACGGTCGTACTCCTTTATATATATATATATATATATATATATATATATATATTATATATATTTATATATATATATATTATATATATTTATATATATATATATATATATTATATATATTTATATATATATATATATATATATATATATATATATATATTATATATATATATATTATATATATATATATATATACCTACTAACAAAAATATTATTAAAATGTTATAACCTTTTTTAGGGCGCCACTAATTTACTCCTGATAGGAATCCATCATAAGAAAGTTAAGGAATTAATTAATATTATATACCAAACAAGTGGACAACTTGATATAGAAGATAGTGTATTTCAGAATACATCTACAAAAGAGGCACGACATGTAAAACTATTAGGTTTAATAGCAACAATTATAAGCTTTTCTGCCCACTTACTCTTTGCTCTACCACATTTATTTAACGACTATGACATAACTCTAAGTTATTGGTTTATAAGAGAATACTATGGATCATCACTCAGTGCATCAATTTTGTCTGGGTTATTTAGTACAGCGATACTTTTAGGTAACTCAATGTATTTAAACACTCCGTTACAGCCATGCAACATTCGTTAAAACAAAAAACTAGATATTTTATTAAGGTTGGTCAGTTTTTTTTACTTTTGTTTCAGTCTATACCCACAAATAATTTGTTATCTGGCTAATGACTATATTTTTCTTTACTTCTTTTCCTTTTTGGTGTTCTTTTCTCTCTTTTTCTTTGATTTCTTGTGAACAATTATTGCTAGCGGGGCGAGAAGCTACGAAAGTAAAAGAGATAAGCTTCTTAGTAGATTTTATCTTCTTTTTGAGCCATTGACGATGTTGGAGGTCACCAGATAGAATTAAGCTTGTCCCTTTTAAATAAAAATATGATCTTGAGATTTAAAAGTGCACAATACACTCACGATGGTTTAGTATATAGGTGACCTATTTTCTAGGTGACCCTTCAAACATCATTCGTCATTCTCTCATTTAGGTATCAATGTCCTACAAGAGTTAATATAACTCAAATTTGTACTTTTGACAAAATTATTCCTGATCTTTGATTAGTCTTAAGATTTTTTTCAAAATTTTTCTCTTTTATTTTTAGTTTTCGTAATGGCCTTTCCTTTACCATATTTACACATTTTTGATCAAATATTTAATTCTAGATTTGGATTTTTAATAATCCAGACTCCTAATTATTTTATTTTATCCACTTATCAATATCTTCTATTTTGTTAACTTGATCCTTACTATGATTTTACATCTCCTTTTAATAACATTAGGGTTTTAGTTTTATTTATATTTTTTATTAAATTAAACTGTTCTCCAGTATTGAAATTTGTATTTATTATCGTCTGCACGTCTCTCTAGTTTTCACAGATAACGACTTTACCGTCAGCATAACCAATGCTGTTTTATCATTTATCTTCATCACTTCTGAAAGTTTTCACGTGTTTGTGTAAATAACTCGAAGAAGTTTGTATTAAATAGTAGTTTAGATTTCCAACTAATGATACTAAAGCCTATTACTACTAACAGAACTTTCTGACTTATATAACTATCATTTTTATCGATTCCTTTTCGCTTTAATATTTCATGATAATGTTATGCTTAGCTTTGTCGAAAGCCTTCTTATAGTAAAATTATGAACGTGTTGCCTGTGTGAGTCCATTTTAAAGGTAAAAAGAAATAAAATAAGATTTACTTACAATCAATTTAAGATTAATACCAAAACGACCGGTTTCGCTTTCTACAATTTGTAAAGCATCTTCAGGTCACACGGTTCCAAGTAAATTAAATGCTGAAATTATAAAAAGCCCGTATTAGGGTGCTGTCTTATAATAATAAAAATAAAAATTACAGTAATTATGCCAGTATTACATGTCTGTGTTTATCAATATGAATAAAAATTGATTAGGAACATAAAGTAAAAACCCACAAATTGGTATAAGATAATCTATTGAATTGTAATAAATAAGTAAATAAACAAAATACTACTTACATGCCGATACAAGAGTTATTGATTAATGATTCGGAAAACATAGTTTAAACTATCCTGTATTGCTGGTGATCGGTGATCTTCGGTTTTTATTGTAACTGTTTGATAATTAGCAGGAAAGTTCTTGAGGGGAGAGATGTTCTTCTTCATCTTTCTTCCAGTATGTTGGCTTTAAAGCCTGTTTCTTCTTTTATATTAGCCTATTAAATTATTTAAACTGTCGCAAAATTTTTTTGGTCTGCCAATACTTCTACGTCCATTTGGTGACTTATCTCGTGCTATTTTTCATTTTGTCACCCATCTATTTTGTCTTCTATATTGCATGCTCTTTTTATGTTTTCTCTTCTCTTCCTATCCAGCAGACTACTACCTGCTATTCGTCTGAGTATTTTCATATCTGTTGTTTCTAGCAGTCGTTTCGTTTTAGATGTGGCAGGTGTTGTCTCCGCCGTGTATGTTAATATAGGTCTAATTGCTGCTTTATAGATTCTTGTTTTTGTGTCTTGTCTTAGGTGTTTGTTCTTCCAGATTGCGTCATTAAGAGAACCCGCCGCTTTACTTGCTTTTAAGCTTTGTTGTACTTCTTCAACATCTCCGTAACTAGTTATATGTATTCCCAGGTATCTAAACCTTGCTTCCTGCTTTATTATTTTTCCTAATCAATTTCGATTTTACACCGTAGTGGGTATTTAGATGTTGTGATACATTTGGTTTTTTCTGCTGATATTAATGTGTTTTTTTTCTGGTATAATGTGATTGTTTGTTAAATAAAAGTGATGTTTAATATTATTTAAATTATTAAAAGTTATTTACATTTGTTCTAAAGATATATTTTAAGAACGTGTGTTAATTTATTGAAATTTTTATTAAAAGGATAGTAGTTATATGACAATGAATGAAATTAGATGTACAATTTTGTGGGTGTACAATTTCTTTAACTTGTAATTATCAAATTTTGATAAAGTGAATTTGATTTCTGTTTTGGCAGAAAATTGTGATGTCAGATATGTTAAAATTATTAAGATTAAAACAAGTAAGAACACTTAGGGACAACAGAACACAATCAAAAAGACAAAACAGACATTAAATTTGAAAGGTGACACTTATTGGCACTATATCACTTATTAGGAGAGGAACTGGTAAAAACTTAATTTTTTGTTGTCTAATAAACTTTTAAGAGGTAAATTTGACAAGCTAATGTAGGTTAAAGTGTGGCAGTTGTTTTTCTATTTCTTAGTATTGTACTTAACTAGTTTTGAAGTAATTTTTTTTTTCTAAAAAATGGCTTAGGCAGAGCCAATTAGCCAGACTTGTTTGTGTTTATTGTTAAAATTGACTAAATTTTAATTATTATTGATTTCAGATTCATAGTCAAAATTTTCTTGTTATCAGTTGTCAATGTTAATAATACACTTAAATTAGGGAATTTTAACTAGGGACGTCAATTGCTATCCCTAATGATGAACTCAGTGCTCAAGTGAAGAGATTAAAACTTGAGTTAGAACTAGCAGAACATAAAAGTGCGATTAAGTCCCATAAAATCAGAATCATGTCACAAAAATTAAGAAGAATGAAGAAAAAGATATTATCTATAAAACATCTGATAAAAGAGTTGCAATCAAAAAAATTGTTGTTAGAGGAACATTCAATTTTATTTGAAAACATGCCACCTATATGTAAATAACTGGCAGGATGGAAAATAGGCAAAAAAATGGAATATTCTTTTGCATTAAGACAATTTGCGATAACTTAAAAAACACAACTAAAAATTGCAAGAGAAGAGTCAGTCAAAAAACTTTGTAACACAACTTAATAGATATAACCATTCAATATAGAAACCAATCAAATCATCCTTAAAACCTCAAGCAATATCGCTACCAGTAAGAAAAAGCACAGACATACACAACCAATGGGCAAGAAGCGATAAAGAAAAATCCGAATTATTTGTTGAACATTTAGCAACAGTATTTCAACCACACAACAATGAAGAAAATCAAGGAATTATTAATTATTTAAACTCAGAACAACCGTCAGTAAATCTAATAAAATTAACAACACCCAAAAAACTTAAAGAAAAAAGCTTAAGACTAAATATCAAAAAGTCACCAAAAATATTAAAAGAATTACCAAAAAAGGGTATAGTGATCCTTACATATATATTTAACGCAATATTAAGATGTAATTATTGGTCTAACAATCTAAATATTGCAGAAATACTTTTATTCCCAAAACCAAGAAAGGATCCAAGTGAAGTCTCATCCTATCGACCTATCAGTCTGTTATCAACAATCTTCAAATTAGAAAAACTTTTAATAAAAAGAATAGATCCATAACTTACAGGTGCAGACTGGATACCAAATAAAAAGTTTGGATTTCGATGAGAACACTCAACTATCCAGCAATGCCACCGAAAAACCCATAAAATCAATTCCACATTAGAAGAAAAGGAATATTGCCCAATGGTATCACTAGGTGTACGTCAAGCTTTTGATAAGGTTTGGCATAAAGGAGTTCTTTATAAAATTAAACACATATTACCACCATTCTTTCGAATACTTATATCATACTTGGAAAACCGACAGTTTAGAACAAAAGTAAATGGATAAATAACTAAAATGCATCCCATTAAGGCGGGAATTGCACAGGGCAGCGTCCTGGGACCTTTATTATATATATATTATATACTTCTGATCTACCAACTTCACATAATGTAACAATTGGCATATTTGCAGATGACACAGTAGCACTTACAAGTCACAAACACATTAACATAGCTACACAACAAGTCCAAGACTATTTGTATGAGCTTGAAAACTGACTAAAACAATGAAAAATAAAAATGAATGAAAACAAATCAACCCACGTAACTTTCACTTTACGATGAGAAGCACCACCACCAGTATATATCAACAATAAGGAAATACCCAGGCCTAAAACAACCAAATACCTAGGGCTACACCTGAACCAAACCCCGTTTTGGAAAGAACACATTACCAAAAAAGAAAACAAATACAACTAAGACAAAAAGAAATCAATTGGTTAATTGGAAAAAACTCCAAACTGTCAATAAATAATAAAATTATAATTTATAAAACAGTTATCAAACCAATATGGACATATGGCATAGAGCTGTGGGGCTGTAGTAGTAAATCTAATATTGCTATTATAGAAAGATGCCAATCAAAAATCTTAAGAGCAATTGTTGATGCACCCTTGTACGTAACCAACCAAAGAATCTATGAGGATTTCATTATCTCAACAGTAAAAGAAGTATACCAGCAAAAGAAATTACAATACATTCACAAAGTGAACATTCACTCAAATCCATTAATTTCCGCAATACCTCAACATCGAGTTATCAGAAGACTAAAGCGACGTTGGCCAACAGACCAGTAACATGGACCCGTGATTCTCTCACTGGAGGGGACCACATAACTCCAAAACCAAGAGACAGGACCTAAACTCATCACATTAACTTATGGAATACATTGTTTTATTCTGATTGGTAATTTAATAGTTATAATAAAAAAAATAAATCAATATTCCAAAAAGTTGTTTGCTTGTATCATATCCCCTAATCCCTAATCCAGGATTATTTCGAGTAAGTATAAAAGTTCGAAAAATTAAAAGATTCATTTGTTTAAATCCTCTGTGTGCATAATGTTATGTAAAATTAATAAAAACAGAAAATTAAATTAAAATTATGATTACTATTATTTGGAATTTATATATGTAGTTTTATATTGTTCTTATTGGCCTGGGTGATACGCCACTGGCACAAGCGTTTGGTGTTCATCGCATTCACTTTTGTTATCGTTGCAGTCACTACTTTGACGTGTAAAAGTTCCTACTCTAAGGTACTACATATACCTAATATTTTTATGGAAACATACATTTTGTTTTGATTCGCACCCTCAGTGCAAGACTGCAGTAATTCAAAATTTTATGAAAATGAAGTAATCATGGAATTCGATTGTAAACATGCATATCTATCCCCTATAAAACTTTAGTAACTTTCAAATGCTTAACCGGCTAAAAATTACAACAACAGTTTAACTATTTTACGTTTTTATACATAAGTTCCGTGCAAAACTGTTGTAACTCTAATGTAACAAAAGTTACAACAGTTTTTCACGGAACATTGCAATGGTTTCGATAACAAGCAATGAAAGGCACGAAAAAAGTTATTAAGTTAAAAAAGTTAAAAAAGTATTTATCTAAATATCTATATCTGTGGTGTTTAATTTTAATATACAGCCTGTCTACTAAAATCGTTAACAACTGAGACAATAAACAAAGATTTACGATTTACCAATTTATTTATGTAAGTTTTATATCCTTTGTGTGACATTATATTTTCCATGAAATGTGTGCAATTTCATTTGACCATTTATTTATTAGATTGGATTAAAAACACATGAATTAATACTAATTATTTAAAACCAAAAGGTATTTTTTCTTAAAAAAGGAAAATAGTTATCTTAAAACTTGTGTATTAACAATACTGACAGGTTAAAAATATGTATTCTAAGAAAACTTGTTCTATAAAAACTAAATCCCAAATTGTATTAAATCTTCATGTAACCTTCCGGGGCGATTGTCTTATCATATTATCCCCCAGTAACTTTTACTAAGGTAGTGAATTTCTATCCTTTTATTAATCACTGTACTGAAGGTAGCCTGATTTGCATATTTTTATTAGTACTTTTGTTTTAAATTTAAATAAAATATTGAAAGTGTTACAAATAATTTTTCTTCAATATTATGACCTTGTAAATGACAAAAGCAAAAGGAATTGTGGCTATCAGAAACATGTGCAGACATAGAAAGGTACCTATTTATTTTAGGTAGCTATCTGATTTCTTGGAATATATTAAATGTAAAGATTAATACCATACTTAACCCCGATTCCTATTGGGATTATTTTTTTTTTACTTACTCGATGATTTATTGCCATTCGGCTATGATACCAGAAGCCCACCATAGTTTTTATAAAAATATTTTGGCCCAAGATGATATATGAGAAGAGGACAATAACTAACAGAAAATGTGTCTACACTTTTTACAATTCTCTCCGTGCAAAAGTGTTGTAACTTTGAAATTCCTATTTTTTAGCACTAATATCACTTTATTTAAATTTCTATTTTTGGTTAATGTAACATAGGCTGAAAAGCATCCAAAATCATAATTAAATGTTAATTTTTCTTAAAACTTGTCTCTTATTTCGCCGATATTAACGAAAATAAACAAAATCGTCTTTATCTCGAAACTTACTTATTCTGACTTACTGCAGTCTTGCACTGAGGGTGCGATATATTTATATTTTGATTTTTATTCTTTTATTATCTTTTTGTTTTGATTTTTTTTGTTTTGTTTTGTTGATTTTTTGTGTGTTTTTTTGTTTTGTGTTCTATTTCAATTTTCTTAATTCTTTTATGTTTTTTTTATTACTTTGTGGTATACTTTTTTTGTTTTTTTCTTGGTTTTTTTTAAACCATATTAACAGAATATGCCTATATACTATTTACAACTTGTATTTTTATATTTTAACATGTTAGTAAATGCAATGAAGAATTTCCAGATTATTTGAAAATATTAAAAGATTAAGGTTTATTTGAAAACAACACTTTGGAATGAAATTTCTTTATAAGGAATTTATTAATTCCTTATAAAGTTCGTTTATATTATTAATTTGTAAATCATATTCTAATACACTCCGCGTCATAGAAAACGGGCCACCCCCAAATATTTAAAATATTTTCGAAATTATTATTTATTGCTACAAAATTAAGTATTTATTTTTTCGTATATTTAATCAATAACTCGTTTAGTATAAAATTTCATCATTATCGTAAAACATCAATCAAAAATAAAAAATTTAAGAAAAAATAGGAAATTTATTGAAAAAATCAACTTACAGTTTTTAAAACAACAAAAAACTGTATATTAAAAATAAAGCTGGTATCCATTTTTAGTAATGGCTATTGCCACCTCGATTCTGAATGACACTCCTCATTCGATTTGGCATGGAATTTATAACGTTTTGGATATCTCTTTGGAGAAAAGTGGCCCATTCCTCAATGAGTGCCATCTGGAGCTCTCCAGGTGTTGTTGGAGCAGGTATGCGACGCCTAACGTGACTTTTAAGCAGGCTACATATATGCTCAATAGGATTTAAATCGGATCTTTGAGCAGACCAGTCTATTTTTTGAATACTAACCTCGTCAAGGTACTCCGTTCCTATCCTTGCCGTGTGTGGTCTCGCATTATCCTGCATTAGCAGGAATTCGTTGCCAATAAATTCAGCATAGGACATCACATGATGTTGTAAGATTTCCGTTATGTACCTTACTGCTGTTAGCGCACCTCTGTCGATCACGACGAGATCCGTATGCGCATCAAAATAAATCCCTGCCCAAAACATTACTGAACCACCACCAAAAGTAACCCGTGGTGAACGAGTGCAACCAGCGAAACGTTCTCCAGCTCGTCTGTACACCTTACTACGTCCGTATTTGCCATAAATAGACATTCTACACTCATGCGTAAACAGTAGTTTTTTTCAAGCGTCTGCTGTCCAATTGATGTGCTCACGGGCAAAATCTAGTCTTCGACTTTTGTGAGCTGGGGAAAGTAAGGGTCCCGTTGCTGGACTGCAAGCTGTCATACCTTGCTCCCTTAATATTCGCCGAATAGTAGAAAGGCGGATTGCTGGTCCTTGAGCTTGCTGTAAATGGCCTTAAAGCATTCTAGCGGTTTGGGTCCGATTCCATAATGCAGCAAGAAGGACGACGCGATCTTCCCTAGCGGTTGTTTTCCTTTTTGGACCCGTACCAGGTCGTCGTTGGTGAGATCTTGTGACAATAAATCGTTGCTGGGTCCTTTGTACAGTTGAACGACTAACATTCAATTGTCTTGCAACTTGTCTTTGACTTAATCCACTTCCCAGTAACGTTATTTCAACCGATTTTTGAAAATTTTTCATCATTATTAACTGAAGACTACTTCACACTAAGTCGGCTACTGTAATACTGAGATGCGTTTAAAACTCATTAGAACCCTTTACAATATCAAACATTTCTTAAAACAATCGCTTCCTCGAAAATTGATCAAGTTGTAAATTCTCAAAATTGTTTTGTTTTATAGGTTCTACGGATATCCTCAATTCAGTTACATTTTACTTAAATCCATTTAACAACCCATTTAACTTAAATAACCCAAGACACATTAAAAATAAAATAATGTTAATTCAATATACAACAAAATAAATGCATAATTTTGTAGCAATAAATAATAATTTCGAAAATATTTTAAATATTTGGGGTGGCCCGTTTTCTATGACGCGGAGTCTATTCTATGTATAATATGTGTTAGATCGCCTATTTTGCTACAAGTACAATTGGGAGTATTTGATAAACCGATTTCATATAATATGGCGTAAGAGCATGATTTGCTCTCGGTCGATTAATGGTCTTTATAAAATGTCCATTAGATTCTGTGTAGAACCATCTCCTTGAGGGTATCCCAGTGTTACAATGATAAAAGTTTAAGCCAGTCTTATATTCTCCGTAATGTACATGCCAATTATTTTTACATTTTTGTCTACTAACAGTGTCAATATCTGTCGCTGGAATTAAATTTTTGTTTACTTTTTCTCCAAGCATATATGCTGATTTAGCCAAATTGTCAACGATCTCATTGCCTTTTATTCCCGAATGGCCCTTGATCCATGTAATTATTCCATTTAATCCTAATTGTATAGTTTCATAAAGAATTTGAAGAATTTTCAGTTCAATGTGGTTTATGTGTTTGTTTATGACTGTTTGAATATTGTTAAACCTGTCGTCCACGCTTTTACTGCTAGTAAATATAACATAGTTGCTAACCGGATTCAGTACTACATACTGAAGAGCAAACAATATTGCCATCATTTCTGCTGTGTATATTGAGCATTCACAGGGTAAGCTATACTGTTGATGATAATTTTTATTTTCGTGGAACATTGCACAGCCCGTTCCATTTGAATCTTTTGACCCATCAGTAAAAATGTACTGATGATTTGTCCATTTTTCTTTAATAATTGTATTAAACATATTTGGGAGTAAATGTGAGTTTAAGTGACATATCCTAACCTTTCTAGAAAATATTAGGGCGGAATTTGGCTTTTGTAGAGAATATCATTATATTTTACCGTACTTAGATAACTTTCTACCAAAGGTATAGATTTTTTAGTTCTCCAGTATCTATGGGTGAGGTCTAAAACTGATAGCTCAGTAAGATCTTGAAGGTATTTACAATTTTTGGACATAATTCGGGCTGTAAATTTCATTTTCCATTATGTCAGTTATAGTCGAAAATCGGCCTGATCATGTTACGGTAAAACGTCAAAGCAATATTTGGGTCTGCTCTCTAATTTGTTTTACAGAAAGCTCTTAAAATGTTTATTGAGTTTTCTGATTTTTTAACAATTTGATGAATGTGCCATAACAATTTTCTGTCTAGATAGTTACCAAGATACTAATACAGTTTTTTATAGGGAAATTAAATTTTCCCACATTAGCTTGCCTTGTGGAACTCTATATTTTTGTAAAAAGTAACACACCTCAGTATTTGTGTCAGAAATTGATAATCCTATTTCATCGTAGTACTGATTTACGATTTCTAATGTGACTTTCAAATTAACCTCACAGGTACTTAACAGTTTTCCTGTTGTATATAAAACAACATCATCAGCATATTGAAGAATTTTTGTATGGTTGGGTATAGTAACTTCAAGATCTATGTTGTACAGGATATATAAAATCGGGCTTAAAATACTTCCCTGTGGCAATCCAATATTAGTTAGTCGTGGGTATGAAAATTCCTTATTATTAATTTTTTTAAAAAATAGTCTGTTAGAATATAAAGATTTTAAAAAGAAAGCAAATGATCTAGGGATTCCAATATACAACATTTTTTGGTACAGGATGTCTAAATTGACATTATCAAAAGCAGCAGAAATGTCAAGGAACGCAGCTGCTGAAGACTTATTTGATGTAAAATTAAGCTGAATTGAAGTAACTAGAGCTGTAGTTGCATCTTGAGTGGACCTAGGCTTGCGAAAACCATATTGGAAACTTGGAATTATACCGTCGTGTTCTAACCAATGTTCAAATCGATTTTTAATAATTCTTTTAAATGTTTATAAAAAATATAAGGATTAGGAGATAGGTAGGTAAAAACTTGGATCACGTTCTGGTCTGCCATGTTTTTTAATTATCTTATTTGTCCAACTATTGTTAAAAATGTTTACTAGTGAAACTTTATATTCTATAGGTAAGTTGTGTAGCAGCTAATATGACACATTGTCAAAACCTGAAGAAGTATGATTTCTTTGTTCAAGGGCTCGATGCAATCTGCGGGACTGATTGGATATGTTCTTGTACAGTGTCGTCATTTGGAACCCATGCCGGGGCAATTTTTCAATGGAATTCCTGCAACCATGTATCTTCTGGATCAATAGGTCCTTTGTTGGCTTGTTTGCGGTCTCTAAAACAATTAACTTTTTGCTATACATCTTTTATTGGTTTTGTTGAGTTTAGGTTTTCGCAATATTCAATCCAATTCTTCTTTTTCTTCTGTTTGAAGATTTTCTTTCCAATAGCATCTAGTCGTTTATTATACTCCGTTAGGTTTTGGAGCGTTAGATTCTGTTTATAATTTATAAACGCATGTTTTCTCTTTTCAGCTGCTAACTGACAATAATTATTCCACCATAATTTCGGAATATGACCTTTGTTTTTTTCTATAATGGAAGAATGTTTTGGGATAGCGACGTTGGCAACCTGGTTTACATTTGTCAATAATTTTTCGTAGATTAATGGTATTTTCATTGTTTTCAAAGTACTGGTATACATCATCCAATTGGCTCTGCTAAGGTTCCATATTCTATGTTTTCTACTGGATGTGGCTTCTGCTGCGGAGAAACTTTGTGATGAAAAAATAATTGGCACATGATTAGATTTATAAGGTTCTTGCAGAGCACTCCAACGTAAATGAAAGGCAATATCTCGGGAACAAATGGTTAAGTCTACAGCAGAAAGTTTATTGGAAATACCAAGAATAGGGGACCCGTCGCTTAAATATTCTAAATATCATTATTCTATAGCATCTAGAAGATCTTTACCTAATTTATCATCAACGTCGCAGCGTCATGTCAAATTGTGTGCGTTAAAATCGCCTCCAATTATAAATGGTTTTGGTATATTTTCTAAAAAATTGATCCATTGTTGCATTAAAACTTTGTTCCTGGGTTCATTATAGAGAGAAATTATATGTAAAGGTTTCTTGAAATGTAAAATTTTCATTGAAATACACTTATATATTATGTAAACGAATACGTATTTTGAAAATTTATTTCTTTATATATTATTTTGGATTTCAAAAGGATGGCACAACCGCCGTCAGGGTGGTCAGCTCGAACACAATTAAACTCTTTAAAATTATAGTGTTTTCCCGGTTTCAACCAGGTTTCAGATAATAAAGCTATGGTGATGTCGTTTAGATGAAGTAAATATTCTAAATTATCTTTATTAGCAACTGCTGAACGACAGTTCCAAAGTAATATGTTTATTTTATTTAAGCCTGTGAATTTGATGCTAGATTTTGGTTAAAATGGTTACTAATCGCACCCTCAGTGCAAGACTGCAGTAAGTCAGAATAAGTAAGTTTCGAGATAAAGACGATTTTGTTTATTTCCGTGCTAATATCGGTGAAATAAGACACAAGTTTTAAGAAAAAAAAGTTTAATGATGATTTTGCATGCTTTTTAGTCTATATTATATTAACCAAAAATATAAATTTAAATAAAATAATATTAATGCTAAAAAAATTAGGAATTTCAAAGTTACAACACTTTTGCACGGAGAAAATTGTTAATCACTACACATTTAGTATGAGAATTTTAAAGTTACAACACTTTTGCACGGAGAAAATTGTAAAAAGTGTAGACACATTTTCTTTTAGTTTTTGTCCTCTTATCCTATATCATCTTCGGTCAAATTTTTTTATAAAAACTATGTTAGGCTTCTGGTATCATACTCGAATGGCATGCATAAGTAAGTAATTCCGGGGGTTTGGTATATACGTTTAATAAATTCCAATAAATCATCGGGTAAGTAAAGAAAAAAATAATCCCCAACAGCAATAGGGGTTTAGTATAGTATTAAACTTTACATTTAATATATTCCAAGAAATCAGATAGCTTCTTCTTCTTCTTGATGTGCCTATCCGTTACGAATGTTGGCGATCAGCATGGCAATCTTTAACTGATCTGCAGCAGCGCGGAAAAGCTGCACAGATGTTGTATTGATCCAAATTTTGAGGTTCTTTAACCAAGATGTTCTTCTTTTTCCTGGATCTCGTTTTTCAAATATTTTTCCTTGCAGAATGGCTTGAAGGAGAGCATATCTGGATTCATTTCGCGTAACATATCACATAGCTTCCTGGAATAAATAGGTACCTAATAAAACAGCTTATTGCTAGCGGCAATTTAATCTTTCTATCTCTGCACATAACATGTTTCTGATAGCCACAATTCCTTCACTTTGTAATGACAATGTCATAACAAGGTAGAAAATTTATTTGTAAAACTTTCAATATTTTTATTTAAATTTAAAACAAAAGCACTATAATAAAAATATGCAAATCACGCTACCTTGAGTGATTAACCTACAGTGATTAACAAAAGAATTGAAATTAACTACCTTAGTAAAAGTTGGGAATTACGGGGGCACAATATGATAAGATAATCGCCCCGGAAGGTTACATGAAGATTTAATACAATTTGGGATTTAGTTTTTATAGAACAAGTTTTCTAAGAATAGATATTTTTAACCTGTCAGTATTGTTGATACACAGGTTTTAAGATAACTGTTTTTCCTTCCATAAAAAAATACTTTTTGCCTATAAATAATTAGTCTTAATTTCTGTGTTTTTAATCGAATCAAATAAATGGTCAAACGACATTTCACACATTTTATGGAAAATATAATGTCACACAGAAGACATTAAACTTACACGTAGATACATAGATACACATAGATTGGTCTCGTAAATCTTTGTTTCTTGTCTCGGCCGTTAATGAATTACGTAGACGCGCTATATATTAAAATTAACCACCACAGATATAGATATTACAATAACAAATATCTTACTTTTTTCGTGCCTTTCATTGCTTATTATAGAAAACATTACAATGTTCCGTGCAAAACTGTTGTAACTCTGTTACATTAGAATTACAACAGTTTTGCACGGAACTTATGTACAAAAACGCAAAATAGTTAAACTGTTGTTGTTGTAATATTTAGCCGGTTACACATTTGAGAGTTACTAAAGCTTTACAGGGGATAGATATGCATGTTTACAATCGAATTCCATGATTACCTCATTTTCATAAGATTTTGAGTTACTGCAGTCTTGCACTAAATATTCTAAATATCATTATTCTATAGCATCTAGAAGATCTTTACCTAATTTATCATCAACGTCGCAGCGTCATGTCAAATTGTGTGCGTTAAAATCGCCTCCAATTATAAATGGTTTTGGTATATTTTCTAAAAAATTGATTCATTGTTGCATTAAAACTTTGTTCCTGGGTTCATTATAGAGAGAAATTATATGTAAAGGTTTCTTGAAATGTAAAATTTTTATTGAAATACACTTATATATTATGTAAACGAATACGTATTTTGAAAATTTATTTCTTTATATATTATTTTGGATTTCAAAAGGATGGCACAACCGCCGTCAGGGCGGTCAGCTCGAACACAATTAAACTCTTTAAAATTATAGTGTTTTCCCGGTTTGAACCAGGTTTCAGATATTAAAGCTATGATGATGTCGTTTTGATGAAGTAAATATTCTAAATTATCTTTATTAGCAACTGCTGAACAACAGTTCCAAAGTAATATGTTTATTTTATTTAAGCCTGTGAATTTGATGCTAGATTTTGGTTAAAATGGTTACTAATTATCTCAATTGCATCAGCTTTTGAAACACTAAAATTATTGTTTTGTTTAATTGAATTAACAATTGTAAGTTCCGAATCTAAAATGGCATTTATTACAGAAGAATTAAACTCTTCTGACCGTAAATCTGCAATCTTCAAGTTTTTTTTGGTAGAGTTGACTTTTAACTGAATTCTGGGCATGCTCTTAAATGTGTGGTTAAATGATTCCCCTTACAACTGAAACATACTTGTGTGAACTCAACTATTCTACAATCCTTCGAATTATTATAAGTTTCTTGGCATCTGTTACATCTTGGTTGACTCCATCGAGCAAATAGACAATAAAGGGAATGTATAGGTAGTAGGGGCAAACATATTGTTAGACAGGAAGTGCGATCTTTAGAGGCCACATTAAACAAGGAAAGAGAGTCTCTCTCCTTGTTTGACATCAAATTTAGTTGGGTTATGTTATTGTTTGTCCCAAATGTCACATGAAATCTTATTTATATTGAAGTTTTTTAACAATTGTGTCGCATTTTAGACTCTTATTATTAATCATTAATTAAAACTTTCTCGTCTAAGACACATTCTGAAAAATATTATATAGCTACTGTTAATAAGTGTCGGATAATTTAAATTTGGCGCATTCGCATTTCCAATTATGTCCGCCATCAGAGGCCACTTTTTTGTTCTCCTTTTCATAAGGATTAGATTCCCTCTTTTGTCTTATTGCTCGATGGTTGACTCCTACATTGATTTCCTAAGTGGCCGTATCTCAGACAGTTAAAGAATAACAAAACTTTCTGTTTATATATTTCGACTTCTTTATTAACCTTATTGATGACTACTTATGTATTTAGGTAAAGTTTGTGATTTGAAGGTCACAATACAAGACAATAGGGACATTATTCGACAAATTTTTCCTCATTAACAATTTTTTCCACTTTACGCGTAATTATTTTAACGGTTGCAATTTCAAATATGCAATGACTATTATACTGTTTAATTCTATTTTTAATATACTCTTCCGATAAATCTGTGTCTATATCCCTAATAACGCCTTGTCTGTGTAAAATAAATTTTGGAATATACAGATCTAAATTATTTAAACGAAATATTTTTAGAGTTTTGTTTTTAGTAAGGTTATTAGCAGTTTTATAATCTTTGCAGTTTCCTCTAATTCTATTTCGGCCAATGGCATCTATACTTAAAATCATATTGTTTGCTTCAGGAAAGTTCAGAAAATAATTTCAAAAATCTTTAAAGGATTTAGTTTACCCTTAAACTCAGTAGAGGTATCTCGATATATACATGATAGGGGCCTTGATCATTACTATTGAATAAAAATGTTTACCTTACCTGTTTTGGTACTTTATGTTGTGTTTCAAAATCGGGTAGCGGATAGGTACCCCTTTATGGTCTCGATAGATGATAGACTTACTTTAGGGAGGTAACGTTCTTGATTACGCGAGCTTCTTGTTTTTCCTCCATTCCCTACGTAGGTAAAACTAGGCCCAAACCCTAGTATTATCCTACCTAAACGTCAAATTCCTTACCTATACCCCCCACACGCCAACCCCTTTGCCAGCGTGGTGAAATATTTATCGGCTGAAGGAATAAACGCCGACAGAAAATTCTGATCCTCCTAGCAATGGGGTTTAGCAATGGACCAGCAACTTATTCTTGGAAAAAATGGTAACGCTAAAAATACCGAAACCAAGCCTCGGGATATGGATGAAACTAACGGACGACGACAATGGCAACGAAAACTGACACTGATTTGTGGTACATGGAACGCATAAGGAATTAGAAATAAAATCGAAGATGTTATCGAAGAAATGAAAAAACACAAAATGGACTTCGCTAAACTCTCAGAAACAAAAAAAAAGGACAAGAAAAAGAAACCCAAAATCTTAATAGATATATACATATACACACGGGAGTTAATAAGGAAGAACATGCCAAAAAAGGAGTATCAATACTTATATTGATGAAATACAAAAATAATATATCAAACTGGCAAGCTATAAATGAAAGATTTATAAAGATCAACCTCAACCTAAAAGGATCAAAAATAACAATAATAGGCACATATGGTCCGAATGATGATGCACGAATAGAAGAAAAAATAAAATACTGTGAAGTCCTCGATGAAACTATATGTGAAATAGGTCAAACAAGGGAAACTATTATACTAGATGAGAATACACAAGAACTGGTAGAAGAATAAATGATAAAACAATAGGATCATATGGAGAAAACATTACAAACGACAATGGCAAAAACTTAATAGAAATGTGTAGACACAACTCACTAAGGATCATGAATGGGTATTTCAAACATAAGGAAATATATACACATATATATGGACTCAGCCTACTAGAAACTTAAGATGAGTAATTGATTACCTAATAATGAAACAAAAATCCAAAGTAAAAGTGCATGATGTACGAGTGTTTCGATGAGCCGAATGTGGAAGTGACCAACCATCTAGTAAAAGACAAAATGATACTAACTCTAAGCAGAAATGGTAAACACCAACAAAATTAAAATCTAAATGAAAATCACTCAGCAGAAGTTAAACAACTGCACTATAATGTAACAAGCTAAGACAACGATAGTACTAGAGAATTGTATAAAAAAAGGTTGGAGCAACAACTACCACAGAAATTCAAATATAAAACAACAGAAGAATTACATAGATTAATAAGAAAAGGAATACATCAAGCGGCCAAAAAAGCTTTAGGTATAAGAGTAAACAAACTCAGAAAGACAAATAATTATGAAAAATTTTTTGAAATTATTTTGTCTAACTTTCCTGAAGCAGACAATATGATTTCAAGTATAGATGCCATTGGCCGAAATAGAATTAGATTCAAATGCAAAGATTATGAAACTGCTATTAACCTCATTAAAAACAAAACTCTAGAAATATTTCGTTTAAATAATATAGATCTGTATATTCCAAAATTTATTTTACACAGACAAGGCGTTATTAGGGATATAGACACAGATTTATCGGAAGGGTATATTAAAAATAGAATCAAACAGTATGATAGTCATTGCATATTTGAAATTGCAAACGTTAAAATAATTACGCGTTATAAATAAGGTTAATAAAGAAGTTGAAATATATAAACAGAAAGTTTTGTTATTCTTTAACTGTCTGAAATACGGCCACTTAGGAAATCAATGTAGGAGTCAACCAAGATGTAACAGATGCCAAGAAACTTATAATTCAAAGGATTGTAGAATAGTTGAGTTCATACAAGTATGTTTCAGTTGTAAGGGGAATCATTTAACCACACATTTAAGCGCATGCCCAGAATTCATACGACAAAAATTAATAAGGGGACTATGGGTTTAACAAACAATAATTTTTACGATGCAAATACACAGGTGCCTAAGAATTCATATGTTAGTTTTCTTAGGACTAATACAGCCAACAATGATACAAATTCTCCACATAATTCACAACCTTCTACTTCCTCCCAGGGAAATAATTTTGCTAAATTTATATTTAATCCTTATACAAACACCAGTACGCCGAATAAAAGGCAGAAACCAAATAATTTAGACCCAACTAATATAGCTAGAAAAGAAATAGTATCTACAGTTTTCCCTCCAAAATATCATAAGGGAATAGTTAAAAGTCAACTCTACCATAAAAATCTTAAACACTGCAGATTTACGGTCAGAAGAGTTTAATTCTTCTGTAATAAATGTCATTTTAGATTCGGTTCTTGTAATTGTTAATTCAATTACACAAAATAATAATTTTAATATTTCAAAAGCTGATGCAATTGAGATAATTAGTAACAATTTTAACCAAAATCTACCATCAAATTCACAGACCTTAATAAAATAAACATATTACTTTGGAACTGTCGTTTAGCAGTTGCTAATAAAGACAATTTAAAATATTTACTTCATCAAAACGACATCACCATAGCTCTATTATCTGAAACCTGGTTCAAACCTGGAAAACACTATAAGTTTAAAGAGTTTAATTGTGATCGAGCTGACCGCCCTGATGGATATGACGGTTGTGCTATCCTTTTGAAATCCAACATAATATATAAAGAAAGAAATTTTAAAAATATGTATTCGTTTACATATAAGTGTATTTCAATAAAAATTTTACATTTCAAGAAACCTTTACATATAATTTATCTCTATAATGAACCCAGGAACAAAGTTTTAATGCAACAATGGATCAATTTTATAGAAAATATACCAAAACCATTTATAATTGGAGGCGATTTTAACGCACACAATTTGGCATGGGGCTGCGAGGTTGATGATAGATTAGGTAAAGATCTTCTAGATGCTATAGAATATTGATATTTAGAATATTTAAAAGACGGGTCCCCAATCTTGCTATTTTCAATAAACCTTCTGCTGTAGACTTAACCATTTGTTCCCGAGATATTGCCTTTCATTTTCGTTGGAATACTCTACAAGAACCTTATAAATCTAATCATGTGCCAATTATTTTTTCATCACAAAGTTTCTCTGCAGAAGAAGCCACATCCAGTAGAAAACTTAGAATATGGAACCTTAGCAGAGCCAATTAGAATACGTATACCAGTACTTTAAAAGCAATGAAAATACCATTAATCTACGAATAATTGTTGACAAATATAAACCAGGTAGCCAACGTCGCTATCCCAAAACATTCTTCCATTATAGAAAAAAACAAAGGTCATATACCGAAACTATGGTGGAATAATCATTGTCAGTTAGCAGCTGAAAAGAGAAAACATGCGTTTGTAAATTATAAACAAAATCTAACGCTCCAAAACCTAATGGAGTAAAATAAACGACTAGATGCTAATGCAAAGAAAATCTTCAAAGAGAAGAAAAAGAAGAATTGGATTGAATTTTGCGAAAGCCTAAACTCAAGAAAACCAATAAAAGATGTATAGCAAAAAGTTAATTGTTTTAAAGACCGCAAACAAGCCAACAAAGGACCTATTGATTAAGAAGATACATGGTTGCAGGAATTCCATAGAAAAATTACCCTGGCATGGGTTTCAAATGACGACACTGTACAAGAACATATCCAAACAGTACAAAGACAAAACAACAATTTTGACGAATCTTTTCATTTATGGGAATTGATATGAGCTTGATAAAGGTGGAAAAAAACCACCGAAAACCACATTGTTTAGTGATTGAACTTGAAAGATGGTTAAGTTGTATTGGATAAATAATTTTTAACGAAAAAATGCAATATTAGATTGTATATAAGATTAGCGAAAATAGCGAATATTTGTAGCAAATATATGTAAAATAAAATGAATTCAAATAACAATTGGCAGATTTTATATCTTATATTGTCAATTCTATATGAGATTCACTTACCCTTTTGTCTGTCACCGCAGGGGACGTGATAAAATGGTCTAACGTCAATCATCTGCCTCTGGGTGCTCTGTAGAGGGCTTCGAGAACGTCTACGAAAGCACCTCTACCCAAGTCTATTTTCTGGGTACAGACTTGTAGAAATTTCAGCTGATGTACCCGTCTTGAAAAAGACGGGTTATTTCTTACACGACAAAAAAATATTTTAGTCGAAATAATCCCATCAGGTTCTCTTCTCTCGGTGGCTTGCCTGGATAAAGGCAAGTTATTTCTTACATAACCAAATGAAGGTCGAAATAAAACACCAAAGTACTGTTGAAATAAAATACTCAGCCACAGAGTATAGGAAAGCTAAAAACAAGAAAAAGCCCCGAGAGCACTAAGCTCTCGGAGAGCCCGTGAAGGACTGACTTGATTGACCTGAAAATCGCCTATTTTTATACTTTCCGCAGTAGCGATTAGGGATTTCCAGGTCAGGGAGGGGCCAACGGGAAAAATAAGGGGCGGGGCGATGCGTCTCGAACGTGAACTAGTCGCGTCCGAGAACATGTCTATGGTCGGCCTGGCTGGGGTTGGCGTGAGATACACTGCTGTGGTGATCTGCTTGGCGCTTGCTTCCGTACAGGACGAGAGTTTTTTGAAGAGTGGTCGATCATATGCAAAGGGGCACGTATCTATTACCCCAAATCGACTAGAGGGTACTGTTTTTAGAGACCTCCTTGAATAGCCGTAAATTAAACTTAAAGTGACATTCTTTACTTGCTACACAAAGGCGGATACGTTTTCTTAAGGAATCTGAAGTGTTTTGGGTTGATATATGTTTCCCAAAAACATGTTGAATTTTAGACAAGTGAATTCTCAGAACTTGACAATAATTAATCAGCCAATTTGAGTTCGAGAATTTAAAAATAAACTAAAGCCATATTGCAATTAGGTAATATATGATGATTAAATAAAATTTAAAACTAAATAAGGTCATATTCGCAACAATAAAAATAAAATATTTAAATTACTTGACACTTTTCCAAACATTCTCCGCCCCAAAACGAATGTTTTTTAAGAAACAACTACAATAATAAGAATAAAAACGAACACTAAATTATAATAATAATAGAAATGAAGAAAGATATAGTTGTTAACAAATAGGTAGTGGACAGATCTTGACCACCGGACGTTGTAGGATGCCATCTGAAGCTGTCCTCAGAGTAACAACCCGTGCAATACCGTCGGTGCCATAATGCAACTCAATGATTCTGGCCAACTGCCAGCGAAGAGGAGGCTGTTGTTCATTTTTTATGAGGACTAGCGAACCTTTAACGAGAGATGGGGTTGGACTATGCCATTTAGATCGCTCTTGAAGAGAATGAATATACTCTTTAGACCATCTTTTCCAAAAATCCCCCTTTATCCTTTGAATTAACTGCCAACGATTCAGACGGTTAATTTTTAAAGCGCTTAGATCTGGATCGGGAATTGAATCCACTAAGGGTTCAAAAATCAAAAAATGACCAGGAGTCAGTGCCTGCAAATCATTAGGGTCAGAGCTTGCTGCACACAAAGGACGAGAATTAAGAACTGCCTCGATTTGAGTCATAAGAGTATAGAACTCCTCATAAGTCAGAATTTGTGTACCCAAAACACGATACATATGGTTCTTGAATGATTTGACGCCAGCCTCGGCTAACCCATTAAAGTGAGGGGCACCGGGCGGATTAAAATCCCAGGTAATAGAAAGAGTCTCAGCAGCAGATCGAGCTAGTTTTATGATTTCGTTGCTGGCTCCCTTAAAATTGGTACCTTGATCACTCCTAATAGTTAGGCACTTACCGCGTCGAGATACAAATCTACGAAAGGCAGCCAAAAAGGACTCAGAACTAAGATTTGAAGTTACTTCCAGATGAATGGCTTTTGTACTCGTACACACGAATACACAAACATATCCTTTGTATGTTTTTGCACCTCTATGTTTGGACATTAATAACGAGAATGGTCCTGCAAAATCCACACAAACAGACAGGAAAGCACGTAACGGAGTAACTCGGACAGTTGGCAAGTTTGCCATAAAAGGGGTTGTAAGATTTAGGTCGGCATCTAAAACAACGAATGCACTTCGACAAACAGCGGTGAATGGCACTTTTCGGAGACAGAATCCAAAAGCGCTGAAGTAATAAATAATGCATAGCCTTTAAACCAGGGTGCAGATGAGTTTGATGAGTCCACTCGATGATTAAATCGGTCAAACGATGAGTTTTCGGTAATAGCAATGGATGTTTTACATCAAAAGACAACTTAGACTTTTGTAATCGACCTCCTACTCTCAAAAGACCATATTCATCAATAAAGGGTGCGAGTTTACGAAAAGGTTTGGGTAACAGCGAATTTTGTTGAATTTTGAGAAAAATATCCGAAAAAAACGTCAGCTTGTACATGCTTAACAATGTATCGTAACGCAGATTCCATCTCTAAATGACTGTTCAGGGAATCTGAAGAGGCAGCATTGTTTTTTCTTTGAAGTTTAGCCACGAATTTTAAGACGTAAACCATGACTTTCTGAATTTTTATCAGGGACGAAAATTTTGAAAGTAAAGTAGAGATGATATTATCCGAAATGACCGGTATCAATGATAATACAGTGGGCAATTTTTCTTCTAACATTTCCGTGGGATGGGAGGTGTGAAAATTAACCTGAGAGGGCCAACACTCGCTTGACTTTGAAAGAAAACCAGGACCCCGCCACCAGAGGGAAAATTGTAGTAGTTGTGTCGGTGTCAAACCCCGACTAGCACAATCAGCAGGGTTTTGATTAGATGGCACGTAATGCCAAGAAGAACATGGTATAAGTTCTTGTATGTGCCTTACCCGATTGGCAATAAAGGTTTTCCATTTATGCGGAGAAGAATTAATCCAGGTAAGAGCAATCGTGGAATCCGACCAAACATGAATATCGGAAAAAGAAAAGATATGCTTAAACGACTCTTTAATGAAGGCGACTAGATCCGCCAGCAATACAGCTGCCAACAGTTCCAATCTTGCAATAGATTGTGTCTTCAGAGGAGACACTCGACATTTAGCACACACAAGTACAGTCTCAAATGTGTCAGAAGTATTAAATCGGAAATATACAACGCTGGCGTATCCTAACTCTGAAGCATCGCAGAATCCATGAATCTCGACTTTAGAAGATTTATTAAAGCCGAAGTGTCGAGGGATTTGAATGTTCGCAAGGTCAGGTAACTCGATTTTAAACTGATGCCATACCTGTTGTATTTGTTCAGGTGGTTCATCATCCCAAGATACATTGGATTGCCACAACTGTTGCAGCAGACGTTTGGCCTTTAAAAGACACGGGGAGATGAAACCAAGAGGATCAAAAATACGACTGATTTCCGAAAGAATAGCCCGCTTTGTACAAGTTTTGTCAAGGGGACAGTAAGAATAAGAAAAGACGTCAGTCGAAGGGTCCCATTTCAGGCCTAGCACCTTAATAACGGAAGGTTCCTCTTTGTCAAACGAACAAGATGTCAGAATATCAGAACCAAAATCTTGGAGTAGACTGGGATGGTTGCTGGCCCATTTGCCTAGCTCAAAACCACCAAGCTTTAAAAGTTGAATGAGCTCTAACTGTAGAGAGCGGGTAGATGACAGAGAATCACTTCCTAATAGACCATCGTCAATATAAAAATGTCGCATTAAAGCTTGTGAAGCATTAGGGAAACGAAACTCTGCCGACTCAGCTAACTCTTGTAAAGTTTTTAATGCGACATAAGGTGAAGAAGAAACACCGTAAGTAACAGTACGTAAAAAGTACTCTTGAAGAGGTTTAGAAGAATCCGACCTCCAGAGAATTCTTTGATAATTCCAAAATTCTTTGTTTACGTTAATTTGTCGATACATTTGCTTTATATCGCATGTGAAGCAGTAACGAAAATATCGAAAATTGAGTAAAAGCGAAGAGATGTCCTTTTGAAGTTTAGGACCTGTATATAGGGTATCATTGAGAGACACACCTCGAACGTCACGTAGACTGGCGTCGAAGACAACACGAATTTTGGAAACAAGAGATGAATTAACAATTTGTTTTTTGAAAACTGCGTGATGAGCAAAATAATACGAGGTAGGTGATTTAAAATCAGATTCAGGAACCGGGACCATATGTTTCGAAGTAATATAGTCATTCATAAACTCAACATATTTCTCTTTGAGATCCGGAATTTTCTTAAACCGATTCTCTAATACGCAAAAACGACGATATGTTTGAGAATAAGTATCGCAAAAGACAGGATTGGGTTGTCGAAACGGCAGATTAACAGAAAATCTGCCTGTTGACTCTCGGAAAGTAAATGCCTTGTAAATATCCTCACAAACTTGATCGTCCTGGGACAAAATGGCAGGTTTAGATATATTTTCGACTTCCCAAAATTTTTGTAAAAGACTATCTATGTTTGTATCCATAGACGTATGTAAAGAGGTAAAATTACAATTTGAAAGGGCCGTAGAGACTCGCCCTTGTAGCACATAACCGAAAATGGTTTCTAAAGCGACAGGTTGGTTTGGTTCGCCAAGAATTCGACCCGACTTTAAAAAGAGAGGAACTAATTCAGCCCCTATCAGCATGTCTATCGGACCTGGTTGATAGAATGTGTGATCTGCTAATTTCAGATCACGAATATGAGTAAGATCGTGAGGATTGATAAATACCTTAGGTTGATTTGAACACACCTTTTTCACAATTATTGCGTCCAACGAGAAGATCGGGCCGTCACGATCACATGGTTTAATATGACAGAACGTGGTACCCTGAGTGGTACACGTCGACATTCCGTTTAGACCTTCCACTGGGATTGATAAATTATTACGGGAAAGACCTAAGCGCCGAAAACAACTGTCTGAAATAAAATTAGCCATCGAGCCTGTATCCAGTAAGATACGAATTTTCTGAAAATCACCGTAGACATCTTTGATATGTATCAAACATGTTGATAATAATACCGACGAGAATGTTAAACGTGATTGTGTGGAAAGGTTAGCGTTTATTAGAGACGTCGGCGCAAAACTAGACGTAGAGGTTTGAGGCGTCTCTAATGTAGAGTTGTGGTTCTCATTAGAAGATTGTATTTGAGGAGGCGGTTGACTGAATAAACAAGATTCGTTGGAACTTGGATAGACATGAAGAAAAGTGTGATGTCGTGATTGGCAAACCCTACATGTGCTCGAAGAAGCACAGTTTACGGCGGAATGATGTGCACCCAAACAGTTCAAGCATAAATTATGGCGTTTAGCCAACGAAATACGTTCCTGCGCCGTTTTAGCAAGAAAGAATGAACATTTATATATAGGGTGAACACCAGAACACACGACACATTTACCCCCTTGATAAGTCACCTTCGGTCAATTGGTGGCACTGACAAAACTAGATGTGAATGGTTTTTTATTAGACTGATGAGAAAATGATCGCGAGTGAGACTGGGTAGAAAGGGTTAATGAATTAAACTGAACCGACTCCAAAGCTATACATTGTCTTTCTAAAAATGAAACCAATTGCCTGTAAGCCACATTAAGTTTAATGTTATTATTATTAGGGATTATTATTATTATTAAGGATTCTACAAAGTTTTGAAAAAGCTTTTCTAATAATAATAATAACATTAAACTTAATGTGGCTTGTAGATCAGCCCTAACAATTAATAATCTTTATTCGAAGATAAAAGATAAGACTCCCATAGATAGGCTTGTAATATTGTCTACAACATTCCATGTCTCTCTTGCAACAATTCCTACATCGGCCAAACATCTCAATTATTGAAATCACGTATTACACTATACAAAAGTGATTCTCGACTTCACCCTGACCGCTGTGCATTAGCCAAACATGTCCATTCCACTGGTCATCACATGGACTATACGAACACTACAATTCTCCACCGTGAGAGCAATAAATCTAAAAGAGAGTTCATTGAAATGTCTTATATTTTCCTTAACGATTTTTCCATCAATGTTAAGAGTGGCATTAAGAATCTAAGCGATATATACCACTTCTTACTTAAATCAGATACCAAGAACAATACAACATCACAGATAACCAACTTGACTGATATATCTAATAACAACTAACCTACTTTAATAATAATTTTCATTAACAAAAAAAGATAACATTCCCTTGCTTTTCTTAGATACATCTTAATAAGATATTATTACAATAATACATGAACAATTTACTAATTAAAAAAAGAATTTCAATTAGAAATTCTAAACTAATATCTCCCCAGACTGAGATCTAACTTCATCGGTTTTACCAATGAACCTTAACGACATTCATATCAAAAGAACTACTTGTAATTGTTTCGGCGCTTGCGTTTCTATGAAAACAGAAGCTCACATTCAAACTTTACAACAATTAAAAATTTAGTTATTGCCGATAATTCAAAGAATTACTTCCTTTAAATGTAGTTACATTGGGTTTTTCGATTGTCCTTGGGTAAACCTTTGCGTTTTAAGTTCAAAGCTACCATACATTTCCAACGTTCACAAATAAACTTTTTTGCACATAGTAACAAAAAAACACCACTATGTTGTTAGTAGCTAAAGTTTTTTAACATCATAACTCGACATTTCTAAAATTTCACGGTAAGGTAAATGTTTTTTATTAGATAATCGTCCCTACCATTTCCAACTATCGAATGTGAAAAATCGGGTTTTTCAGATTCGATACCTTGCCCTTGCATTAAACGTGATACATCTTGTAGCAAAATATCGAAATTGTAGCTTGATCAGAAACGCGGGAAATATTCTGTCTAAACCATCGAATATGAACATTTTGTCATTTTGGTTTGGTCAAAATATCGAATATGCTGCAAACTGACGAAAATTGAATATTCGATATTTTGTTTTGTATAAATATAACTAAAGGCATATATATGTACAATGCAAAATGACGAATGTGTCACATTCATTACCTTCAGAGCGAAAGGCAACAACTATATCGAAGTGGCAAACAATATAAGAAGAAAAATTGCATAGAAGTTCCAGCAAAAGAAATAGGACCAAATCCATGTCAACCAAAGAAATGCACTAATCGCTGTGACGATATATCTGAGGAAAGAAGATTGAATATTTTAATTACTTTTGGTCACTATCTCCACAACGACGTCGCGATTGGCTTGTTTCGATGTCAAAGAAAAAATCTGTTAAGAGAAAGAGAGTAAAACAGGAAAGCAGAAAGTCCAATACATTTCTATATTTTATTAATGAAGGTGAAGGACAACGTCAAGTTTGTCTGAAGTTTTTATTATCTACTTTAAATGTATCACATAGATATGTGTATTACACACTCTCTAATGCTTGTTATGGTTTGGGAAAAGAGGATATGCGAGGAAAAACTATCCCTCCGAATAAAACAAAAGAAGAAGTGTTGAACTCTGTAAGAAACTTCATTACAAGTTTGCCAGCAGTGCCGTCACACTATGCAAGAAAAGACTCCACCAAACTTTATTTGCCCAATGAGTTTAAGAATATTACAAATCTTTATAATCTATATAAGAAAAGAGAAATAGAAACAGGTATAGATGTTGTGTCATAGAGGTTATTTAGAAAAATATTTACGAACGAATTCAATATCGGAATTCATATTCCCAAGAAAGACAAATGTGTCAAGTGTGTTGGTTTCGAAAACAACCCTAGATCGGAAACTGAAGTAGAAAAGCAAGAACATGATAAAGAAAAAGTTGAAAGTAAGAAGAGATTTGAATATCACCAAAAAATTCATGAGAAAAATAGAAGTAACCTGTGTGTCTCCTTCGACTTACAGAAAGTTTTAAATACACCGTACGGAGAAAGTATGTTACTTTATTACTTCAGAAAATTGGCATTGTATAACTTTACTTTCTATGAAAGTACAACAAGGAAAGGCCACTGCTATTATTGGAATGAAAGCCAAGGAAAGAGAGGAGCTAACGAAATAGCCACATGTCTAGTATCGTTCATGAAAAAAATTGATGACCGTGGGAAAATCACGAAACTACTGCTTTATTGTGACTCATGCCCAGGTCAAAATAAAAACCGTACTGTTTTGGCCTCTCTCCACTACAACTTGATGTCCTGCAAAAATATAAATGTGATCCAGATTAATTATCTTCTGCCAGGTCACTCCTACATGCCAGTTGACAGCATGCATTCTGTCATAGAAAAAAGCGTAGCTAAGCATATTATTTGGGCACCTTCACAATGGCCAACTGTTTTTGAATTAGCTCGTAACATTCCTGAACCTTATGCAGTTCACCCCATGTTTCATAAAGATTTCATTTCATGGGATGACATATCAGACAAATGTTTTAAAGGAAATCTTGCAGGAAAAATAAGTAAAATAAGAGTGGCTACATTTAAGAAGTCTGAACCAACTAAGATGTATGCAAAATTTTCAATGGCTTCAGATGCTCAAGAGATCATACAAATCAGCGGTAAAGTAAAGAATCCACCAAATTGCACCTTATATCCAACATCTTTGTCAATTTCCAAACAAAAATATAACGATCTGAATAAATTGTGCCACTCGAATGTAATACTCTTGCAATATCATAGTGAATATTTAAATCTACCTAGAGTGTAAATGATGTCCTTCCAGAAACTGACGAAGAAGATGGACTTCAACTTTAATATTGCTGATGTGTTTTTTATTGTTTTTGTCAACAAACCTCAAAAAACCTTTTTTTTTGTACTAATAAAGTATTTTCCATTAACTTGAACTATTTCTTTTCGTCTTTTGATGTAAAATGTCTAGAATATCTAATAATGATGCAATAAATATAATACAATAATATTAGAATTTAAACCGAGAATGACTTATATTCTTGTAATTTTCACAAAAGACACTTCTAATAGCATGCATCTCATAACATAAATACATTATAAAACATTTCACCTTGTCACAAAGTTACTCATATTTGGTAAATTAGCCGTTTTCAGTTACCTGGTTATGTAATGCATCATGTTTATAATACATTTCTCCTGTTTGCATTCAAGAATCACTTTGTATAATGCGCCATTAATTTTAAAACTAGATAATATTTCTTTTAGAAATTTATAGCATAAAAGGATTCTACTATATAACAATTATTTTCCTAAGATTTGTCAAGATAGTATGCTTACAACAAAAATTATGATTTTTTTTTCAAAATTTCAAACTTTAAACGGTTCTCCTGTAAAATTCACAATTGGCGTATTAGCTGTTTTACCTTTCAAGCGTCGATATATATATACGTTGTGTTTCATTCAGACTGGTTGTATTTGGATTAATCCATCAAATTGATTGGAATTAGAGTACTTACAGAAAGATCCATTTCGGCATCACTTTGATTCTCGAATATATTTCCAGACATAGCTGATTTTGTGGGTTTTTTACGGTCAGGGGTTTCCCCTCGCTATTGACACTCATATGGTAGCTGGTTCAATTAACTATATAAAACAATAAAAAAATGGGCGGTTTCTGCATTCTCGATTATTGCTGTACCAAAGGCACGTTTGTTTCTATGAATACCACTACGGAACTGTATTTAATACTGTTTATATCTCTAAAAATTTGTAAGGAACTTTAAAAAGTGTGTTTAACAAACGACAGTTTTTTGACGTTTTTTGAGTTTTTAAGTAGTTCTATTCTACTATTTTCAGTAAAATCTATTTGCTTCAAAACTAGTTAACTTTAGTTACAATACTAAGAGATAGAAGAAGAGCTGTCACACTTTAACCTACATTAGCTTGTCAAATTTACCTCTTAAAAAGTTTATTAGATAACAAAAAACTAAGTTTTTACCAGTTCCTCTCCTAATAAGTGATGTAGTGCCAATAAGTGCCCCCTTTTAAATTTAATTGTTTTGTCTTTTTGTCTTTTGTCTTTTTGATTGTGTTCTGTTTGTTCCTAAGTGCCCTTAATTGTTTTAATTTTAATAATTTTAACATATCTGACATCACAATTTTCTGCCAAAACAGAAATCAAGTTACTTTGTCAAAATTTGATAATTACAAGTTAAACAAATTGCACACACACAAAATTGTACATCTAACTTCATTCACTGTCATATAATTATTCTTCTAATAAAAATTTCAATCAATTAACACACATTTCTAAAATATATCTTTGGAATTAATGTAAATAACTTTTAATAATTTAAATAATATAAAATATCACTTTCATTTAACAAACAATCACATAATAATTATCAAACAGTTACAATAAAAACTGAAGATCACCCATTACCAGCAATACAGGATAATTTAAACTATGTTTTCCAAATCATTAACTAATAACACTTGTACCGGCATGTAAATAGTATTTTTTTCATTTACTAATTTATTACAATTCAATAGATTATCTTTTCCAATTTGTGGGTTTTTTCTTTAACTGCTTAATTAATTTTTATTCTTATTGATAAACACAGACATGTAATATTGGCATAATTACTGTAATCTTTATCTTTATAAGACAGCACCCTAATATGGGCTTTTTCCAATTTCAGCATTTAATTTACTTGGTACCGTTTGACCTGTAGACGCTTTGCAAATTGTAGAAAGCGCAACCGGTCGTTTTGGTAGTAAAATTAAATTTATTGTGGATAAGTCTTATTTTATTTTTTTTTACCCCTTTCTTATAGTCTTTAAAAACGTAATTTTTTTGTTGGTCTCGATATTTTTGAGCAATAGTTGTGCAACTGTATAGAGCTTTTCTTATTCGAAAGCCATTACGAAGGCCATATGGTTTCTTAATAATGTCTTCTTCGCACTGTCCAAAAATTCTTGTATGTATCACCGTAAAAACTGTTTTGAATCGTTTAGACATTAACATGATAGGTCTATAGTCATTGCAGTGTTTGGGATTTTTGATTTTTGTTAGCGGAACAAAGCTACGATATATAGCTAGGAATAGCTAAACTATTCTGTAGATATCTTACTGGATTTGTATATGCTGTTAAAGAGTAGAGTTATTGCGATTAAATTGTCCTAATGTATAACTTAATAAAATATTTAGTCCATATTTGATTTGTATTATCTGAGTTGTTAATAGGTTTATCGTTCTAGACAATCAATCGGTAAGCTGTTTCTGTTCGTGGCATTTAAAATGCCCGTTTTTGTAAACTATAACGATTCTGTTTTTTTTTTCTGCATTGCTTCCATCTAAATGCAAGTTAATTAAGTCTAAGTCTTTAATGTTATTCATTAATTTGTTTTTCTCTGTAATTATCCTGGTTGTTATATTTAAATTTTCTTCTTTGTTTCATGGTTTCCAGTATTTTTTGAGTCATAAAAGGCTTGCAGCTTTCTTTTTTCTATTCAATAGTTTTGATCTGTCATTCTAACATAATGTTTGATTTTGTTTCCTATAATGTTTAGATTCTTGGCTTTTCACTTCTAATTCTATTCTTTGCATTTTTGATACTGTCACTAGGTATTTGCTTTAAAATTTTGAATGTTATTAGATACCTTTTTTACCATCAGTTACATTTCTAAGACAAATAGGTTCTAAGTTTCAGGTTAATTAATATTAAGTCGATATTGAGACTTTACTATTAACATTTATATTGCCTTATTTTATTCGCTTACGATCTAGTAGTTATATGTAGAAATAAATCCTAGTTGATAGTTATTTTCTGTGTAATAATTCTGGAAAAGGATTCTCAACAATTGTAAAAAAGATTAAATTCTTTAATTACTATATTTAAAAGGATTTATTGTTCTAAACCATATTTTATATTAACTTATTTTTGAATACACTATAATATGGAATATTCTTTTAGAGTCATTTGGAGTTTCTTTTACAGTTAATATAATTTTCTATCTGAAATATCACGTTTGTTTTCAAACCAATTGTATAGCCAAATATATAGAAGATAATTTTACCATAACTGAAAATCACGAAGAATATCTTGAAAACTTTGTATACCAGGAAAACGTTTACAGTAATTTGAAGAAAGCTGTCGGCAATTATTTAAGTATTAAAAGGAAAGTATTATATATATATATATATATATATATATATATATATATATATATATATATATATATATATATATATATATATATTATATTTATTGTTGTGGTCTATTTTAAACTATATTAATGATTGTGGATGTAATCTACTATAAATAATTAATTAAGTAATTATCTAATTAATCAAAACAAATCAAACATAAATAAATTGTATATCTCAGGGCTAAATCACACTATCAATACTTACTTTCTTTTGTGGCTTCAAAATATTTCTCAGTGGCTTCCTAATAAAGATAGGAAAAAATGAATAAAATAATATACACAGGAATTTCAATTCTAAATTATAAAAGTCATTTATTTTATCAAACTGCAATAAATGTTTAATATTGTAAAGTTTATTATTTATTATTCTCTCTTTATTTTTATTTTTCTATCTTATTTTCTTTTATTTCCAAATTTTGTTTGGTATTAAAATTTTATTTTATTAATATTCTCTTATAAAAAAACTCTGTAATGTTGTCTAAGTAACAATTTTGTTTGAGGTTAATGATCTTATAATAGTGAAATGTGTAGTCCAATATGCACTGTGGTGTTTAACATGCAAATCATGCATTCATGTCATAACAGACTTAAACTGACCTTCGCTGATGATTAGCCAATGTCTACAATTACCTCTCCTTATTTGCTGATGTTGCGATCCAAATAAACTTGTCCACGTTTCCCAAAAATGTCCCTGCTTCTCTGCAATCTCGTTCTCATTTCTCTTGCTCTGCCTCGTACAGTACTCGTTCCGGCTTTCTCCTGATGCGGTATTCCAACCTTTTGAAATACTTAAATATTACTGGATACTTTAGAACTCCAGGAGTTAGATCTTCTCTCGAATTCGCCTAATTCCTTATTCCCATGATATGATACTTGTCACTTTTCACAAATAAACCCGCTTTTCAAAATCATTCCCTCTCATGAGTTAACAGTATTGGTGTTTCTTTCTAACTAGAAGGTTAGCTCGTGAAGCGCGCTTGATTACATTTTGCTCGAATTTAGGTAGGTTTGTTTTGGTTTGTTATTTCATAAACTCATAGATAAGGTAAGTACAAGTTTATAATTTTATAATTTATAACTCTTTCGACGGGGATGCTTCCTCGTCTTCAAAAGACCCACTAGATGGAAACGGTAGGCAAAACGAAATGGAAGTTGATATATAATTATATAAAATATATAATTTAGACAATATGTTTCGAGTGACACTGGACCGTACTATATTGTTGTAGAACCAGTCGATAAAAATAGTCGATTATCAGCTGTTAAAGTTGGTCATTATCTATTTAAACATTCTACTTTTAATAAATATGTTATTGATATAAAATTGATTGGAAGAAATAAGGTAAAAATTATTTTTAAGACATAATATTGCAAATGCTATTTTACAACATAAATTAATGGTGTGTATAAGTCTTTATTTCATTTTTGATGTTTTGTTAGTAAGTAACAATCAATGTTGCTCAGTTTATCTATGTCAGACTTTTTATTTATACAAGACGTATTGGGTTTTATGAAACACATTTCCAAGAAAACACGTTTTAAATGGTTTTTTTCCTTTGCCAAAATACAGGAGTCCTCGAAATTAAATTCATGTTTTAACGTTAATGCATGTTCTGTAAGCGCACATGCATTAATTTTTTTGGTTTTTATGTCGCTGCGATCTGAGATCACCCTTCTGTAAAAATTACGAGATGATTTACCAATATAGATGTTTTAATAATTGGCACACGATATAGAACAAACAACATTTGATGACTCCTGTATTGTGAAAGGATCCTTTGTCTTTGTGTACAACTTTGATACCGTTTTCACCTTCTTAGTTGCAATTTTTAAGCCACTAACATTTTTGAAAATGTTCATTAACTTAGGTGTCAGAACTGGAATTTAAGGTAGGCAACGGTACGTTATTTTAGATTGTGGTAGCTTTGATGTATTGTGTGTCAATGTCGGTGTCAGTTGTCGGACCTCATTATTATGAAAATTTTAGCTGTCAGAAAATTGCAAAGGAAAAGGAGAACCAAAAATGAGTTTATTTAAAAGCCCTATGGGATAGGAGTCCCTCAGTAGTATAGATCTCAACTTTTTTAGTCCCTTGTCTCTGAACTCGATGTGTGATAAGTTGATAACCCTAGTTTTGAGGGCCAAAACCAAATTTGTTTTCATCTTAGATGGATGCTGAGAATAAAAGTATATGAAACGGTTACTAAAACAAGATTTACGATACCACTCCGTCTTTAGCATGACATCACTGTCACGATGTATAAGCATGTCTAAAAACGGAATCATATTATCAGCCTCTCTCTCAACCGTAAACTTTAAGTGTTCACACTGGGCATTAAACATGTTTAAAACATCAATAATTTTGTTTTTCGGTACCGATAAAATCAAATCATCTATCCGTACCTCGGAGGTAAAGGACACTATGTCCATTTTCTTACTTTTTAAGGAGAGCAGTTTTAACATTTTTTAAATTTGTAATCAGTAAATACTCAAATGTTTCCGATATTTAACCAAAATTAATATATTATATTAAAAAAAATATTATTTCATTTTTATTTTATTATTATTTGCTTATATGAAAATATGATAAAACATACACCGTAGGGGACAATTTTAAAGTAAACAACATATTAAGCCTAATTCTGCAAAATTAATGCATGATAAATTTGGCTCAAGTTACTTATGTCAGTTCTCTTAATAAGAGCATTGGGGTGTTTAAGTATTGAACACATTTCCAAAAACTGTCTTTGTCAAAATCTGAACTTCATTAAAGTCCACTTTGTGCTTAGTATTGATAGCTTTCTGGGCAAGAGCACAAGTATAATTAGATAAGTTGATATCACTGCGGTGTGTCGTAAGACGCCCTCTTAGTGATCTCCCTGTCTGACCGATGTAACATGAGTCACACTCAGACATTTACTTGTTCCAGAAGGGACAAGGGTGTTTTTGTTTTATAAAACAAATTTCTGACAGTCTTGGCATTCTTAACTGCAATTTTAACAATTACATTATTCTGTTTGTACAGTTTAATAAGTTTTTCAATAACTTGAGGAAAATAAGGTAGAGATAAGTAATGAGTAGTTAGAGTCCCAAGTACAGTATAAGGCAGAACCGTGTTATTGATGGACTTATTTGATATTATTCTAAGTTGGTCACCATAAGGTATGTCATTTAAAGAGGAACCATAGCTTTGTAAGTAGAGGTATTTATTAATGAGGGAGGATGGATAGAATTCTCAATCAGAATATTTTTAAATAATTTATGTCATCAAAATACCGCTTAATATAAGGGATTTGGAAATATAAAAGACCCAAACGGTCAGATACTAAATCATCTAGTACATAATTAACTCGGATGGGAGAGATTGAGGAACCCATGTGTGTCCCAAATATTTGAAGATAATCATCATCACAGTCATCAACATCTTAGTAGATGTGTTGTGGTTCATAATTGGGCTTCAGCAGCTCGGACAGTTTGATTGATAATATTTCTCCACTGGTCGCGGTCATCAGTTATATGTATAGTATACTGTCTATTAAGAAGCTTTTTAGTAATGTCCGCCCATCGCTGTGGAGATATTCCGCGTTGGCTATGAGTCTGAGGCCTTCCTTGGACCACCAAGATAATATTTGTCGTCAAAGACCAAGAAATTAGTATCAAATACTAATTGCAAAAGTTCTGCAAATACATCCCAGGATACAGGACATTTAGGTTGGACGGAGTTCCAGTGATTTCTTAAGGAGGTAATAACACTAGAAAAAGGTAAATTAGTGAAAAGAGATACCACATCAAAACTCACTAAAATGTAACCTTGTGGAAGTTCAAAGTTATTAACAAATTTACTTAAGTGAAAAGAATCAACAATATTAAAGTTGTTATTATAATTATAAGATTTAGATAAGGTGTCAGTTAAAAATTTTAAAATATTAATATTTGGTGAATTAATGGAGGAAACACTCGACCTCATAATCAATGTGGGCTTATGCATTTTCGGTAAACAATAAAATCTGGAAACATATCCATCTTAATTATGTAAATATTTTGTAAGTGGCTGATCTATGATCTTTAAGTTTTTTAAGTGAGTATTGAATTTATTCATTTAAGAACAATGTACAATACTCCATTCTGGACACATGTTCTACCAATTCCATAATGAGTACAATACACATGTCGGCGGTGTAGCACTATTGATCCACAAAAGACTCAAACATCTGGTCACAAAATCTGCTGCAATCTCGGAGAGGGTCATTTACATCGTTCTTAAACTATCAAAAAGGTACAACATCCAAATAATTCAAGTATACGCTCCCACTAGTCAATCCACAGATGAAGAAATAGAGAAATTCTATGAAGATATTTCTAAAGCAATGACAGAAAGAGCTCATTTTAAAATAATCATGGGAGACTTTAACGCCAAAGTAGGGAAGCACAACACCGGCAACATACCAAATAGAGGAATATATGGGCTAGGAACTACAAATGAAAGAGGAGAACGGTTACTAACATACACACAGGAACAAAATCTATTTTGTATGAATACATTTTTTAGTAAACCAGATAATAGACGGTGGACCTGGATAAGCCCAGACGGGAAAACCAAAAATGAAATCGATTACATATTAGTCAACCAGAAACAGATAATAAAAGATGTAGCGGTGCTCAACAGATTCAGTCTGGGAAGTGATCATAGATTAGTAAGAGCAAAAATAATAATCGATAACAAATTAGAAAGAAACAAACTAATCTTGCAAAAACGAACCCTAACTACTAAAGAGCTTGGGCAAAACAGTACCAACTACCAGAAATATCTTGAGTCTAGTCTAGAGCCAATGGAACAGCTAAAAGAAAAAGACATAAATAATTTGGAAGAAACGATAAGAACGAGTATAATCTCTGCGATCAAAAAAACCCATACGATGCCGAAACCGAAAGATAATAAATTGAAGACAGAAACACAACAGATGATTAGGGACAGAAGCCGCATGGATCGAAATTCACCAGAATATAAGGAACTTAATAAGGCAATAAGAACAAGAATTAGACAAGACATCAGGGACAACAACACCGAAAAAATCGAAAACATTATAGAGAAAAACAAGAATATGAAAGTGTTAAAAACGCTAAATAGCAAAGGCCGACAACAAATACACCAAATAAAGGATAAAAATGGAATCATTAGAAACGACAAAAATCAGATAATAAACATTGTCGAAGATTATTATACAGAATTATACTCGTCCAGCGTAGCAAAACCTGAAACCCATGATACGGAACGAAGAATACTAAATGTAGGATCTGAAACACTACCAGAAATTACTACCGAGGAAGTTGTAAATGCCTTAAAGCAAATGAAAAATGGAAAATCTCCTGGAGACGACGGAATAACAAAAGAGATGATTACAGCTGGAGGTCAAACTACTATGGAGGCAGTTAAAATCTTACTGAACAAGTGCCTATTCGGGGGTGCTATTCCAACCTCTTGGCAAAACGCGCAGGTACTTTTACTACACAAGAAAGGAGACAAACACAAACTCGAAAATTACAGACCAATAAGCCTGTTACCACATCCATACAAACTGCTTACCAAAATAATTACCAACAGACTATCAAACAAATTTGATAGTTACCAGCCTGTTGAACAAGCGGGTTTCCGCAAAGGTTATAGTACAATAGAACACCTACAGACAATAAGGACACTTATTGAAAAATGTAACGAATACAATGAACCTCTTCATTTGGCATTTGTGGATTACAATAAGGCATTCGATTCCATAGAATTCTGGGCGGTATTAGACGGAATGAACAACGCAAGGATAGATTCCAGATATAGAATGCTCCTAAAATACATACACGACAATGCAACTATGCAAATAAATGTAGCAGAAGGCCTAACAACAAACAAAATAAGATCAGAAAGAGGTGTTCGACAGGGAGACACCATATCTCCAAAATTATTTACTCTTGCATTAGAAGATGTGTTCAAGAAGTTAAATTGGGAACAACTCGGAATTAAAATTGATGGCAGGTTTTTAAGCCACCTAAGATTTGCCGATGACATAGTACTCATAAGCAACAATACAGAGGAACTAATCTACATGCTGAAGGAGCTTAAACAAGAATCTGAAAAAATCGGTTTAAAAATGAATTTAAATAAAACAAAAGTAATGACAAATCAAAATATCACAATCGACTTAGATGGAAGTGAGATCGAAAGTGTCGAAGAATATATATACCTAGGTCACACCATCAAACTAGGCAAACAGAATCAAACAGCAGAGATAACTAGAAGAATCCGAATGACTTGGGCAGCAGTAGGCAGACTCAGTGAAGTGTTGAAGAACAAAAAGATACCAATAAATCTAAAGAAAAGGGTATTCAACAATTGTATTCTACCGGTTATGACTTATGGAATGGAGACCATGACACTTACAGAGTTGTCAGCCAACAGATTAAGAACAACACAGAGGGCCATCGAACGAGCTATGTTGGGAGTATCACTGAGAGAACATATACGAAACGAGGACATACGAAGCAGGACGAAGGTGGAAGATGTAATTGGAAGAATTGCACAAATGAAATGGAACTGGGTAGGGCACGTGGCACGGCAAAACAACGACAGATGGACGAAAAACATTGTACATTGGAGACCACGCGAACACAGTCGGAGTAGAGGAAGACCACAAAAACGATGGCTAGACGACATCAAAGCAAAAATGGGGAGAAACTGGCACCAAATAGCACAAAACAGGGAAGAGTGGAGAACTCATGGGGAGGCCTTTGTCCAGGAGTGGATGCAAACAGGCTGAAGAAGAAGATTGAATTTATTTATTTTATTGGTTAATTTAGAACAAGGGTTGGTAGAAACAGGTTGATAGTATTTATCATCATCTAACAACGATTGACTAATGCTGAGATATTATTGATCTCTATCCATGAGGACAGTGGCATTCCCTTTATCACTAGTAAGAACGAGAAGGTTAGGGTGGGTTTTTAAAAACGATACCGTCTCCCTGTAAATCTTATCTAACTCAGATATCGGTTGTCTAGGACGATTAAAAAAATTCAACAGAATGTGGTTGGAAGAAGACCTAAGAGATAGAAGGTCGGAATTGTCAGCTTGTGACAAAATATTTTCCACATCTGCTAAGATTCTACTAACAGAGTAATCTCTGAAAGTTGGCAGTAAGCCAAATTTAGGACCCAAGGATAACAACTTGGGAATGTCCTGAGGAGCCTCAATATTGTATAAATTTTTAATCCACTTAGGATTAAATGGAATTTTTTTAAATTGGGGAGTATCTAAGTTATAGAGTTTCTTACGAAGGAGTGTTCTTACAAAAATGTGTCCAACAAATTGTGAATAAGGTGATTGTCAAAAAAAGAAGTGACATTATTGATTTGAGAAATAATTAACTTAATATTAGTGTGAACCTTAGATATATGGAAATTAAGTAATCGTGCCCCCACCTGTTTGTTTAGAGCTTAGCTTCTGCGGTAAAGAGTGTCATTGGTAGAACCTGATGTTGATGAAAGTGCACTTTCAGTTACTTAATCTCTCTCATCCTAGTTAATTATGTACTAGATGATTTAGTATCTGACCGTTTGAGTCTTTTAGATTTTCAAATCCCTTTTATTAAGCGGTATGTTGATGACTTATGATTAGCCTTACCCCCAACAAGATTCAGGCCACCTTATCTTTATTCAATGAGTTTGATCTTCATTTACAGTTCACTGTTGAACTTAAGTACTCTAGCACAAATAGTATTCCTTTCTTAGACATGCGTGTTGTCAGAATGGGAGATAACACCTTAACAACAAGTTGGTATAGGAAACCAATGGCCTCTAATAGGTTTCTCAACTACCATTCTTGTCATCCTTTTAAATATAAACTAAACCTAATCAAAGCTTTAAACTGCAGGCTAAATAAACACATCCGATTAATCAAAGGAAATTCCTTAAATTACTTAAAAATATTCTGATTGAGAATTCCTATCCATCCACCCTCATTAATAAATACCTTTACTTACAAAGCTATGGTTCCTCTTTAGATGACATACCTTATGGTGACAAACTTAAAATAATATCAAATAATTCCATTGATAACACGGTTCTGCCTAATACTGTACTTGGGACTCCAACTACTCACTACTAATCTCTAGCTTATTTTCCTCAAGCTACTGAAAAACTTGTTAAACTTTACAAACAGAATTATGTACCTGCTAAAATTGCAGTTAAGTATGCTAAGACTGTAAGAAATTTGTTTTTTAAAACAAAAACACCCTTTTCCCTTCTGGAACAAGTAAATGTCATCTATCATATGCCTTACAAGATTCTTGGCAATGAACGCAATCTCGTAAAAAGACAGTTTTTGGAAATGTGTTCAATACTTAAACATTAATTTTGCAGAATTAGGCTTAATATGTTTTTTACTTTAAAATTGTCCCCTAAGGTGTGTGTTTTATCATATTTTCATATAAACAAATTCAAATAATAATAAAATAATATTTTCTTTCTTTATTTAGCTTAGATTTATTCAACTTACATGTTATTGATTATATTGTCAATATTACATTTACTTATATTACATATTGTTTTTTGATCAAATTGTTTAATAAAATCTGTAAATTAAAACTGTTTATAGAATCTTTTTTAAACTCAGCTCCAAATGCTATGAACCTTGGACTGTTGGAAGTTGAATCAATCTTCACCTGTGGCTGGCTAACTTGTCACAACGTAGACTTAATAATATATGATATTTTGGATTGATCTCGCTTGTTGGTTCATTGTTTCTCTTAACCAATCACTGGGGCGAAAATTGTGATCTTAACCACTTTTTCCTTTCATTTTTTGGTTTTTAACGACAAGTTGTCACAAAATATATCATCTTCTTTAAATATATTGCTCTATTGCACAAGAGGTTGGTAACTGCGTTGCTGTTCTATCATATTTTGACCGCGTGGGTGTTAAACCTGTTGCTTTCATTTATCTTCAGCACATAATAAGCTAAAGACTGGTAACTTCGTTTTACTTTTAAATATTCAATTTTAATCTTAATTTATTAATAATGTTATCTAAGGACAAAATTAAAGTTAACTAATATACTCTTGAAAGTGCATCTTACGATCTTTCTAGTTCTTTACATATTAATTTTACTGTTTTTTTACTTAAGGTGTTTACATAAATTTTTTATATACATCTACATTTACCACATGTTCTTTTGCAGTGCTAGGTTTGTTAATTTGTAAACTGTATCTAGTTTCAATTAATAAAATTGTTTATTCAACATGGTTTCAGAATGTCCATTGTAGTAAGATTTTTTATACATTTAAGATCATTGACTGCTACATTCTCAAATAATTAGATATCAATCATAATAAAAGTCTTAGAAGAATTCCAGTGATTTTTCCAACTTCTACGGTACCGAGCATTTATGCTCTTTTAGGAGAACCATCGCTACATCGCATGTTCCCCGCCCGATTACATGCACCCTCAGTCGCTTGTAATATTTTAAATACTATATATTAAAATGCTTTTAAAAATAAATGTGAAAACTAATCCCAGAATATCCGTTATACTAAACAACCATATTACGAAAGAACTAAATCCATCATTATAGTTTATTCGTCTTCCGGGTTTGGACCGTGTCATTTGTGATTGACCCAAAAGTGGGTTCATCTCGACGTTTCGCTACAATTGTATGTAGCTTCTTCAGGAGAACAAAGAAAAAGAAATCAAAAGACAGGAAGATGGGTAGTTAGCAACGGTAACTCAGTTACTCAACGCAACCAGAGGCGAATACTAACTACCAAGATGGGCATTTGATCACAGTAACTCAACTACTTAACGCAGCTAGAGGTGAAAACCAAATGCCAGGACAGGTATTCACGTTCAACAGCTCAGAACACTAACGCGTCGAGAAGCGGGGAGTGAATCCGATGATTACTCCGCTACCGCTCTATTTATAGTCGCGGTGACCTGTCGTGTCGGGACGTATCGGCACACTTCGTGGCGCGAACGTCAAGAAACGCGTGCTGGCCAATCATGTGGCTGCATCGTGGTAGCGAGACCGGACGGCGACTCTAGACTGAGATTCCAGATGGGAGACAAGTAGTATCCTTCCTCTCGATTGATATTATGTGGATTTCTTCGGATCTCTAGAGATTCGCGGATTTTCCTGGAATAAAAGAAGGGGCTCTTAGAAATAATATGGGTTTTTTCGAACAATATGGAATGACCGGTTTCTTGGCAATGTTCTGCAACTGCAGAATGGGAGAAAAGACCTGATCGAATGCATCTTTGATGCTCTTGAATCCGAGTTTTGACGAAACGACCAGTTTCGCCAATATACACATGTCCACATGAACAAGGAATAGAATAGACACCACAGGAAGATAGGGGCGGTAATGGGTCCTTAGGAGAGGGTAGATATTGTGAGATTTTCTTGGGTGGTCGAAAAGTAGTCCTGATACCTTCTTTGCGAAGAATTTTGCCAATCCTATCAGTGACACTTTGAATATACGGAAGAAAAGCCACAGGAGTATTACCCGAAGATTCTAAATTTGTCGTCCTAGGGTGTAAAGGGGGATGTAGATGTCGGTGTGTAATATTTTGAATTGTGGACTTGGAGTAACCGTTGGCGACAAGGGTTTTTTGCAGACGGTCAAGTTCTTCTCTAAGGTTTTCAGGTTCAGAAATCGAAATGGCCCGATGGATGAGAGAGTTGATCACAGAATTCTTTTGGGCAGGATGGTGGTGTGATGAAGCATGTAGGTAACGATTCGTGTGAGTCTTTTTTCTATAAACAGAGTGACCCAATCGGCCATTGGGCTTGGAGGTGACTAACACATCGAGAAAGGGAAGGGACGGATTATTTTCTACTTCCATTGTGAATTTTATACTCGGATGTTGTGAGTTAAGATGATCTAGGAAGGGAGAAAGGGTATGTTGACCATGGGGCCAGATGATAAATGTATCATCAACGTAGCGGAACCAGACTTTTGGTTTTAAGGGGTAAGATTCTAGGGCTAAAGACTCAAAGGCTTCCATGAAAATGTCAGCAATGTCAGGGAAAGGGGAGAACCCATTGGTGTTCCAGATATTTGTTTGTAGAAATTGCCTCTAAAAGAAAAATATCTTGAAAGGAGGCATGATACTATAAATAGAGCGGTAGCGGAGTAATCGTCGGATTCACTCCCCTCCTCTCGACGCGTTAGTGTTCTGAGCTGTTGGACGTGAATCCCTGTCCTGGAATTTGATTTTTACCTCTGGCTGCGTTAAGTAGTTGAGTTACTGTGACCAAATGCCCTTCTTGGTAGTTAGTATTCGCCTCTGGTTGCGTTGAGTAACTGAGTTACCGTTGCTAACTACCCATCTTTTGATTTCTTTTTTTTTTGTTCTCCTGAAGAAGCTACATACAATTGTAGCGAAACGTCGAGATGAACCCACTTTTGGGTCACTCACAAATGACACGGTCCAAACCCGGAAGACGAATAAACTATAATTCTGACTCTGGCCGTGGAAGCCTACGATTTCATTTAACTAAATCCATCCTTCAAAATCTAAACACTAATTTTCCGGATGTTTTCTCCTCGAATATTAAACACCCTGAGCTTTGGCTGATCGATTTACCAATCTGTAATACATCTCTAGCCTATTTGAATCAATCCAGTATAAACAACTCCCTTATTCGGCTAAAGTTTGAAGTCTTCTTAGAAAAGTACCCCGTACTATAAAATCTATACAGAAGGATCAAAGTCCGAAGACAAACTTGGGGGCATCAATAATTTCATTAGAAAACAATCTTCTTTTTCATCTACCTCTAGTATATAGCACATATTCAGCTGACCTCCACGCTATAAACCGTGCTGTGAAATTTTTTATCGAGCTTACCTTCACAAAAGCCCTGATCATAACAGATTCCGTTAGCTTTTTAAACTCATTAAAACAAATTTTTCCGAAACATCATTTTTTAAAATTACTAAAACACCAGCTGTTCTAAGCTGATTAACATGGAAGAAGAGTTCAATTTTTGTGGGTACCCTCACACGTTGGAATAACGGGAAACGAAGAAGGTGACAGGACTGCACGACAGGCACTTTTAAGCGATTGTTCGGAGTCTATAGAGAAGAAGTGTGTTTCCAGTTACTTAAGAGCGTAGGCGCAAAATTTCAGGCCAATGCTTTTTAAATGCATTCATTTTTTTCGAATCCTGAGAAAACTAATAAGGTAATAAGTATTTTTGAAAAACTTGAACGCAGAATACAAGAATACATTCTTACTGAGGGCCGAAAGTCCCTGAAAACTTTTATAATGTTTATTTTAATAAGGCATAGGGTTGAAAAAAAAGAGAAAATTTAATGTGATTTTTAATTTTAAATATCTTATACAAAAAAAAAAACATTCCAAGAGACTCACGGCCCTCGGTAATAATGTAATCTTTTATTCTGCGTTTAAATTTTTTAAAAATATTTGTTAATTTTCTTAGGATTCTAAAAAAAAATAAATGCATTTTAAAAGCATTGGCCCGAAATTTTGCGCCTACGTTCTTTGTTAAACACTTTTTAACAAATTGTGGTAAATATGATCAAGAAAGACATCGTTACAATATCTCGAACTCTCTAGCAGAAACTCTAGGTCAGGAGTGTTCCTATGATAGTATAATTAAATATCTAAAATCTCTAAACATTTTGTATAACAGGTAGTTATTTAATTTTGCTATCTATATTTATTTTGTTTCGTCAATAATAACCTTTTGGTGGATGCGACTTTTTTTTCTAATAAACAAAATTTCTGAATTAGTGAACCATTGTGTATGAACAATTGTGTAGAGACAAAGGAAACATTCGTTGAAAAGGACAATGGCGGTTGTTCCACCATTTATGCAGATAAATATTGTAAAAAAATTTGAATCATATTTTAACATATCTTTCTATCGTAAGGCATACCACTAATAATAATATAAAATGTATAAAGCCATATGATTAGTGAATTTGTTTAGGCAGATATTTACTTATCTTATTTTATTAAAAATTGAACAAACTTTTAAGACCTTTTATTAATAAATATTGGACTGATGGGGTTTTGAAAGTAGTGAGTTTTTTGTGACAATATTCAAATTTGATTGGTAGAGAACGGGCTGAAATGAGAGGAATATTTGTGCATTCTGATTGGTTTAGAAAATATAGAGAGAGGTTTGAGGGATTGATATGAGTCCTGCGAGGAGAAGAAATAGGTAGTGTGGTTTAAAAACCCAGGGACCGTTAGAGTTTTTCTAATACGACGGTGCTAATTAGCAGAGTTTTCAAAAAGTAAATGTTGTGAAAAGTTGTGTTTTGAAAGAGGTCCAACTGTAGTAGCAAGCCAAAGAAGTTGAAGATATAGATGATATACAGTAAGTAAAAAACAGATGTATTTGGCTAAGTCGATCAGTTGAGATATCCTTGTGTCGGAAGGGAAGGAGTTGCACCTGGAGTTAGGAGTTTGAGTGAAGAGATGGGCAAAGATTAATGCAGTTGTAGTAATGTTTTATCAAAAACGATAGCTCGAGGAGAGAGCAGGCTTATTTTGGGAAACTGAAAATTACGAGCGAGGTAGATAGGTTACAATCGAAGGAGAATAAAGTAGAGTCATCCGGTTTAAAGACAAAAGGTTAGTTTTGTCATTTAGTTAATAAAGACTATTAACCACGACCATCTATTTAGGTTAGAGCTATTTGTTTTTAATTCTTTGTTTTTCTTATTTTAAAATTAAAATAAATATAAAATTTTTGAAGCAATACTAAAAAAATTATTGAAAAAATAAAATTAGAGTTCTTTGATTTAGATACAAGGTTATGTAATTTTTTGTTGATGATTTTGGGTGTATGATTTGATGGATGATTGATTTTTCATTATTCTGATTATCGCGTAGGTATGTTGTATTTAATATTTGCTATTCTAAAATTGTATTGCTTAATTTGTTTTAAAAATATATAACACTTGCTTCACAATTTCATAATTTTTTTAAATTTATTTTCCTATCGTCTACTCTTTTCTCAGGGGCAACTATAAAAATAGGAAAGCTTTGAAGCCGCGTTGTTTGTTAAATACTAAAAGAGTCCCCTGAGATATATCGTGTTAAAATATATTTGGTTTGTAAAAGTAAGATCAAGTAAAGATCAGATCTAATAAATTGAAAAATTATATTTACTTATTTGTCTATTATTTACAGAATATTTATTATTATGGAAGAGCTTCAGAATTCTACTATAGGATTCCTTTTGGCAGTTACTATTTTAACTAGTATTGGAATATTGTGCTTTATTGAGACAGTAAGTGCGCTACAAATTTAAATATTAAGTTCATCATAGACAGCATTTCTCTCATTTTTGCATAGACAATATTTATGATAACACAAGCTTTACAACAAATAAATAATAAATATAACAGATATTTACCCTAACATGCAAGTCGTCCAAGACTTAATCTGTTTTTTAATCTGTAATGGTGTTTGCTCCATCTGAAATACTCTCTCTATCTTTATATATATATATATATATATATATATATATATATATATATATATATATATATATATATATATATATATAAAGAAAGTCGGGGACACTAACGGGCTATTGGTAAACAACAGACAGTTGAAGGTAACCTTGTCAAAAAAATGCCGGCCACATTGTTATATTAAAATAGAATAAATTTAAATGTTTAATTTAAGCTTTGTTTGCCATCTTGCTCTAGTTGTGAGATGCGTTTGGTTTGTGTTTAAAAACAATGTGTAGTTCCACATCTAGAATATTATACACTTAGAAATAGTGTCAACGTTAAGCAAGTTCTGTGGCTTGGTTTCAAAAGGGCCAATGTCAAAATTCTTCGAAACTGAGTTTGGCCCTGATTTTTACTGAGAAAGCTGAGAAAGGTTAATGCTTTATTGTGTAGAAAGGTCGTAAATAAGCACTGTATGGAAATTCCACCAAGGCCAATGTAAATTACTAGAGTGTTTCATATTTTCTAAAAACGGTCACAGTGGACATAGGCCCGGAGTTAAAAAGGTTGTTTTATTGTAGAATGGTCTAAGTCAACATCGGCCCTTCTAACGAAAAATATTTTCCTACTCTGTTGACACCGGCCAAATAATCGAGTGAACAACACGTGGTTCGCCCAAAATTTACTGTAGCTTAACTCATCCATTAACGTGTGTTAAGTGTTTAAAACTATATCTGGTCGATGTAAAAGGATTGTCAAACTCGGTAGAAAGCTGAATATTCAAAAAAGGTAAGTTTATTGATGACTTTCTTTAAGATAACGTTTTTTGAGGTTATGTCTCCTAATCGGCATCGATCGACTTTGTAAAACTACGTTATGTATTTTTTGCATTCATTTTAGTTAGTATTAATAGAAATGCAGGACAGCACTGACTGACGACTATATTATGTTAACGGTCTGTTATAATTATTTTTAACACATGATATTGTTAAAACTGATCTGTTCCTGTTACTGTTTAGTGTATTTAATTAAAATTTAATTGTTATGAATAGTTTCGAGATACAGTATCTATATACCATCATTTTGTGGAGAAGATACATAATATATTAAATCATGTCATTTATTCAGGGTATACAGATACATGTATATCAGTTTTCGCTAAATGGTGTCATCAGACCCACTTAAGTCCAGCTGTTAGAACTCGAAGTTGCTCGTTACCTGGCACATCTTGCTCTGGCTCTGACACCATTCCACATTTACAATGTAATTCTGGGAAAGTATGCAGTACAACGCAGCCTCAAGCAATGGAAGCGCACAGTTCTACAGCTTTTTCTGATATCGCACAAGAAGAGCATATGACCTGAATCAAAGCAGCTCGGATAAATTTATTCCCATTTCCGACTTATCTGACTCTGATATGAGTTCTGATTATTTGGTAAGAAAAAAGAAGTACAGTAAATGAACAGAGGTCTATGTGACTACAGACGATATTGGGGTAAATACCTTAAATACATACCTTACATAATCAGGAAATGTAGAGGAAGGAAAAAGCAAGATAAAGAAAAATTAACGGGAAAACGAAAAAGACAGCCAGAAAAGTAAGAACAACATGTAAGGGAGAGTTTTAAAGCTGCAGGAAAACAGTATCATGCATCATAAAGTAAACTTGTTCCTGTCAAGCATTTAAGAGAATCTTCGAAATGTCGTGGCAAATGTAATAAAAAGTTTACTAAACAATAAAGATTATGTATCTTTGCAAGTTTCTATGAACTCTCAGCTGAAACGCAAAACCAAACAATTGCAAATAATATCGACAAGGTAATAAAAAAGGTTAAGCGGTTAAGAAAATCAACAGAAGAGTGTAGAAGAAAGTACTCTAGAAGGTATTTTTTCACCGAAGGCCATAACAGCAGGATAGAAGCATAAAAAATATTGTATCTAAGCACTCTAGATTTAACTGAAAGGAAAGCACGGGTAATTGTTGAGAAAAAAAAGGAATAGTGAGTCAGGAATATGTACGGTGGATCAACGAGGAAAGCATACGAACCACCCAATAATATCATCTGAAGATAAAGACACAGATAAACGCCCACATCAATATGTTCCCTCCATAGTCATACTCATACAACCCTTTATGAGTCTTGGCCTACTTAACAATGTCCTTGTATTCTGTCCCGTCTGATACTTTTCTTCGACACATCCTGATGTGCATGGTTTTAAGATCCCTCGTTACGTCGTCTATCCATCTTTTATGGGGCCTTCCCCTTGTTCTGTTTCCTTGAGGCTGTCATCTCTTGACTACTTTTTCAGCTCGATTATCTGGCATTCTTTTTAGGTGACAAAGCCAGTTTAGTCTTTGTGACTTTATAAATCTAACAATATCGGCGCTCTGCTTTAGTTTATCCAGCTCGTGGTTCATTTTAATTCTCCACGAACCATTACTACATTGGGTTGGTTCAAATATCTTTTTTAGTATTTTGCGCTCAAATATTCTTAAGTGATTTTCATCAGTGGTTGAGAGGGTCCACGTTTCACATCCATATGTGACAACTGGACAAAATCTACAAAACTACTGTTTTGTAGATTTTAAGCTTAGACTCACGATTTAGTAACTCACTTTTCATTAAGTCTTTGTATGCACCAAAGCACTTATTGCCGCTTAGAATCCGTGCTTGTATTTCTTGTTTGATATTGTTGTTGTCATTTATTATTGAGTCTAGTTAGGGAAAGAAGAGGCATATTTGTAGGTACGATTGTCTACCTTCAGATTCTCATGTTGATTCGATTTTGTGTACTCCATATATTTTGTTTTGCTTTCATTTACATATAGACCAAATGTAGCAGCTTCTCGTTTTAGTTCTATAACTTTTTTACCTAATACCCTTTTGTTGCGGCTTATTATGGCAACGTTTGCATTGATCTTGTATTAATACAGCCGTTTATATTCAGTTTTCTAACAACGGCTTCTAAAGTTAAATTAAAAAGTGTTGTTAATAAGGCATCACCTTGTCTAACTCCACATGTAAGGGTATCCCTTACATATACAGTTGCTTTAACATCTTTTGTCGATCTACTCCATCAAACGCGTGTTTGAAATCGATATACAAGTTGTAAATAGGTATGTTATATTCAACATATTTTTCATGTATACCTCTTAACTATGTATTTGGTCAGTTGACCACTTTGGTCTACAGCCACATTGGTATTCACCAATCATCTCCTCCTAAAACAATTTTAGACGGCTGTATATAATTCCTGATAATAATTTGTAGACGACATTTAAAACTATAGTATACCTATATTATATCCTTATACTTTTTGAAGAGTCGTTTGTCTCCCCCTTTGTACATAGGAAGTATGATTCCTACTTTCCAATATTCTAGGATGACTTTTAGTGTCCATATACCGTCGATTAGTTTATGGATACACCTCCATAGCGCATATCCACCATTCTTTATCAGTTCTGCAGTTATTCCATCTGTGCCAGGTGCTTTGTTATTTTTTAGATGTTTCATGACGTTTATCGTTTCTTCCAATGTTGGTTGCTCAACTAGTTGTTCTGCTGTGTGGTAAATTATTTCTTTATCTTGGTTTTGTTCTTTTTTTTTGGCTTTAATAGCTCTTGAAAATGCTCCTTCCGCCTTTTCATTATTGCTTCCTTCTCAATGAAAATTGCCCCATTTTTGTCCTTGCAAACTGTTGATCTTGTCATGTATCCTTAAGTGTATTGCTTGGTTTTCTTGTAAAAATTTTTAGTCTTAGTTTTGTTATTATAATCTGTAATTTGTTGTATTTTTCTATTTAACATTTGTCTCATAATGATATTGGAACAGTTCACCAAGATTGATGACAAAATAACTCAAATCGATATCGGAGTTACCCGACTAGAGCATAGCGCTAAAGGAGCTATTCCGAAAATCAGAAATGGCTACTAAAGACCTCCGAATAATGGCGTGGAACGCAAATGGACTGTTACAACATCAGATCGAGTTGCAAGCAGTACTAGATATTGAGAAAATTGATCTGTGTCTCGTTTCTGAAAGACACTTCACTAAACAGTCATATGTTAAATTTAGGGGGTATAGAGTATATTCTACTGTACACCCAGATAATGCAGCTAAAGGAGGAAGCGCTATTATAATTAAATATAACATCTTGCATCATGAGGAATTAAAATATGCAACTGAGCACATACAAGCTACAACAGTCTGTGTGAAGATAAAAACACATACCTTAAATATAAGTTCAATATATTGTCCTCCTAGACACTCCATTAAAAGAGAGCAATATAAAGAGTTTATGAACACTTTAGGAAAAAGATACATCATCGGTGGGGACTTTAATGCAAAAAATACCCACTGGGGCTCTAGGCTAACTACAACTAAAGGAAAAGAACTATTGTCAGCTGTTAAGGAACAAAAGGGTGAAGTAATCTCTACTGGTAGACCAACATACTGGCCTACCGATAGGAACAAAATTCCAAACCTGATAAATTTCTTTATTTACAAAAATATCTCAGCTAACTATCTGGATATCAATGACGGCTGGGACATGAACTCTGATCACTCACCGATAATTCTAACTATGAGTGATACAATGATTAAAAAAGAGTTCAATCCAATATTGACTAATAAGAAAACTGACTGGGAGAGCTTCAAAATAAACCTTGAACACAAAATTAATCTTGCTGTTCCATTAAGAAACACTAGGCAACTTGATAACGAATTAGAAGTTTTTATAAAAAATATCCAACAGTCAGCTTGGGAAAATACTCCCACAATAACTTCTAGAACAAAAGGGAACAATTATCCAAAAGAAATCAGAGAACTCATAGTAGAAAAAAGGAAGTTAAGAAAAAAATGGCAGCAATACAGAGTTCCACGAGACAAAACTAGTCTAAATAATGCTACACAAAAACTAAAAAGGGAGATACAGAATATAAAAAATTCAACAATTAATTATTTTTTAAGTAATTTAACAGCTGACCAGAACACAGATTATTCTTTATGGAAGGCAACAAAAAGATTGAAGAGACCAATTATTCATTCCCCTCCTATCAAGTTGGAAAACGGCAACTGGGCTAGAAGTAACGAACAGAAAGCAGAACGATTTGCAGATCATTTAGAAAGCACGTTCAAACCCAACGATAATGATAGTGAAGAACTGAGATGGGAAGAACCATTCCAAACTGACGAAAGAATAACATTGACATCACTTAGAGAAGTATCAACAGAGATAAAAGAGAATATAAATCCATAACAGGAGAATTATTAAAAAATCTACCAAGAAAAGCCATAGTTAAGATGACACACCTAATAAATGCTGCTTTTAGATTGAGATATGTTCCCAGACTCTGGAAAGTAGCTGAAGTAATCATGATCGCCAAACCAGGTAAATCTCCTAATGAAGTGACATCCTATCGACCAATATCCCTCCTTCCGGTGATGTCAAAACTATTTGAAAAACTTCTATTAAAAAGATTAAAACCAATAATAGAAAGAAAAAATCTTATACCAAATCATCAATTTGGTTTCAGAAATCAACATTCCACTATAGATCAAGTTCACAGAATAACGAATATAATAGAAAAAACATTAGAAGAAAATAAAGTCTGCTCTACAATCTTCTTGGATGTAGCACAGGCGTTTGATAAAGTCTGGCATGACGGTTTAAACTATAAACTAAGAACGTTCATGCCTAAACAGTATTCAGAAATCTTGGAATCATACATTGCGAATAGATATTTCAGAGTAAAACAAGAAGAAGTGTACACCGACTTAAGGGAGATCAAAGCTGGCGTGCCACAAGGAAGTGTCTTAGGTCCGGTCCTGTACCTATTGTATACGTGTGACATTCCAGAGCTAGAACAAAATACTATTGCCACCTTCGCGGATGATACAGCCATACTAGCGATAGGAGACACTAGTCAAGAAGCGACTGATAAATTGCAACTATCAGTAAATAAAATACATAACTGGACCAGCAAATGGCGAATAAAATTAAATGAGACTAAATCTGCACACATTAACTTTACAAATAAAAAAATAGAAAATTTCCCAGTTAGAATAAATGATACCCGAATTCCTTATACAACATCAGCAAAATACTTGGGCATCACCCTAGACGCGAAGCTGCGCTGGAAAGTCCATGTCAAAAAGAAAAGAGGGGAGCTTGATATTAGATATAAGAAATTGTATTGGCTGATTGGAAAAAATTCAACATTGTCAATTCATAATAAATTATCCATCTACAAGCAAGTACTGAGGCCAGTATGGGTATATGGGTGCCAACTCTGGGGCTGTACCAAAGCTAGTAATCTACTTATTATCCAGAGATTTCAAAATAAAGTACTGAGAAACATTGTTGATGCTCCTTGGTATATCCGTAACAGCAACCTCCACCAGGACCTGGGTATGGAAACTGTGATCGAAATAATCAAGAGAACAGGAGCAAGTCACGAGCAGAGGCTGCATAGACATGTGAATGTCGAGGCTAAAGAGAAGACTCATAAGGACAAAACCATTTGAGCTAGTGTAAATGTGTAACAGTTTAGTGTAAAAAGCAGAGTATAGTGCTGTGAAGTTATTGCATGCTAGTTGTAGTGCATTATTTAATAGAAAAAATAAGAGTAAGCCATAGGGTAAGCCCTTAGATTTAAGTATTTGCTGTTATTATGTTAGGTCAGAAAATAACTGATAATTGGTCATTTGTGACCAGATAGCAGTATACAAACACCGCGCAGGTGTTAATAATAAAAAAAAAAAACATTTGTCTCTTTTTTCTTCTGCATATTTTCTTTGCATCTTTTCTGAGTTTTTAATATGCCCTTCTATTCTCTCGGGAATCCCCTTGTAGACATTTATGTCTAGTTATATTTTTACTATTTATTACTTGTTTTCAATCTTGGTCAAACCATTTCTCGTTTCTTTTGCTTGAGGTTTCACCTAATGTTTTATTTGCCATAATTATGATTGTCGTTTGGATGAAATTCTATTCTTGTTCAATGTTGTTTTGTTCTCCTCTTTTATTTAATATTACTTTTATTTTCTGCGGGTACTCATTCTCTTTTTTAGGACTTTTAAAATATATATGTGTTCCATTTTCTTTGTTTGGCGCCTTTTTCTTTTCTTACCATTGATATTCTTTGTTTGCGCGCGCGCGGGTGTGTGTGTGTGTGTGTGTGTGTGTGTGTGTGTGTGTGTGTGTGTGTGTGCTTGGAATATTGACTGCGAATATTTTTTGTTTTATCTTTGATATAATCACCGAATCGCAATTTGCGCCTTTATAAGTTCTAACATCCACTACGGAGGTTGCCCACCGCTTAGATATTAATATGTGATCAATTTAATTAAATTTATGAGTACCAGGTATCATCCAGCTTTCTTTATAAATATTTATGAGGGAAACACGTACTAACAACTCTTAGTTTGGTTTTCATTGCCAACTGTGTCACTCTTATACCGTTGTTGCTGGTAATATCAGGTAAACTATGCTTACCAACGGATTCTGCATATATTGGCTCCTTTTCCAGCTTCACGTTCAAATCACCCAGCACTATAACTGCATCTCTCTTCTGTGCGTTTTCACATTCTACTTGTAGTTGGTCATAGAATTGATCGGTTACTAGTTCATCTGCTGTTTCTGTTGGGACATAGACATTAATGATTGTAAAAATATGAAATTTTCCCCTTAGACGTATTTTGCATATTTTTTCATTAACTGGAGTGAAATCCACTATTAACCTACGGCATTTATGGTTTACCATAAAACCCACTTATTACACGTGGAGAGAAATACGCCTTGCTCCAACTGATTATGTAGTAAAAGAACCAAGGAAAGAGAAGCATAGGGAGGCGTAGAATGTCATGGCTACGCAACCTAAGAGAGTGGTATGGATGTACAACAAATGAACTTTTCAGAGCAGCCGTCTCAAAAGTCCGAATAGCTATGGTGATTGCCGACCTCCGCCACGGAGATGGCACTTGAAGAAGAAGATAAAACCAACTTCAAAATCTCCTTGCCTCTCTCCTCCACAGTAGTACATACTATATTATTTTTTATTTATGCAGCCATGCCCTTTAAATCTGATTTCTTGGAGGACTACTATGTCTACTTCCTACTTCAATAGTTTCTGTGCAATACTTTACATTTTCCCTGCCTGCAACATGGTTTAGACATTCCAGGTTTCCCGTCACAAATCCATCATTAAGTTTTTATCCCGTAGCTTTGGCCATTGTCCGTTAGTTTGTCCGGTTAGTTCATTGTTTGTAGCATTCGTGATAGCTGAGTTTAAGGTGAAGAGGTTATTGGCCTATTGTACCCGAGTTTAGTACCAGTTCTGCTAGCTGTAGCTTCTCAACAAGCTATGCTTTTTCCCTTCCTCGTCAGCCCTGACCCTATCTTTCATTGGGATTGGTTACCCAATCTCCAATAGGGTTACTCAGGTTCACCGGGGTTCACCCGTGTGATCAAGGTCATACTTCTTGGAGGTGAGGATAGGAATTGAGTACGAGAGGCTAGAGGTATTATCTGGAAGCAACACCTTGTATTACGCCTTACTACTCCTTTGAACTTCATGTAAAAATCTGTATTGATGATAAAATTGAGCCCAAAAGTTTATCAATTTACAGAAAGATTGTTGTGAAGGAATTAGTGAACTAGTGAAATAGAAAGATATAAGGTAGAAGAGGAAAAGAAGCGACATTTGCATGTAGCTAGTATGTCATATGAAGAAAAAAAGTGTGATAGAAAGAAATGTAAGGATAACCCAGATTTAGTTATCGTTAGCTTTGATCTCCAAAAATGTCTCCCTACACCTTTACTAAAAAATTTTTATGGACTATGGACGTCAAACTTAACTCTTTTTGAATCGAATGCTACAAGCAACCCAGAGCAAGCTATTTGTTACTTATGGAATGAATCTCTTGCAAGCCGTGGTGGTCAAGAAGTTGGAACTTGTATTTTTGTTTAATTGAATAGTCTTCCCAAAAGCATAAAAGAAATTATATTTTATAGTGACTGTTGCCCACGCCAAAACAAAAACATGTAGCTTGCTGTTATGTTCCTACTTAGTATTGAACACTTTCCGGAATGAAGGACGACATGTGACTATAACACATAATAAGTTTTTGCTTTCAGAACACACCCATATGAAAGCTGATTCGATTCTTGCAGCCATAGAAAAAACAAAGAGAGTAACTACTGCCAATATTAGTATCCTTAGAGACTGGGCCAACTTGATAAGATTAGTTTCAAGAAAGTCTCCTGTTATTGTCAACGAAATGAAGCAGAAACAGTTTCTGAATTTCAAAGCAATGCTGAAAAATTACTATCAAGATAGAAAAGTCACTACCATTGAAGGCCCAGTACAATGGAACAAGATAAGTGTACTACGTTACAGCTGTAAAAGTCCAGGGAAATTCTTTTTCAAAACATACGAGGCGGAATCTGCCTTTATGACAGTTGACTTAAAAATCTAGGTATCCAACACAATCGACATTGAGACCACTTTTCACGAAGCCGTTGGGAATTCCAACAGACAAACTATACCATCTTAGAGGCTTTATGTCTTATATCGACCAAAGCAGCCGTCCATATTACGAACAGTTTAATAATTCTCTAACTACATCATCAACTGGTGTTGACCCTTTACGTAGTGATAGCTGTATTGTAGATGAAGTCTAAATAATATACTATTTTCGAAAATAATGTGTTTTTTTTTAAATAAAACTTTGCGTTTTTATTGTAAATTTTATTGTATTTTAGATAATAGACTAAGGACCAAAGTTAAAAAAAATACTTTTTTTCTGTTGTGATTTATTTATCAAGAAAATGCCGATGTCATTTTTTTTTCAAGAAAGAAATGAAAAATATTGAAATTTTAGTCTATCTGTAAAAATCATTTATTTGTTAATAACTTCACGTAACGACAATTTCCAATAATGTGAAAATGGGTATACAAATCAACTCACAATTTTATGTAAATCTTCCAACTTAAATAGCTCAAAACCACTGTTTTTGACATTGGCCCTTTTAGAACCAAGCCACACACACACACACATATATATATATATATATATATATATATATATATATATATATATATATATATATATATATATATATATATACCTCTATAACTGCACTTCTTCAGTTCTAATGATTATAAAGTCATATATAGATGTCAAACAATGTCAAATACATATGTTGAGATGTTATAAAATACATTAAATAAATATAAGTTACAGTAACAAAATGCATTCAAAATTTTATTTTAAATTTATACAAACATTAAAACTTACCAAAATATTACAATATGTTAGTTAATAACAAGAACAGTATAATATTTATAATTAGACTTCGGCAAATATGCATATTGCATATTTTGCATATTGTGCATATTTTATGCAAATATTTCATATTTTGGCATATTTGTATAAAAGTTTGCATAAAGTGCATAAAAGTTCAGATTTTTATACTGTATTTAAAAATTTTTAAACATACCAATTTATTTCAATTCTTGTATAAAATTTTGTAGTCATTTTAATCAAGAAATGATCTAAGTACGTAATCTCTACAGGTACAAAACATTTACAATTTCAAAGAAATTCAATTTAAGTAGCCCTCAACATTCTTAGAAAGTCTCGGTCACTGAGGCATTCAACGGCTAATAGTTTTGTTCCTAATTTAGGGATTTTCCAAAATCTCCCAGTTTATTAAATTAGGTACCTAAACATTTCTAATTTGATGCTCAGATTTGTAAATCATTTTTGTTTTGATATTCAAAGCGTAAACACTCGTTGTGCGTAACAAAAAGGAAGATTGTGATTTTATAATGCCTAAAACAACCAGTGCTTCAACTTGGATTAAACCTTATAAAGAGCTGTCTATGGATATGGGAAAAATCTACTGTTCAGTCTATGGCAAAATTGTAAGTATCTAATATTTTCTATTAAATATCTAATATTTCATACATACAGGGTGTTTCCAAATGACACTTACAACGTTTGACTGTAGATACTTCTCGAAAAATTGAACAAAACGATATAGTTAATGAGGGGTCAAACTTATTTACTTCCCGAGATACAGGGTGTTAAATTAAAAAAAATTAAATTCTTTTAGTTAATAACAACAATAACTTTAAAACCAATAAACGTATTTACTTGAAATTTAGTACTCGTAGGTTGTTTTTAAATGAAAAATAGCTTCCTTTAGTGAGAAAAAATTGTCCATGGTACAATACAATGGTGTGTATTTAGAAAAATTTTTCACCTTTACTTTTTTTTATGAAGTCAGCTATTCTAAAACACAATTATTTTTATTGTAATTGAATTAACAAAAAAAAACTTTTGTTGAATTTTAAAATAAGTTATATGATGTAGTAATGGTTAGTAACAAAAACTAATTTGTGGATTATTACTGCATTTAAAACACTTAGCTAGTGTTTTTTTTTCCAAACCAGTTATTTGATTAACCAAAAACACCTTGTATATTTTTATATTTTAAAGGTTGGGTTAAAATAAAGGTTTTTATTTTTATTTATAGATAGCATGTGAGAAGAAATTTCAGATAGACCAACATGTGAGAACTGCTTCACACATTGCAAAAAAAGGAAAAATAGGAGGAAAACATCAAACTTCAATGGCTAAATGTTTCCAATCTACTTCAAAAAAATTAGATGAGCAAGAAACTTTTAATGAAGACTTGTGTCGCGCATTAGTGTCTACAAACATACCGCTTTCAAAATTAGCAAATGTAAATATTTCTAAAGAAATATAATATAAATATAGTTTCTAAAAAAATATTGCAAACTTAATGTTCCAAGTGATCGGTCTCTAAGAAGAAATAATGTGAACGGGCTATACTCGTCGGTGTTAATTAATACTAAGGAAGAAATTGCAGATAATTATTTTTACATATCTCATCTTATTTCATGCCAGCAACTTGAGAAAACAAATGCTTTAACAATTTCGCGTTTTATACAAGAAACATTAGCAACTTTTTTTCTTCCGACAACTATTCCTTCTAATAAATTACTGCTTATTTTATCGGATGCTGCTCCTTATATGGTGAAAGCAGGACAAAATTTAAAAATATTTTTCCCAGATTTAATACATGTTACTTGTGTAGCGCATGGATTAAACAGAGTTGCAGAGTAAATACCATGATATCCAGTGTCAAAAAAGTATTTCTGAAATCTTCTATAAGAATTCAACTTTATAAAGAAATGCTACCTAACATTTCTCTTCCACCACAACCTATTTTAACGCGATGGGGAACATGGTTAGAAGCAGCTTATTTTTATGCAGATCATTTTGTTAAAATAAAGAACATAATTGATACGTTAACAGATGAAAGTTCCCAATCTCTTTTGGATTCTAAACAAACTTTTCAGAGTAACTTGCTTCAACAAGAACTTTCATTTATAAAATCAAATTTTAGTTTTGTATAAAAAACAATTACTCAGTTAGAATCACCAAAACTGTCATTGTTCGAAAGTACAGCATTAATAAAAGAATTTGCGTCATGTTCTCGAAACGTTAGAGATAATATTGGAAAAGATATTTTAAAAAAATTTGAAGCTACTATGGAAAAAAATAAAGGTTACCATATTCTTTCTGAAGTAGTCAGTGTTCTAGCTGGAAATATTTCGGAAACAATTAATTTAGAACCAAATGTTTTGGTTAATTTGAAAATACATATATACATACAGAGTACATATATAAATATATGTACTCCGACAGAAGTTTTTGTTAGAAAATTTTGAACACCACTTGGTCATTTATTGTTACCATAATTCTAAATAAGTTTATTCATACTTAAAAATGATGTAGTTACCTACTTAAAATAAATGTAAATCTTAATGAATAATAGGAAATATTTAGTTATGTACACTTTTTTTTTAAATAAAATTGTTACTATTTTACGATTTTTTTATTTATTTGTATGCATATTTTGTAAAATATTTGCATATTTTCGGGTAAACACGTGCATATTTATGCGCATATTTTCTACATTTTTATTTGCATATTTGCCGAAGTCTATTTATAATACAACACTTCTATTCTATTGCTGATGTGCAATATATCAAAATATGAAGACAGGAGAAAAAGTAACTTGTTCTAATTAGAGCTTAGTGAACAATTTAACAATTTGAAAAAAATATTTTTATTAAAAAAAGCATGGAAAGTTAACTTTATTGTTAGATACACCAAAGTAATTAAAAAAAAGCAACTATTTTTGATATATATATATATATATATATATATATATATATATATATACTTCATCTAATTTACATACCGATGCAAGTCATTATCTACGCCAGAGATCGAAGTTGACATAGTTGCCAAAGTATAAAAAAATCCCAACTCCATTTTAAATCAAATAGATCACATAGTTATTGCAAAAGTATTATCATCTGTGTACAACGACTATTTAAATTCTTACGTGACATTTTTGAAATAAAACACACTAATTTTATTCTAAAAAGAACAGATTTTATTAAATAGGTAAAAATATAAAACAAAAGGTATTCAATTTATGCCAAAATTTCACCTTCGTTCGATTACAGTTACAGTGTGTTCCGAACAAATGTTCTTCATAAAAATGCTTTATAATGCATTTATATAAATTAAATGAAACATATTATTCTGTATTTATTTAAGTTAACAATAATAGAAATTTTTAAATATTATTTCTACGCGCATATAATAAAATATGTCTAGTGGCTGTAATGCCACTGTACTCGGCAAAGTGATTCTAAAAAAGAACACACCTACCACCTAAATATTTCGTGTTGGTATCATGTGACGTCACGTTTTATGACGCCGATGACGTGCATCGGTATGTAAATTAGAGTAGGAATAGTAGTGTAGGAATCTACTGTTCCGAAAAGCGAAACAAAAAATAATATGGTTTTAGAAATCAGTCTTTGTGTGAAAAATTAACTGATGACAAAAATACTTATTTACACTACAGAATAGAAAAGTCAAATTGTTTAATATCTAATTATAAGAAGGTTGGTAATAAAATATACCGATGACCATTGTTGGGGAACCTAGAATTAGTGAATATAAATGAATTATAATGTGATATGAATTTGTATAACTGACCATGTGGTTTCTTTTGGAAAGGATTTTAGATCGAAGTGTGATGTATGAAGATTGCTTAAGTTCTCGTTGAAATGAATACAGGGATTTAATTTTGAAGTATCAAGGTAGAACCGATGGTAGCTACTTTTTCTCCCTAGTGGACAAAAACAAAAAAATTGAGGCCATGTCTTGATCGAATTTAGGTGTATCTAAGTTAAATTACGAAATGTAACATTAAACTAGACAGATTTTAAGGATTATTCAACAGCAATTAGTGATAAATGGTGCTGAGATTATCAATGTCAGTACGTCTGTTCATGAAGTTTTTTTGTCTTAATACGTGACACATTTCCAGGAAGGATCTCTTATAGAAATTATTCTCAGTTCCTAGAGATTTAATATGCTTAAAGTCGATTTGGTGGTTAAGAGAGATAGAGTGGGTACTGAGAGCACAAGAGTTCTTGTTGCATCTGATATCACTTTTATGGGATATAACACGCTCTTTAAGGGTTCTTTTACTATATTTGATTTCTCCCAAATATCTAAAGGTGTTTTGGTACGTGAAAATAGATTTCTAACTATTTTACAATTTTTGATGCCTATTTTAGTAGATAGGGGTTTAAACAATTTGGTAAGTTTCTTTGTAATCTGTGGGAACCAGATCTTAGAAAAAGGATCTTTTTCTTATGTGTTAGTTTATATAATTTGTTAATTTTAAAAAAAATTTTACCCCATGTATTTTTTAGATTTTAACTCATTTTATGACTGGTACGTAATATTGTCACATGTTAGTGTAACATCCAAGAAATACTAACCTCAATCTTTATATTTTTATAACTTTTTCAATAACTTTTTCGTGATGATGAAAATAAACATTGTTGCTTATATGTTCAAAATGATATCCATCAACGTCCACACAATCATAAAATCACTAAAATTCCGAATAACATTTTGCAGCATTTTTGAGGAGTTACTGCAGGACATTTATGCACTATTCATTATCCTAGTTATTCCTGACCTGGAAGTTAACCAGTGTAGTACGAAAATATCCGCTCTTTTTTTTCACGTAATTACATATAAATATTAGTATTCATTCATATACGATTGTACAAGGAGGACACTTTTCACGCTCAGGGATTCATCAGGGCGGCTTTATTGTAACAAACAAGGCATAAACCATGGTTAGGTAGGTGGGCAACGTATATGGTAAACATAAAAAGGAAATGTTCAAGCATACGATCAATTTTACACTCATACCTTTAATTTAATTTTTACAAGAAATATCATAATTATTTTAAAGATTTTTATATTGTCTTCACTTAATAGGAGATTTACGTTTAATGGTGTACTTAATCCCTCTTTTATCAATTCTTTTATCAGTCATGTGCTTGTATTACGATGTAGTGGGCAGTTGAAGAACATGTGATTTGAATCAGCTATACTAGTTCCACACTCACATCGGTCTGTTGGGATAACTTCTATTTTGTGTAGATGTTTCTGAAAACATCCATGATCTACTTTTAATCTTAAGAGAGTTGACACTGTGTTTCTGCTTAGTGTAACATCTTTGTAAAATTGTTTTACATCTACTGTGGGCTGTAATTTGTATAAATTAGTGCCCCTGCTTTCACCTAACTGAATCCATTGTCTGTCCCATTTAAATTTAATATGTTGTTTGATATAGGTAAGTAGGTTACATGTGTTAAATTCTTCTATCACCATATGTGGGTGCTGTAATGGATTTTTAGCTATAGAATCAGTAATAGTATTGCCAACAATATCTGAGTGTCCCTTAACCCATAGAAATTTAGTACCATATGGATCTGATAGTTTTAGTAACTGTTGAAAAATTTCTAATATGAATATATTGCTATTAATTGTGAATTTAAAGTTTTGTAAGGAGTGTAATACTGAAAGTGAGTCACTGCATATAACAATTTTGTTCCACTGGTTTTCACAGCACAATTTAAGGGCTTTGTATATAGCACATGCTTCAGCATAAAAACTGCTGGATTGATTATTTAAAATAAATGATTGTTTAATCTTCATTTTTGGTACAAAGTAAGCAATGGTTGTACATGTTGGTGATTTTGACCCGTCTGTATAGATCACAATATGATCTGAATAGCCACTTAAGATTTCTTTAAGAGTAGTGTAGCAAAATTCGTTTTGGTATTTTGGGATAATAATATTTGTAGCTAGAACACATGTTAGATGTGGTATATCCAACGATTCCCAGATAAGATTACAAGGGGAATTTATTAACTTCAGTTCGTTGCAAGTTATAATAGCTCTTGCAAATGGTGGAGAGTTTTTATTTAATAATGTATGTAGGTGTTAAATCAGCTGTATTTAATTCATTAATTATTTTGGCATTTTTAAGTGCCACGATAATGTTGGTTTAGGAAATATTTGCTTGCCAGATAATCTCTGCGTAATGAGAGTGGGCTTTCAGATGCTAGAGCTAGGGAGGCTTCATTTGGAGTGCTTTTCATCAATCCTAACACAATCCTTAGAGCTTTAAATTGAATTCTATCAAGTTTACGTAAATTGGTTATGCTAGCTGACCCATATACTACACAACAGTAATCTATTATAGATCTTATATAGGTTCTATAAAAATAAATTCAATGCAATGTTTTGATCTGCACCCCACGATCTCTTACACACCATTTTAGGAAAATTAATACCTTTTTCGCAGCGACCAATTGTATAATTAATATGTTGACTCCAAAGCAAATTTCTGTCAAGTACGACACCAAGATATCTAAATTCCGAAACAATTGGAATATCATTGCCATGTAAGGTTACATCGTGATGTTTAATAGGGTGTTTTCTTGAAAAAAATACTACGGCACATTTTTGGTACGAAATATTGAATCCATTTAACCAAGTCCAATTATCCAAGTTGCAAGTTGTACATAATATGTTTGAGTTTAGTAGTGCTTTCACTGTACGTTTTCTTATGTGAATAGATGACAATATCATCAGCATATTGTAAGCAAACAATATTGGGAGACCATAAATTGTGCAAATCGTATGTGTACAAATTAAAAAGAAGTGGACTTAAAACAGCTCCTGTGGAATACCTTTTGATGTGATCTTGGGTCCAATAATATTGTGACCTACTCTTATCGATACACTTCTCTCTTTGTATACGTTTGATAGTAAATGTGCTATCGATTTTGGAATGCCAAGAAACACAAGTTTATCACAGAGTATATTTAAATCAATATTGTCATATGCACTTTTTATGTCAATAAACAATGCACCTGTTGTCATGGAATTAGAAAAACCAATTTGAACATCTGTAGTCAGATGAACTACGGCATCCGTGGTTCCATAGCCTTGTTTATATCCATATTGTGTTGCTGGTAGAATATTATGTCGCCTTAACCAAATTTCCATTCCCAATTTGAGAATTCTTTCAAATGTTTTAAAAATGCATAACAATAATGTTATTCGTCTATATGATTCCGGATTATCTTTGTCTTTTCCCAGTTTTAGAATTAATATAACAAAGCAATCATTAAATTTGTAAGGAGGTATTCCAGTTTGCAAAATACAGTTATAAATATGTAGTGGTAGTCTTTTAGCCAGTACACCCATTTTTTGCAACATAATGTAAGAAATCTGATCTGGACCTGGAGCTGTGTTTTTTGATATCTTGATAGCATATTCCAGTTCAGATGAAGTTATTTCTTTTAATAAATAATGTTCTTCTGGATTTAAAGCCATATAGGGTATATGTTTGCCAACAAATGGTGGCCATAACTTCTAAAGAATATCTTCTGCAACTGCGGAAGGAGCGTGTTTGATGTTTGCGTTTTTGTTGTTTAATTTGTTAGCCATCTTCCATATTTGAGTTGTTGGCAACTAGAGTTAAGACTGGAGCAAAATTTAATCCATGTTGTTTTGGCTTTGTGTTAAAACATTTTTTTAGTAGTAGCTTCTATCTTTTTATATTCAAGAAAATTATTCAGTGTAGATGCGGTTTTGTATTTTTTAAGAGCATTCTTCTTAAGCTGTAGCTGTGTATTACATTCATCATCCCACCAAATTGATTTTTGTCTATGTTTAGGACTGAAGGGTACGTTTTGGGGGATAGAAGCTTCACTGCTTGTATTAATTACTCTATTCAGATTAAATGCCATTTCATTACAGTTTTCAGAGTATACAACATTCTTCAGTTCTATTTCAAGAGTGGTATGAAACAATTCCCAGTTGGCCTTCTCTAATTTCCATTTCCTTGTTGGATAGACAACAGAAGAGGGTACATCAATATTCAACTTGATGGAAATAATATAATGATCAGATCCAAGAGTTCTATCTAATGTTTGCCAATGTGCTAGTGCAATTAGTCCAGGAGTTATTCGCGTTAAGTCTACAGCTGATTTTGTAGAGTTTGGAGGGGTAATTCTAGTCGCCGAATCATCATTTAGAAATATTAAATCCATATCAGTTAATGCAATAATTATTTCATTGCCATCAGTATCATTTTTTGGAGAACCCCATACCGCATTATGGGCGTTGAAGTCACCTGCTAGTACCGTCTCTCCTTCGAGTGAGGAACACCAATTAAAAAGCTGTTCCCATTCTCGGGTGGTTATATTCTTGTCAGGTTTATATAATGAGATTATGATTAAAAAGTCGCCACTTACAATGTTATTAGCATAAGAAGCATTATTTAAAATTACTTTAATTTTAATCCTACCCATAGATTTAATTTCAGTAATGTTATTTTTAAAATTATTCGTCTGTAAATAATGTCCAACTGTTATCGGATGTAATTTATCGATATTTTTATCGATAGACTCTACATACACAACGAATGGGCCAGTGTCAGACAACCGGTATCGTATGTTTTTATCGTAATGTTTTCTGATAAGATGCGGATCATTATCATTTTTATAATCGTTTGTTAATGGAAACGACTCACCAGATACGTAATAATTTTCCGTAGACAGGTATATATTTCACCTGTCTGAATCCTTCTTAACTTGTCATGGCAATAGAAACTATAGAATTTTTATGTCTGTAGACCAACACTTCTGTAATATTTGTAAAATGAGTGACCATATCGCCTCAAATTGTCCTTAAAAAAATAATAACTCCAGTTCAATAATAAATAACACATTGACTACAGCAGACAATATAACCGACATAACACAACAATCAGCACAAATCCATTCGGAACCAAATTATTTGGTACAAGACACTCAATCTAAACAATACAAAAATAAAGACGTAGATGTAAATAAACCAAGGCCAAAAAATGATAACCCGCTTACAAATAAAGATATAAATGTTACTAAAACAGCATCAGAAACTATTGAATCACTGATCACTTCACAAACTAGCACAGAACCTGCACTGTAAACACAGAGCAAAAGAGCTTTCTCCGAAACAGTTACACCACCTGAAACTCCTTGAATGCTTTATACGGCATACTAAGGATACACGTTTATTACCAAGGAACGATACACTTTTTTGAAAACGCGTATGGTTCACCCGACCCCTTAAGTGTTGCTCTAACTTTTACAAAAGATATTCAGGGGTTACTAAAATTATTAAACAACATCTACCCTCTGTTCAACGAACAAATCTTCAGTGAAAACAGGTTCCTCCTTTAAATTAGAGACTGATCAAGTACAAAAATAAAAATTAACATATAGAACAAAAATGTCAATTCTTCAGTGGAACCTAAACGATAATTATATATTAGAAATGTTAATCACCTTTAATAATATGTCTTCAAGAAACGAATTTTACTGACCAAAAATTAGCAAAACTAAAGGAATTTACAGGTTATCACAAAAACAAGTTTCTATTTATAATAATTACTCATTGGAATCTAGACAAATACCCTTAAAGACCAACATTGAAGCAGTAGAAGTAACCATAAAAACTTCAAAAATTATTAACATCTGTAACATCTATTTTCCACCGAATACTGATATAAGTATACAAGAGATAGTTCATATTATAGATCAAATGCCATCGCCTAAGAATATAGTAGGAGATCTAATCCAAATCGACACAATCCACTTTGGGGGTCTAATAAATGTAACAAAATAGGACACAGAATAGAAACTGTCATTAATAACACCAATGTTACCCTGCTTAACGATGGATCTCCAACAAAATTTAATTCTTTTACTGCAAACACTAGTTGTATTGACTTATCTCGTGTAAACCCTTCTAAAGTACAAAATATAACTTGGGAAGCTAGTACACAAATGTATGGAAGCGATAATTTTCCCATAGTGATACATTTCGAAAACAAACAAAAAATTTAACCATACACTAGATGGAATAGAGAAATAGAGGATTGGTCGCCGTTTACATAAATTGTGGAGAATTAAATAAATTCCTTTTAAGATACATCCCCGCATGACAGTATAAACGACTGAAATTTTTCTCCGTCATACTATCTACAGCAGATCATACCATCGGAAACAAGAAAATAGTAAAAAATCGTATTGAACTACCGTGGTTGAACAATCACTGTCTGGATGCTATAAAGTAGACTCACAGAGCAATCAAAAAACAAAAAACACAAGAAAATCTTCTAGAATATAAGAAGTTAAAGGCTATTAGTAGAAAAGTGGTAAAATAAGCAAAAAAGAAATTTTGGAACAATTTTTTATCAACAATAAACAGTTCTACCCCAGCAGCAATAGTGTGGAAACAAATTAACAAAATTTCGGGACGACACACAAACTCATCAATAAGATTTTTAGAATATAATAACAAAATTTATACATCTAGGTCTGGAATAGCCAATGTATTAGCTACATCCTACGAGTCATATTCAAGTAATGAAAACTTTTCTCAAGAGTTTTTGCAATTTAAAACCAAAGAAGAATTACAAGAATTAAATTATAATAAAAGCGATAACCTACCAATAAATGCACCAATACTAGAAGAAGAGCTGACTGAATATATAAATTCTATTAAAAACTCTGGTCCTGGTCCAGATGATATTCCTATTATTTTCATTAAAAATTTACCTAAAAATGGAACTGCCTATTTACTATAGATATATAACAAAATGTGGCTTGAAGGAGTGTTACCACATACATGGAATAATGTTTACACAATACCTATCCTTAAACCTGGTAAACCACGTTCAGACCCAAACTCCTACCGTCCAGTATCGTTAGGAAGTGCAATGAGCACAGTACTCGAAAAATTAATTAACCAACGCCTCATTTGGATACTCGAGCAAAGATCTGTTTTATCCTAAAACAAAGTGGATTTCGTAAAGATAGATCAACTCTAGACAACTTAGTTGACCTCGAGTCTGAAATACACGAAGCGCTAGAAAATAATCAAAGCTGCATAGCGGTATTTTTTTTTATATAACCAGAGCATTTGATACAGTTTGGCGCTATGGAATAATTAAAACTTTGCATAGATTAGGTATACAAGGAAATATACTAAACTTTATTACCAACTTTTTAAAAAACCAAAGCTTCCAAGTAAAAGTAGAAGTAGGAAGATGGTACCCCTCAAGGATCATCGATTAGTGTTACTCTTTTTCTTATTACTATTAACAGTATTATGGAAAACGATTCTTCACCAGTAAAGAGTAGGCTATACGCCGATGATCTTATAATTTATTGTAAAGAAAGAAACATAGAACTAATTAAACAAATCTTACAAGATACTATTTCTGCATTAGAAAAATGGTCAATGAAATCGGAAATGAAATTTTGTTTAAACAAAAGTAAATGTATCCATTTTACCAGAAAACGTAATGTTAGTAGTCCGGAACTTAAAATCTTCAATACAAAAATAGAATATGTTGATTGTATCAAATTCCTTGGAATTAATTTTGACAAACATATAAATTTAAAGCAGCATATTTGTTATCTTAAAATATCTTGTCATCAATGTTTGAACATAATGAAAGTCTTATCTACTAAAATTTGGGGATATGATCAAGATATCCTATATAAAAGCCTTATTAGATCTAAAGTCGATTACGGTTCAATAATGTATAGGTCTACCAGTTAATCACTTTTAAAAGAGTTGCAAACAATCCAAAATGCTGCTGTAAGAATAACCTTAGGAGCTTTTTGTACTACATCTACACATAGCTTACTATGTTTAGTAGGAGAAATGCTTCTGGAATTAAGAAGACAATATCTTAGCCTAGCATATGCTACAAAAGTTTTAGAAAATAGTGAAAACCCCGTTAAAAACTTTAAAGAAGACCACTAAAGAAGACTTTAAAATGATTTTGTTCTGAAGCTATTTTCTTGTGGCATTGTAAATTAATTACTATTAAACTGGGAATAAGCCACAATTAAAGATAAAAATACGTTTATTGACGTTTTAATTTCCACTTCGGAAATAGTTCTTTTTCCGATTTCCGAAGTGGAAATTGAAACGTCAATAAACGTATTTTTATCTTTAATTGTGGCTTATTCCAAGTTTATTAGTAATTACTTTAAAATGATATTACCAATATTTATGAGTTGCGTTCCTGGGACTATCTTTATATTCTAGCGCGAGAATTTTACTGTCACCATTGCATGTGGTTGTCTATTTAAAGACATATTACATGTTATGATTTTTTTGTGACGGATATTCTTAAGTTGGGGTAGATTTCATGTAATCGAATTAACTATCTTTCAACAAAGTCGTCCCAGGAACGCAACTTATAAATACTGGCAATATCATTGCCAATATTTCATTATCTACTTTAAAATTATTAATATATGTCTGAATTGCCGATATAAATGAGTCAGAATAAATAAATTATTATAAGAATTTTTTTTACTAAGCAACATCATTTTTGAAAACGACTGTAAGACTTGTAAACACTTCTAAATAGGTCTAACTGGTAAGCAGGTTTTGTATGTTTTCAATAAAATTGATAGTGTGTAAAATAATTTATTAATTAAGCTGAGTATACTTTCGACATAATAAATGTCATCATCAGAGCTATCCTAAAATAACGTTAAGTTAAGTAATTTTTTTATAAAATACAATGACAGAAAAAACTTACGTCAATTAGGTAATAAATACTTCATAAAAGGAAAATTGTGGACAAACAACATATTAAAAAATAAAGATCAGGCTCTCTAGGCTACAGATCTTGGGTCTAACCCTTATACATATGTATAATTCACATCAATTACTTAAAATAGAAAACATGGTTACCACATACAGCGACGACAACAGCTGTTTCTGACTTACATTTTTGAAGTTAGATGAAGGAGGAAGCTCGGATATACGGAAATAAATCCGAGAGCGACCTCTGTATTTAAAATTATTAATTGAAAATTGAAAATGTCTAAACTGACGTCTAAAGGTTGATGATTATTACTTTAAGTTACTACGGAATTTTAAAAGAATTTTAAGAGAATTTTAGTTAAAACACTAATAGATCTAATGGTTCCGTTAAATTTAGATTTCACAAACGAATAGTTAATCTAACAAATTGCTCATTCACTAATAAAGAATTTGATTTTTTGTCTAATGGACTAAAATTTTCTACCTTAATACCATTTAACAACAAAACAGTTGAAGAATTTTCAGTTGACATAGATTCTGTAATAGAAAGCTTACCTTTAGACTACATTTCTAAAACCAACTTAAAAAGCAATTGTTTCCTTTCTTTACAAAAAGATCTTATCAAATTTAATAATAATGTTAATAACATAAACATTAAATGCTTTAAACAACTACATTTGATTAGACAAATATCTACAAAATTGAATAGTAACAATCTTATTATTACTAAAGCTGATAAAGGTTACTGCCTCATTATCATGTACCATCATGAGTACGTTTAAAAAACAGAAGAATTTCTAAGAAATAATAACTTTGACATTCTAGATAGAAATCCTCTAAATAAACTAGCTACTAATTTTAAAGCTATCTTATCTAAACATAAAGATTTCCTACAATCACATAACAGGATAGAGAAAATGTTCATTTTGTCAAATCCGCAAATACCAAGACTATATATTTTACCAAAAATTCATAAACCTAACACCCCTATGAGATCAGTGGTTAGTTTTTATAACACACCAGTTGTTACATTGTCCAAATTCATTAATTCTATATTACAATCCTCAATATCTGTTCAACCCACTTTTTCTGTCAAAAACTCTACAGACTTAGTAAATAAATTTTCAGTTTTAAATTTACCTAGAGTCTTCTTTCTAGTTTCCTTTGATGTAAGTAATTTGTTTACAAATGTACCTAGAGATAAAACCATTTCCATAATTGAGAAATTACTTATTAAAAATAACATTAATAGAGATACAATTTTTCACATATTGGGTTTACTTAAATTTTGTCTTTTACAAGATTTCTTTTCTTTTAACAATATTATTTATAGACAGGCACAAGGATTGGCAATGGGCAGTCCCTTATCACCTTTGCTAGCAGATCTATTTCCGAATAACCTTAAGATTAATATCTTTGACAATCTTTCTCTGAATCAAAACTCTTTCCAAAAAGTTTTATATTGGTTCAGATATGTGGATGATGTGTTAGCTATCATAGATGGAAATTCCTCAGATGCAGACAATATCCTAGTTTCACTTAACAACTTACATCCAGCTATAAAATTCACCTTAGAAACAAAATCCAGCAATTTTATTATTTTCTAGACTTAACATTAACTAGAATAGATAACAAATTAAATTTTTCAGTCTTTAGAAAACCAACTCAGACTGACCATACCATCCCTAGATCTTCTAATCATCCTTTTTAACAGAAAATGGCCTCATTTTATTGCTATATCCTTCGTTTACTTAGCTTACCTCTGTCAGATTCAAATTTTAAATCAGAATTAGAAATTATTAAACTTGCTTATAGTAACGGTTATACCCGTACTTTGGTTGATAACATACTCAACAAATTAAGGAATAAAAGGAATACATCACTAGCATACAACACTGTCCATAACATTTCTAACTCGACATTTATTTATCGATCAATATCGTACATAGGTTATCCCTCGGATAATATAGCCAGAATCTTAAATAACATTCCTAATCTAAAACTTTCTTTCAAAGTTAAAGAAAATATCAAATCTATTTTTTCTCACACTAAAGATAAAATCAACAAATCGTCAAAAAGTGGTATTTATAAATGATCCTGTGGTGAATGCCCGGTGACCTATGTGGGTAGAACAATGCGACCTTTGGATATACGCATTAAAGAACATCTGTCTAAGATAAATCTAGTTTTGGGAATCATATACATGCTTCAAAGCATGGCTTTAGTCCTCATAGAGATAGCAAGATCCTACACAGTATACCCAATAATAATTATATAAAAATGAATTTACTAGAAAATCTTGAAATCAGTAGAGAAATGAAAAGGAATCCTCAGAACTGTGTCAACACTCAAATTAACTTAAATTGTAAGTTTGATCCAATCTTTAAGAAATTTCTTTAATAATACATTTAGTATACAATTAACCATCTTTCTCTCATTGATTTCATCTAAGTAGAAAATGTTTGATATTTTTCTTCTTCATTATTTATTTTATTAATAATATTGATAATCAATAATAGCTATTGAACTCTTAACTTAGCAAATGATACTTCTCCTTGGTTCGTTTTCATCTACTTTCTTCTACTTGGTCAAACTTTAAAAGTTTTGTTTTTTGATAATTTTGATAAATGTATAATTTAAATTTTCACGTTGACTTATCAATTTAAAATATTTAAATTTAAAATTCTATACTAACTAAAAGTAATAATCAATAACCTTCAGACGTCAGTTTAGACATTTTCAATTTTCAATTAATAATTTTAAATACAGAGGTCGCTCTCGGATTTATTTCCGTATATCCGAGCTTCCTCCTTCATCTTACTTCAAAAATGTAAGTCAGAAACAGCTGTTGTCGTCGCTGTATGTGGTAACCATGTTTTCTATTTTAAGTATCTGTGGCCTAGAGAGCCCGATCTTTGTTTTTTAATATGTTGTTTGTCCACAATTTTCCTTCTATGAAGTATTTATTACTTAATTGACGTAAGTTTTTTCTGTCATTGTATTTTATAAAAAATTTACTTAACGTTATTTTAGGATAGCTCTGATGATGACATTTATTATGTCGAAAGTATACTCAGCTTAATTAATAAATTATTTTACACACTATCAATTTTATTGAAAACATACAAAACCTACTTACCAGTTAGACCAACATCATTTTTGTTTAATTCATTAATAATTTTTGTATTTTGACTACGACACCCAACTTTCCGGAATTACGACATCGAGGTTTTAAAAGCAAGTAGTGGTGAGTACCAAATGCAATCGATTTTGACTTTAACAAAATACCACAAATTACCAACGTTAAAAATGAATTAAGTAACTACATATCTTGATAAAATGCCAGGGAATTTCCCAAACATATATAGATGAGGGCCATCTGCCTATTAACAATAGGTAAAAGCTGATAAACGGGCAGGATTATAAAGTTTAAAACATCACTAATTAGGTCATTTTTCAAAACAAAGTAAATAAGTATCATCATCATCATCATTAGCCATTTTGCGTCCACTGCTGAGCATAGGCCTCCCGTAAATAATTCCATTGCGTCCGATCTTGAGCAACTTGAATCCAGTTAGACTGGATGCGCTTTAAATCGTCCGACCACCTTGTTGGAGGACGTCCTCGACTACGATAAGCATCGTGTCTAGACCTCCACTCTAAAATTTTCTTTGTCCATCTTCCATCTCTGACCCTAGCAACATGTCCTGCCCAGTTCCATTTCAGGGTTGTAATTCTTTCAATTGCGTCCGTCACACCAGTTTTTCTCCTTACTATCTGACTCGAAACTCTGATAAAGTGATAAAGAAGAAATACCTCCGCAAACCCCTTTATATATGTTTTCTTTATTTTTTGATGACAAAATATTGGACCTAATAATTGTCGAATCAATTCGATAGGCAGGGCAACAAAACCATTGCCTGAAAATAGAAAAACTCTTCATTACTCAGTGGAATATGTGCCAGTTCAGAGGCGGAGAATATTCTGGGAAAACGAAAGAGATAGTCAAAATGTATTGGTTTCTGAAGCTTTGTCAAGGAATAAATTTGAGATAGGTAAAGATTGGTTTCAATAAATTTGAATATATTGTATCTCACTTTCACTTAACTGACAACGTCACTATAAATACATTCGACAAATTTGCTAAAGTTAGGCCATTGTTTGATCACCTCAATGCTGCATTTTTGAAATTTGGTAAATGTAAGGAAATTCAATGTGTTGACGAAGCCATGGTACCATATTTCGGCCGCCATGGCTGTAAACAATTTATTCACAATAAACCAATTCGCTATGGCTACAAACTTTGGGTAAGAGCAAGTAGATTACGCTACGTAAATTGAATGGAACCTTACCAAGGTGCTACCACTAATATTAGTGAAAAGTATATTGATTATGGACTAGGGCTATCTGTTGTATTGGAGTAGGCCGACGTTTTAAGAACTAGGTTGTCTAATAAATGGATGCACCTGTTTTTTGATAATTTCTTTTCCACGTTATCTTTGTTAAAATTGCTATCGGAGAAAAATTTCAACTAATGGGCCACTAACAAAATCAAAAGAAATGAAAAAGCAAGCTCGAGGCGTTTTCGATTAAAAAAAAAAACAGAAAACCAGAACATTATTGTCGTGAAGTGGCATGACAACAGCATTGTCACCCTGTGCTCAAATGCAGTAGGCGTAAACCCTGAAAATTTTTTCATCCCTGTATAGGGTGAAAAAATTTTCACGAAAAGAACGGACAAATATTCAGGTAAGTTATAGTTTTTTAGATTATTACAAACGCATTTATTTTTTATTTTCAACAACATGCATAGTTTCATGACATTTTACAATACATATTTTAGGTGTCGCAGCCACATCTGGTAAATTTGTACAATGCAAACATGGGAGGAGTAGACAGATGTGACTAAAATTTGAGCCTTTATACAATTTCACTGAGGGGCAAGAAATGGTATTTTCCGCTGGTGGCACGATGTATTGATGTAGGTCTGCAAAATGCTTGGCAGTTGCATAGACAAAGAGGTGGGGACCTAGATCAGTTAAAATTCCGAAGTTGAGTAGCCACTGTGCTGTTAATACAAAATAAAAAAAAATCAAAAACAAATTCGAAAGGTCATAAGTCAATCACCGAAGGTTTAGACATTAGGTTTGATCATATGGATCATTTGGTAATTCCTCAAAATAAGCAAACACGCTGTGCACATTGAAAAAACAACCACAAGATGTTCAAAACCATACAATGTTTGTATACTATACAAAAAGTGTATAGTTAATGTAGATACCCTTAAGTGCCCATCTTCCTACATATAGGACGCCCAAAATTTTGTATAATTATTAAAAAAATAAATTTTATTTTCATCTAATATATTTTAGTTTACCCTAAATTAAACCATTATAAGAAAAAAAAATTAAAATCACAAGTAGACATAATGGGCATATCTGCGTTTTAATAAAGTTTCCTATTAATTTTGCAAATTTCGTTTTTATGTAGTTTTTTTAGGAAATTAACACTAGCAAAACATAAGCGTAACGTTTTCTTTTTAAAAGGTGTAACACTCTTAAAAAATTTATAATTTTTACAAGAATATAGTTAATATAATAAAAAGGTTAATTCTCCAGCAAATTACCTGTCTATTAATGTGCCACCCATGGTATATTCCTTATTTAAAATTTAAGGGTTAGTATTCATTTGACTCTCGACCTGCAAACATCGCATCGATACAAATTAGGCGAAAGTTTACAGTGTGATTAAAAACGGGCTCCGGCCGCGTTTTTACCGTCATTATCGTGTATCAAGTGGATATACTATTTATAAACTATTTAAAAATTAAAATATACAGTTTTAACAATTAAAATGAGTGCTCCACCAGATTTATCGGTGAGTGTTCCTTTTCATACTGCTACTGTTAATGGTCAACCTATAAATACTCAATATCAGCAACAACAAATTCAACCAGAATGCCCAAATGTCCTTTTTGCACAAAATTCACAACCAAATTCAGCACAAATTTTAAACAATCCACCAACAACAATATATTATGTTCCTAACCAAGTACTATTACAATCTTCCTCAAACTGTCAATACAATCCTACAATAAATCCCACATTATCTACACCTCTACATGAAGCTTATGATTCTATTGAGATGACACATACATTACAAAGTGAAGAATCTTCAGAGGAAATCAGCGACATTGAGTCATCGGACATCCACGAATGGCAAACTATACAACATAGTAACAAAAAACGTAAAATTAATCCTCCGACACCAACAGAAAACGAAGACACGGTAGTAACCAGCAATAAATTTCAGATTCTACAAAATGAAAACGAAAACGACAACAATAACAGTACAGAAAATACCAACAAAACTCCAGCAACCAATAAACCCCCACCAATTTTTATATATGGTGTTACTGAATACAATAAAATGGTTAATAATCTATCGGAAGTAGCAAAAACAGAGACATTCTATTGTACAGCATTAAAAAACAACACAATAAAAATAAATTCCCGGGACTCTGAAACATACCGAAAACTAGTAAGACATTTAAACAGCAAAAAAATTGTGCATCATACGTACCAGATGAAAGAGGATAGAGCATACAGAGTTGTAATTCGTAATCTACATCATACAGTGCCCATTAATATAATAAAAAGTGAAATAGAAAAACATGGGCATTTAGTACGCAATATTGTAAATATAAAACATAGAGTAAGTAAGGACCCTCTAATGATGTTCTACGTCGATATAGAACCTAATCAAAATAATAAAAAAATATATGAAATTCAATTTATAAACAACGCGAAAATAGTTATTGAGCCACCGTATAAAAAGAATAATATTGTCCAGTGTACCAGATGCCAATTGTATGGACACTCTAAGACATACTGTAATAGACCTTATCGCTGTGTCAAATGTGGAGGCAACCATATATGTCAGCCGATTGTAAAAAACCTAAAGACACACCTGCCATATGCGCTCTCTGCAATGGAGTACACACTGCAAATTACAAAGGATGCCTAGTATATAAAGAGTTAATTAGCAGTAGAAACAGAGCAAGAGGAATATCATCGCACACTCCAGCGAACAATCAACTGCCATATAACAGAAATACAGTACAGAATAATCCGAACTTAAGCAATCAAAATCACGCGACTTACACACAAGCAACAGGTGGAACAATTGTAAATAATGTCCATAATAATACGAACTCATACAACCAAAATCAAGTAACTTACGCTCAAGTAACAAGTGGAACACATGGAAGCAATACACACAATGATATTGGAGAGATGATGAAGAGTTTCCTTAACGAATTCAAATCTATGTTTTCACAACTAATAAATCAAAATAGCGTGATCTTAAACATGCTTTCCATAGTAATAAATAAACTCAGTAATGGAACTTAAGTCACTACGAATTGCACAATGGAATGCCAACGGCCTAGGCAACCATAACACAGAAGTTACTAACTTTCTTGAACATAACAAAATTGATGTTCTACTCATATCGGAAACCCATTTCACTGACAGAACGATGTTCAAGATCCCTCATTACTCTATTTACAACACCAACCGTCCTGATGAAACAGCACACGGTGGCGCTGCTATTATTATACGTAACACCATACCACACTATGAGGAAACAATGTATCAGACGGAAAAAATACAAGCTGCAGTAATCTGTATCAGTTCTCAACCACAGTCTTTTAACATCGCGGCAATGTACAGCCCTCCAAGGCATAATATCTCCACAGCAGAATATGAAGACTTCTTTAAACAGCTATCAAACAAATTCTTGATTGGAGGTGACTGGAATGCCAAGCATACAGACTGGGGGTCGAGACTATGTACGACAAAGGGAAGAAATCATAGGCAAGCCATAGCTAATACAAACAGCTCTTACTTATCTACAGGGCAACCCACCTACTGGCCATCAGATCCAAACAAAATCCCAGATCTACTTGACTTCTTTATCCTTCATAACATGGCCTTAAATTATTTTGACATACAACCATCCTGGGATCTGTCCACCGACCATACTCCTATAATTGTAACACTATCTACGCAAATTATAAAACGTCCGCATATCCCTAAGTTAACAACATTAAAGACCAACTGGAATGTATTCGAGTCTTACATAAATGAAAATTTTAATTTAAATATAAGATTAAAGCAACCAGACGATATCGATAACGCTGTGCTTATTCTCACCCAAACTATACATGCAGCCGCAGAAATAGCTACACCCCCTCAGAATGACAAAGAACCAAGTAACACCAATATACCCGTGTATATAAAACGTCTTGTAGCACAAAAAAGAAGAGCCAGGCGCATATGGCAAAGAAGTCGCAATACTATAGACAAAAATGAATACAATAGATTAACACGGCAACTTAAAACTGCTCTACAAGACGCGAGGAATGATACATTTGAACTATTCATCGACAGCCTGTCAAAAGAAGACCACAGCATCTGGAAAGCAATGAAATCATTCAAGAGGCCTACACAGCACATACCACCTCTAAGGAAAGACGATGGAAGCTGGGGAAAAACTGAACAAGAAAAGGCATCAATCTTTGCTGCACATCTCTCGCACGTTTTTGGTGCACCTGAACTTAATAACCATAATGACGAAGAACAAGTTAAAAACTTTTTAGACACTCCATGTCCAATGATGCTACCAATCAAATTCTTTACTCCTAATAATGTAAAAGAACAAATTTCTAGATGCAATAACTACAAAGCACCAGGCTTCCACATGATCACCGGGCTAATATTAAAAAAATTACCGAGAAAAGCAATTGTCCTACTAACAATGATATATAATAGTATCATAAGATTAGCCTACTACCGATTAATTGGAAGTTTGCACAAATAATTATGATAAGTAAACCAAATAAACCACCAAATAATATTCAAAGAATCTCAGAAGACATCGAAATTAATTCAGTGATTCCAAACCACCAGTTTGGTTTCCGCGAAGCCCATTGAACTCTACAACAGTGCCATAGGATTGTAAAAAACATTAATGTATGCCTCGAAGAGAAAAAAATTTGCACTGCTGCCTTCCTGGATATAGAACAAGCCTTCGACCGTGTTTGGCATGACGGCCTCCTATATAAACTTAAGTCATCCTTTCCCACCCCTCACTATCTTCTTTAAAAATCATACCTCACAGAACGTTACTTTCAAGTCAAATTCCTTACAGAAACCTCTCATTACTATCCCATAAAATCCGGTGTCCCTCAAGGAAGTGTCCTGGGTCCCCTCCTGTACCTCATATACACTGCTGATATCCCAACAACAAATACGACTACAGTAGCCATGTTCGCAGATGACACCGCCATAATATCCATCGATGATGACCCCCAAGTAGCATCAGGAAACCTTCAAATACACCTGAACCTAGTACAAGACTGGATGAATAGATGGAAAATCAAAGTTAACCATAATAAGTCTAATCAAATTACATTCACCAATAGGAACATCATATGTCCGAGAATCAGACTGAACAATATACTACTACCAGTAAAAACAGAAGTCAAATACCTGGGAATGACACTTGATCAAAAACTCACTTGGAAAGTACACATATTGGCCAAAAAGAACCAAATCAACATGAAAATACGTCAAATGAATTGGCTAATAGGCCGAAAATCACAGTTATCAACAGATAATAAACTTCTATTGTATAAGTGCATAATAAAGCCTATATGGACATATGGAGTGCAACTATGGGGCTGTGCAAAGCCTTCTAATACCAAAATCATTCAGAGAATCCAATCCAAAATACTCAGAATGATTTTCAACGCGCCGTGGTACGTTAGTAACAAAACTCTGCATGATGACTCTGGTATACCGTTCGTTGAAGACGAAATCAGCAGACTAACAAGAAATTATTTAGAACATCTGCCAACCCACCCCAACGAGGAAGCAAGACAACTACACCTCCAACCAGAAGTCAGACGAAGATTGAAGAGACAGTGGCCAACAGACTTTATACACTAATTTCAATTTTAATTTTACTTTACATTTCAATTTTAATTTTAGTTTTAAATTATAATCATACATTAATTTAATTTGTTAGTGTTAGTATTGGGAGTGTTATCAATGGATAATTTCTCCTCTCATGTATTTGCAATAATCACATTTACTAATAGCTTGTAATAGCAGATTGTAAATTTGCAAATTTAATAATAAAAAAAAAAAAATTTTAGGGTTGGGACGCTGGAACGGAGGTAGCTAACACTTGACAGATATCTATATCGTTAAAACATGACCTCTTTTCAAATAGAAAACCACCTGTTTAAGCATTTTCAGAATATTAAATGAATATTGCCAAATATCAGGGTGGACCCTTTTGAGTGGCCAAGCCTGTATAGATACAAGCAAGTTAATTTGATCCATGTGCAAAATCCAGCGAGTATACTGTATCTAGAAAAAAAAACTATTGAAAACATTTACATTTTAGAGGAAAATTTAGAGAAAATTTTTGTTTTAGGAGGTTCGTCCAGAAGATAATTATAGAATTTTTTTTGTAATTTTAGCAGTGATTTTGTTATTTGCATCATGTAGTTTTATGGGTCAACTTATAACTGATCAGGTTCGTAAGTTAAAAGTATTAACAGTTAACATAAATGCATTTAAATTTTTTTTTTACCTAGGGATATTCGAAATATTGTTTTTTTTTTTTTATTTACAAATACTATCGATGTACAAAATTTTTATGTGATATAGAAATAAATAAAATAAATAAAGAGATATTTAAATATAATTAGATGCCAAACTATAGCAAAGCAAAACTAAATTGCAAAGAAAGAGCAAGAAAAAAATACATGACAAAAATTGCTAATCGTACATAAACCTTTAGTAAAATTTCATAACTAAACCCATCCAAAACATATTACGAAGTGAGTACTATAAAATTTGTTTTCTACGGCTATTTGGGATGAGGGTGGTGTTTTACGATCTCACATTTAACTACCTGGTTTAGGAACAAGAATCTGACCAAAGCAAGCAATTTAATTAAACCTGACCTGTGAGATATGTTCAGCCTTAATAAGAATTACCTTCGGGTGTAATTGGAGGAGCTGTGTTGACTCAAGTTAAAACCAGGAGTCACTTCACGGCGCATGAATGCTCCAGACCATTTCTGCTCCCTTATAGCACACTGATGCGCTATTGAGGCACAACTATTAGCAAAATGCTTTTCATGTGAGAGTCCTGGGTAATAGAACTTCAACATGGTGCTCTATCCGATTAAAATTCAGTCTAGCGTTAGTCACTTTTTTCCTGTTATCTTCATGTGACCTATCCGCGAATCTTAAATTGCTTACTTGGGCCTCAAGTCTCCGCTTTGGGCTAGGCCCAGTTCAACGATTTTATAGATCTACGAAGCTAGAGCTTCTGTGTGTTGTTGTTTTTGTTTTTTGTTTTATTTTCTCTTCGGTGATTTTTGTTTTTTTCTCTGGTATTTTTGTTTGTTTTCTTTCTGGTGTCATCTTTTTTCTTTCACCATTTGTTGTTTGGGTCTTTTGTGCTTTCTTTGGTGTAAAGCGTTGTATCTTATGATCTTTCGCATAATTGCACGAACTTTGTTTTCGCTTTATCTTTCATTATTGCAGTCACTCTACTTGGTTGTTGTAGTTGTTTAAATAGGAATCTTTCAGCAACGAATCTTGGTACGTTGACTGCTGTTGTGTGCCGCTTCTATTTTCTTTTTTGTAGTATTGCATATGCGTCCCCATGCTATATATATATATATATATATATATATATATATATATATATATATATATATAAAGGAGTACGACCGTCAAACAATTATTCAATGCAGTAAGTTTCAAAAGAAAAATTCTTTTGATCAACGAGGATATAGGTCAAAGGAGAAATAATACAAGGAAATCACAGTTCCATTCTTATATTTGAAGACGTTTCGCTTGTGGTGTTCACAAGCTTCATCAGTTCAAATCTAAAAAATATTACAATGATGGTAGGTAATATTATACAAAAACATGGAAAATTAACTTACGAATGTAGAGTGAAGAATAAAGGGTGTTAAACAAACACACCATTCCCTTTGTTAACTGTGGTCAAAACATTAAATTTTTGGTAAAATTATAGCTTGAAAGTTTCTATGTAGTAGCATTCGTGTTTTTCAAAGCGAAAAATTTTGATTTACAAATGATCGACAGAATAAAAAACTACTACCAAGCTTACTAAAAAACTGGTCAACATTACACGTAAAAAACTAACTTACAACAGTCAAATGTAGAAATAAAATAATAAAGTGACTAAAACGCACTGACACAGAGCTGAATTGTTATAGCAAACAAATTTTGAACTTCACTTTAGAGCGCATTTCCATCTAACGGATTCGGACTCGAAAAACGAAAGTCAAATTGCCGGCATTTTCCTTGCAATAGAATGTGTGGATTTATTAGTTCTGAGTTGATCCAACTTTCTGTGGGAGAATGAGACGAGCAGGCGCAGATGTGGTTGCCACCTCATCTCCGGGGTGAAAATTTTTTTTACGTTTTAACTACAGGTTTCGATTAGAAAAGTGATTCTAAACAAAAAATGTGCTATATATTTTTTTATAAAATGATATTTTTCAAGTTATTCGCGATTGAAAGTAACAACTTTTAGACGAAAAAATCCACGTTTTTAATCGATTTTTCGCGAATAACTCGAAAATGGTGCATTTTATCAAAAAAATTGTAGAGAACAAATTTGTAGCTTTTAAAAAGACAAATACAATTACAAATACAATATCAATGTTCAGCGGTTTTCTTCAAATGCCAAATTTGAAAGATTCAAAGTCAAATATCGGGAAAATGATGCATTTTTGGAAGAAAACTCACAAAACGTTTTTTAAAGAGCATAAATAGACCTATCATAAAAAAATAAGGTCAATACCTCATTGTTTACGAAAAAATCGAGGAAAACAACAACCTAACCACCCCCATAATTAAAATCGATCTTCACCCTTCTGCAATTCCCTTTGTAGATGTATTGTTAATACGTCCAAGAAGTTTGACCCATTTAAAATGCTTAGTTTTAGAAAAAGTACAGCTTAAAGCGAGAAACGATTTACAATTTCATATTTTTTTCCCTTCTTTTTTTAAATATGCCCGAAAATACTGAATATATAAAAAAAATAAAAATTACCAAATTGTAGCTTTTTTAATGATTAAAATTATCCTTTATTTAGATTTGTTGTACAATGAATATTTGGCGAGATATAGCCGTTTAAAGCATCGATTTACGATCAAGCACCATCTTTTTCGAGCCCTTTAAACTCACCCCATTTAAAAACCAAGGGTTCCAAAAAGATTTAATTCACAGATCCTTGTAGCTATTAAAAACCTCTACAAATCGTTTTTGAAAAAACATCTATCGTTAAAAATTAAAGGAAATACGTTAAAAAAACCAGTTAATTTTTTTCCGGAAAATTCCATTAGTATAGTACAGTACATTTCGGAGCATAATAATCTACAAAACCGGTATATTAGCTAGTAGGGCGTTATACATTCGAAATTTTAAGCGTTCTTATTTTGAAATCCCATACAACAGAATAAAACATCTGCTCATCTGCTATGGCTTGGCAATGAAAATATCAGAGCAACAGATTGGGGATGGTTTTCCAAAGATGGTTTGTTATTACCCGTACGCATGAACAAACAACCTGCACCCGATAAATTTTTGAAAATTATTTTTTGCCAATGCAAAAAAGGATGCGGCGTTTCATATGGGTGCAGAAAAGTTGGTTTATACTGTAACTCTACTTGTTCTGGGTGCTCAGGTGAAGGGTGCAATAACAGTCCACCAATAATTGAGGAAGATGATGATGACATAGATCACATGAAGATGTAATTGATGACGAATAAAATTAATAATATAATTGTTTTACCTATAAATGTAAATATTTTCAACTATTTATGTAAATGTATAAGAATATATGGTGCCTTTTTATGTTGATAATTTTTTTTGTATTTAATTCTACTTTTTTAATTTATATCTTATAAATTAGTTTATAAAAACTGCAATGTTGTAAAGGGTGATTTTCAAAAGTTGAAAAGTTGCAAAATTTTGGCAAAAAATTGTTTTCACCTATAGCACTCATAACAATTGATTTTTAAGGGTTGAAAATGTATGAATTTGTATTTTAAAGTATAAAAAACTCACTATTTAACTAATCCAAACCAAATTTCACTCATCTTAGGATTTGTAATATTATTTTACAATTTTTGAAAATTAGGGGTAGTTCTCACCCCTAAGAACAATCAGGGTTCATCGGCATGACATAAACTATAAAGTAGAGGGTGAGTTGAGCTTAATTCCAAATTTTTATGCAAGTCGTTTCAAGGTGAAATCATTTTCTTCGCATTACTAATTTTTTTATATTAATCTCTAATGAGGGTCGCTTTTTAAGGGTTGAAATATGATGGAACTTTATTGAAAAGCACGAAACTATCATTATTTAATTAATTCAAACCAAATTTTACCCATATTCAGGTTTAATATGTTATTTTATAATTTTTGACAATTAGGGGTAGTTTTCACCCCTAAGCACAATCAGGGTTCGTCGACATGACATAAACTATAAAGCAGCGGGTGAATTGAGCTTAAATCCAAATTTTTATCCAAATCGATCCAAGGCGAAATCATTTTTTTAGAATTAGTAATTTTTTACATTAATCTCTAACAAGGGTTGCTTTTTAAGGGTTGAAATATGATGGAACTCTATTCAAAAGTATAAAATAATCATTATTTAATTATTTCAAACCAAATCATACCCATATTCAGGTTTAATATGTTATTTTATAATTTTTGAAAATTAGGGGTAGTTTTCACCCCTAAAACCCTTCAGCGCACTTCGGTTCGATATAGATTTTGATCCTTGGGCTATTACCTACTTTCTGCTAAAATTTCAACTGGATACATGCAGGACGAAAAAATTGCGAGGTTTTAACTTTTTTCGAGCTTCAATTCCTGAACTATTACGCCTCCTTAGACAAACCCGTCTTACGCAAACAACTTTGTTGCGAGACAGATAGTTGAACGATATTTTATACAATGTCTATACCCAGGTATGGATTTATTTTTGTCCAAGTTTTATATTGGTCCACTATTTTAAATGCAGTTCAAACAGACATGTATTAAATTGTATGTTCCGTTTTAATTTGGTTCAATCTGTATATATATATATATATATATATATATATATATATATATATATATATATATATATATATATATATATATATATATATATGTTAGTATAGAAGGAATTACACTGTACTGTTTTTAAATAAAACGAGCGGTTCCTAATTTACCGCATGAAAATATCTTATCAACTAAACTAGCTAATATCGTCGTTAGTTTATACATATCATATACATCGTCCGATCAGCAACTTGACATGAAGGCCCAGTATGACGGAATCTGCAGGACTCTCCAACTCTGCATGAACCTCTTAGAAAGAAATAACAGTCTACTATATTTGAAGGATACGATTTATTCGAATGAATCCAACATACAGTAATTCGTACGTCCGTTTCTCGGAAAATCACTTCAAGAATGCTTCTGACAATCTTCCAATCCAGATTTTCTAGTGCTTGGCCTATTGGGTAAAGTCAAATTCTTGATGTCATGATTGCACATGTTTTTTTTTTTCAAATTAGTTAGAGCACTCCATATATTATCGGGGCTTGCCCTGTCTGTATACGACTTTCTGGTTACCATATACAGCAAAGATCAAGGACCATTTTCTAATCTCAATACTTTTCCAACTTTAGGCTGCTGATTTTTTAACTCATCCAAAATACCGAACTTCTTATAAAATGCGTATGAGATTTCTTTAGTCATCTCAAGATCTTGGACAACACAGTGGGCTGTAGAGACGTTACCTGGAATATTAAAAAGATCCAGCTGAACTTCTGTGTTCACGCCGAATCTAACACTTTTTCTCTCTGCGTAATTTGACATGAATTAATTAAAGCTTGGTCGCCGGCCATCTTTGTTCTCATGTTAAAGGGTTCGTGCTTCTTCTGTTGCATTTGAGCCAGCATAAGGTGCAAGACGATTTATGTGAACTACTTTTGGTTTACGGTAATCCGGCAATGCCATGGGGTCTTCTGACCTAGTATCCTACTCGGCCGAAAGAGGCCAGGGTGTCTTAATCCGTTAGACGTTAGATCCATAAAAAATATTTTCCCACCGTTGCTTGTCAGAACTCAATGGACAACAACCTTCTCAGGCTCTTCTGGAATCTGGCAATACAGCTTTAAAGGAAAAAAGGGTGCACAGAGGGAAAAATTTGATCTCCGCGAATACGTAATTTTGTAATGCGCAGGCGTTCTCTTTCTGGTTTAGTATTTTTACATGCTCTGTAAGAATCCGTCTTGGGACGGTCGGGTCGAAAATATCCGAACCATCGTCAACATACATAGAAATTCACCACCCTCGCGGGGTTAATTTAGTAACTTTAAATAATACCTTTTTAAAAAATGTTTCTGTGAACAGTTCTAAAAATTTTTAAAGCCATTTAGCTTCTTAATAACACAGATCTGACTAGACACTTTCAGAGGAAAAAACTATTTGTTAAGAACAAGTAGAGAAAAAATTACTTATTAATAAATGACCAAATTTCAATGCTAATATACATTTTGGTAGTTGTTAATCACAAAAAAATTTTCTTTAAGGTTTAGTGGAGCAGAAATATATGTTTATTTTATTACCTATCTTTTTGTTATGTCCATAAATTATTTTCTATTTTAAAATTATTATGTTGTTGATTCTTGTATTATGTTTTTAACATTGCAGTCTTCTAAGGTTAACGATATGTTTTTTCAATGTCCCTGGATGTATTGGAACCAAAGAAATAAAAAGATGTTATTGATAATACTACCTTGCACTAAGCCAATTAATTTGTCCTGTTTAAATTTGATAATTGTAGATCATACAATTATGACAAAGGTAAGTTTTTAACCTAAATTTCTTGTTTTTCACAACATCCTTTAACTTTCATCACCAAAGCCGACAGATAAAAAAATGATTATTCATCTATGGTTTCTAATACGTAAGCTTCACTCAGCTCTTAAACGATTACCTTAAAACGACCATTATTACGCTGTTCTAATGCTATAAATATTTTTCGAAGTTTTTTGTTACTGAACAATGCTGACGATTTTAGTTGTACATAATCAAGTATTAGTACATGTCAAGGAGATTTGTAGGGCGACAGATTTGTAGGGCGACAACAAAATTTTATTAATTGATATCATTTAAAATCTTAATTGTAATATAACATCTTTATTTTCTACTATAATAAGCTATTCCGTTCATTCATCTCGGAATGAACTTGTATCAGTTTTTACACCGTCTTCAGCTGATATTACGCATTTTTTTCTGTTTAAGTATCCACTCATTTAACCATTATGTTACATTGCCTTCCAATATCTTCATTAATCTGTCGATATCTCAAAGTACTTTCTGTAATTTTTCTAGTACTTTTATCTGCACCGTTTTTAATAGCCTTTTTGTTGTAGCTGTCTCGGTTCTTGTTTCTGATGTATAAGTCTAGTACTATATTGACTTTGATTTTATTTTTATGTCTTGTTTGTATTATGTCGGTTTCGACATATCGTTTTATTAACTACGCCAGTTAAAAATTATTATACAAAGTCAGCGACCCTGACTGGTTTAGTATCATTCTTAATAATGCGTAAGAAGATGGGGCCAAAGTGAGAATTTTAGCTCCAAGACAGTCACAATTCTGGCTCTTCTCCAGATTTTGGGGATTTGGATAGTAGAGATACCTCAATTCAATATTATCATTTCGTTCGTATGTTGTTCAGGCCAGCCACTTTATCTTCTATTTGAAGGATCAAATATCACTTTCCAGAACTTTTTCAGAACGTATGGGCAAAATATATTACAAGACTCTGGTGGTAGAATTTTAAGTAATAATTAAAGAGCGCTGTACCCAATGGGAAAATTACATAATAGAATTATTTAGCGATGACTAAAGAATCTACCAAGAAAATAACATCTAACCGAGATACAGGCCCACCGATTCGAATCTCAGAAGTTCAGAAGGCTATCGACCAAGCAAAACGAAGGAAGGCTTCTGGTCCTGACGAAATACGTGCATTAAAACTATTAGATAATGAGAGTGTTGCGATTACCACATCCTTCTTTAATGAGATCTACAGCAGTGGCAAATTACCAGACAACTGGTTAGAATCGATATTTATAACTATTCCCAAGAAAAAGAATGCCAGACAGTGTAGCGACTATCGACTTATCAGTTTAATGAGTCACACGCTCAAAATTTTTATGAAAATATTGCATTGTCGCATATATAAACTTTGTGAGGGGATAACTGGTGATGAGCAGTTTGGTCTCCGAAACGGTATGGGTACTTAAGAAACTCTTTTTTGCATTGAATACTCTTACCAAAGAGCATTGAGTTTATAAAAAATATTTCCGTATGTTTTATAGATTTCGAAAAAGCCTTTGATAGAGTACCACATACATTATTATTTCAATGCTTAGACTCAGTTGGTCTGGACACGTATGATATTAGATTGCTCAAAAATCTTTACTACAACCAGACCGCTTGTATTAAGGTGGAACAAGAGGTTTCAGCTAAAGTTTCTATTAAGCGTGGTATCAGACAGGGATGTGTCTGACACCACAATGTTGTTTAATGCCTACACTGAAGCAGTTTTTGAAATAGCGTTAAATAATCGCTGCGAAGGTGTTAATATCGGTGGTGAAATTATTAATAACATCAGATATGCCGATGACATCGCAATAATGGCAGACAGTCTAGAAAATCTTTAAACCCTGTTGAATGCAAGAAATGCACTGAAAAGGGCTTAACAATCGAAGCAAAAACAAAAACAAAATGGATGGTGGTCGGAAAAATTAATATCGAAGACTCATTACTAAGATTAGATAACAAAATTCTGGAAAGGGTGGAACACTTTAGATATCTGGGTAGCTGGATTGACTGCAGGGTTAAAAGTGACGAGGAAATTTCGACCAGAATAGAACTGGCACGGAAAAACTTTATTAACTGGCGTTTTGTATTATGCAGTAGAAGTCCGTCGTTGACCACACGTCTAAGAGTATTGAAGTGCTACGTCTGATCCACTTTGTTCTATGGATGTAAAACCTGGACAAGAAAAATAAAAAATCTTGACAAATTAGAAGCATTTGAGTTATGGTGTTACCGTCGCATGCTCAGAATCCCGTGGACAGCACACATATCTAACGAACGTGTGCTAAAAACCGTGCACAAAGAGCGAGCATTGATCAGCATCATCAAAATGAGAAAGGTCCAATACTTCGGTCATATAATGAGGGGACTTAAATATCGCTTACTCCGGTTAATCATTCAGGGTAAATTCGAAGAAAAACGTTGGGTCGAAAGAAAACAACTGTCCTGGCTGCGTAACATTAGACAATGGACAGGTCGAACGGTTGAGGAACTGTTTCATCCAGCTGCCGACCGAAAATCATTTCATCAGCTTGTCAATATGACGATAGCCAACGCTTGAATACAAGTACGGCACACAAAGAAGAGAAGTATCTCTTTCCTACAGACTTAACAAGGTATCTCGAACATTCCTTTAATCGTCAAAATTTTGCCTTACTCTGACCTTCTAATGTCTTAGTCACAACCTACTATGTATTGATCGATCATGTTTCCAGTAATTATTTTTAATTCTTCCTATAAGAGCATATGTTTCGTTACTTATTTTCTTGTAAGTGTCGCGTACGCGTAAACTCATCACCAATTAGCATAAATACTCTCGTATATAATACAAACTCATCATCATCATCATCATTATCATTGGCTCCACAACCCATGGTGAGTCTTGACCTGCTCAAGGATAAGTCTTCATTCTCTCCTATTCTTTGCCTTGGCTTTCCAGTTTCGTACCCCAACATCCTCGAGTCTTCCTCCACCTGATCCTTAAATCATCTCATTTATCATCCTATCTTATTCATTCTCTCTATGTGACCTAACCACAGCAGCAGGTTTATTTCGATGGACCTAACAATGTCAGGTTTGTCATATAGGCAGTAAAGTTCGAAATTATAATGTCTACGCCATAATCCGCCCTCCTGTACTCCTCCATAGATATGTCGGAGGATTTTACGTTCAAAGCATCATAAAAATTCTTCATCGCCCTTTGTCATCGTCCATGTTTCCGACGTGTAGGTGAGGATGGGCTTGATAAGAGTTCTGTATATCACTTATTCCGTTCTTTTTGTAACTAGGCTTATTGCTAAAAATTTTCTTTATCCATAATAGGCTCTATTGTCAGATATATTTGTCTGTTAATTTCTACATTTTTACTCCTTCGAAAGTATCCGAGTACAAACTCATCACTGCCATAAAAATAGAGATCTTAAAAGAGACCCCAAGAGATTGGTAAACTCATCACTGGCTACCCCGTGGCAGTCATAGACTATCAAATACTTGCAAACCGTTAAGATTTGGTGATTTGATAGAATAATCCAAATCTAGCTGTATTAAGGTCGATTTATACATGCAAGTTCCGTGTCCGTTCCGTGTTATGACTGTGGCCAGCAAAAACACAATAATGTGCTCTTATGAGTATATTTTTACATTGGCCTGAATTTAATCCCAAACGATATTTTTGTTTTCGGCACAGGCGATGCACGGAAATGACATGGACCGCACGGACTTGTCTAAACACGATTCTATAGTTTTGCGAACCCGAGTGCTGGTTATCAGACAAGCAGAAGATGTACGGTTAGTATGTTACGGTTTGTTATATGTATTAAAAAAAAAGAAAAAGAAAAAAGAGTACTGGACATTCTAGAATATTCGTGAAATTTTGTTTTGTCGTCCAAAAATTCTCTGTATATTTTAAATTGTCCTTCTGTTTGTCTCTTTTTCCACATAGGATGCACACTCCATCTTCTTTGTTTTCGCCTTTTCTGTTTTTGTTCTTTTTATTCATTAAGTAATAATGACAACACGATAAGATATTCTATCTAAGCCGACATCTTTGCAACTCTGTTTGACACAGAAATATGTAATGACATTGGAAAGACCATCAAAAATCATCCAGCAACAAATATTTTACAAGCAATGTACCTTTCAATATGTTCCAAATTTTTTTTGCAATTATTTACCATCCACGGCTTATTAAATGGGTATTGCGTGTCTTTTATATTTCAAGTTCTTTCCTACAAACGCATGGAAACCTACGCCATGGTCTTTCCTCAATTAATTCGTGGTTTAGAAGGAGTGGTGTCATTTTAAGTCCATCAAGACTTGTTGCTGATTTTAAAATTTTAATTCACAAGGGTGTAATTGCCATTTGGCCAAATAACAAGTGGCTGGATCTAGGCTTGGACCTAGAATGAATCGGTGATTGTTTTGTCAACGATATCATGGCGAATATTCCTAACCTGCATTAATTTATGCAAATGGCCGATTATATGGTAGAAAATTACATATGTAATGTGTTTCTTTTTTCTTTAATTGTTTGGGCATCCCAGTCTAGCCATATACATTTCATTACAAATCTATGTGAATCCTTTCATTCCTATTTTTCCAATTGTTTTTATCGTTCTTATTCTAATATGCTCACGTTTGTATCTACTTTTCTACAGCACCAAACAACGATGTACATAAAACAATAGAGTTTCCATGTAACTGTCGGTACATTCACTAGCAAGGTCCAGCAGGCTGAAGACATTTTATGTGAAAAGTTAGAAGAGCTGAATAGGCTAATGATCGTTCAATAAAAAGTTGGCTAAGGGTACAGAGAAAATTTTGAGATTTTGTGTGAAAAATGTTCAAGCGTCCACCAAGGAATAAATCTTGATTCCGTATTTCGCTGGCTCATTGGCTCTATACTGCCTAAAATTGCATCGACCACGGAACACTTCCAACATTTGATCTATGGTCACATAAAATCCAGGAGTGTAGTATGAAGATAAACAGTTAGTGACAAACATTTCATATATTTCTCGAATTGATGCGAATGACATTTTCTTGCCTCTTAGTGGCGTCGTTAAATCTTACAGCTTGAATTATTTGGTAAAATCTTTTCTCGGACATAGTAGCTGCAAAAATATCTGAATCTGCGCCATTTAATTTCCATAGTTCATCAGTATTTAAATGTTGCGCTCTCTTTACCCCAGTAAAGAACAAAAGTCCGATAAATGCTTACATTTCCTCGTAGTCAACAGCACGACAATCCCTACGGTTAGTTTAGAACACTCTCATCATACCCAGTTTTTGATTTGTATATTTTACAATATTATTGTTCATAGCATCCGAGAAAAACAATTTCCAGCATTCTAATATGGTTTTGGCGCCTTGTGCTTTTACGTTTACCCCAGGTAAGTTCGTAGCAATATTACAAGCTTTGTCTTACCTTAGGGAGTGTGTTTCTTATATTTCAACCATGGAGTTTTATCTTTGCCATAAAATCTTGGATACTCATCATCTTGGCCGCTTTCTTCCATGGCATGCTCAGGATCATTGAGTAGATCTTGTGGGGACTACTCAGAATCTGTATTGTGGATACTGTGTTCAGAACGAACATCACTTAAGTCCTTATCAGAATCTAGTGGTTCCACATCGCTGCCTATCTCTTCATACCGTTTTAGTAACTGGTTTTCCATTTTCTTGTCCATATTTACCTGCAATAAACCAAAATAGCGCTTATAATAACGGATGTTTAACAATCTATAGGTTTTTCACTAAAACTCTTAACTTTAATAATAATATTGTAACTTTTCTTCTGATCTCTCTAAAAATGTTAGCTAGTTAGATTTGAACTAACAGCAACTGCTGTCGGCTATAAGATAATAGGTACTCCCATCATTATTTAACATAGTCTTATACAAGTCAGAGCCCAAAAGAAGTAGTATTTCGAAAATTATGGGGAAATATTTAAAAATGTTAGATTTTTTCTAACGGTGCCAGTGATGAGGATTAACGCCAAAATGGTAACACTTGGACCGAATGTAAGCTTAACAAATTATCTCTAGGATTCAATGAGAAAAATAAAATTTAAAATGCAATCAAATAACGAAGTTGGGGACTATTTCCAATATAAAAGAAAACACAACAATGCTCACAAATATTTTCATAATAAAGTTTACTATTTAAAACCTACTGACGAAATTATCAGATCTCAAAACCGTTCAGATCTCAGTTAAATTTTAACTCAATTTGCTTAAAATAATTTTTGAATTTAATCAATTACTACATAAACGAGAAGTGTATTAGGTAACAGGCAAGCTTCCACATTTGAAACTAGCGCCTTGGGACAAAAAAGGCTGGTAATGAGTTTACTTATCTACGGTGATGAGTTTACCGATCTCCAAAGGATGCCGGTGATTAGTTTACTATATTTAGTGATCACTATAGTGATTGGTACAGAGAAACAATGAACAAACAAGTGAGGTCAATCTAAAATATCACATATTAAAAAAGTCTACGTTGTAGCTGGTTGGCCAGCCACAGTTGAAGATTAAATTCAAGTTCCAACAGTCCAAGGTTCATAATAATTTGGAACTGATAAACTAATAAAGATTCTATGAATTAATTTAAATTTTAAAATTTTATTAAACTATTTGATCAGACAATTATTTCACATATGTAAATGTAACATTGACCAAATAATCAATCAAATAGAGGAGAAGGTGGGAATACGGCCCCCTAATTTGTTTTTCGACTAGAGATTATAAACAATCAACATTTTTAAATTTTAATTTTCATCCACATAACTATTAGTTTAATACTAATACAATATTATTGAAAAAAATAAAAAAAAATCAAGATCTAATATATAAAAAAATTATTCTTGTCAGTATCTAGAAAACTGTAAAAAAACAAAAACGTCACTCTAATATGGCCCCCCAGGGGGCCATATTAAATGAATACAAAAATCTATCGGCAGAAATCGCAAACATAATGTTCAGTTTCGGCACCGGCACATTCATTGTGTGCCCACAAAAGACAGCTCTGACACTGTATCCAAGTCTCCCCTCTGCTATTACTTGAATAAGACTCCTCGCAAAAGATGCACATGGCGTCGTCGTTATCAGGAATTGAACCCTGTGAACTTAGTTCGGAATCTGTATCCTCTTCAATATTGGAAAGATCACTTTCTTCGGTGTCAGAATCTTCGACGGTAATACGTTTCCGAACTTCCCCTTGGGCTTTTTTGCAAATTCGACCTCGTCCTCGTCCCTTTCCGCGTCCACAACTCTGTTTACGGTCTTCAGTTTTCTTAAGAGATTGTTCTAATTCATATTTATAAGGCGATGATGTAATTACAGTGGCTTTTGTTGATTTTCTTCCTCGATTTGAGGTTTTTATTTTAGGCTTGGGTATTGGTGATATTTGATGGGGTAGTATAAGCGAAGGGTTTACAGCTGATGATGTTCCTGGTTTTGAATAGAAGACAGAAGATTTTATAGTTAACAGTCTTCCATGCTCGTTAGATGATTTGGGTTGAAGAGATACTAAATCTGATGTTGACGTGCTTGGAGCACATGACTTCAGTTGAATGGAGGATTCAGGAACAGTGCATGAAGTGGGTTGGAGCGACGATTCTACAGTTGATGTAGCAGTTTCGACAGACGACTTAGTTGGGTTCATCATCGAAGACGTTGTATTCGATGATATATTTTCCTCTTCCATTTGAAGCGATTGTGACTCTGCTAGAAAATCAGCATCCTTAAAAATTTGAGGATTGAAGGGATATATTCCAGTCGCTTTAAAACCATTTACTGCGATCTCAGCTGTTGCACATTTTAAGTAAGCTTTACCCAATAACTCAGCAATATCATGAGGCTTAAGCATTCTGTCAGAATGTAACAGAAATTTTCTTATTTCCTCACTATAATGAGATTTAAGTGCACCCATAAATGTTTTGTCAAGCGGTTGCAGCTTGTGCGTAGTATGAGGAGGCAAGCTAATAATGGTGACATGCTTTTCACGAGCAACTTCTAGAATATCAACATTACGAGTGTGGCTGTAATGTCCATCAAGTATAAGAAGGACCGGAGAATCCTCTGTTGGATTGGTCTTTGATACAAAATGATTGAACCATTCAGAAAATAAATTGGTTTGTATCCAACCGGAAGGGTGTACTTTTCCGATTGCTCCTGGCGGAGCCCTTTCATTAATACATCTGTAAAATTTTTTCTTGGAAAAATTAACATTGGTGCGATGAAAGTCCCTCCTGCGCTCATTGCGCACACCAACGTCACTAAAGATCCGCGTTCTGCTGCAGTTAACGCCCCTATTTGCCTTTTACCTTTTCGTCCTATTACTTGCGGTACTTTTGATTGCACGATTGTGAGTCCAGTTTCATCTACGTTATAGACACGGTCGGGAGAATAATTTTTTCTTGCATATTCAACTTCTAACAGATGAAAAAACTCCTTAACAGCAGGGCGATTGAATCCTTGCACTCGAGCGTAAGATGTTCCCATTGGTTTTCTGAGAGATAATTGCTTTTTATGTCTATTTAAGAAATGGTCGAGCCATGCTCTACCTGCTCTTTCATTTTGAAATGCATTCTGGATGTTATTTCTGACTGCTAATTGATAAGCCATTCGCCTAACATCCAAGCGTGTAAGTCCATAAAAGGTGCGCTCCATTTGCAAAAGATAATCAACTAATTGTTTCTCCAGAGATAAAGGTAAAATAGTTTTTCTACCTAACGGTTTTCGTACTAACATATCCAATGATAACTCAGGATCATGAACTAGCCTTCTTAACGTAGTTCTTGGTACAGCAAATGTTTTGACTGCTTTCTTAAAACCCATATGCTTATTACGAACAGCCTCTATTGCCTTTTTCATGTCGTTAGGACTCCACAATTTCCTCTTTTTTTTCTCAGATTTAGGAGAAAGGTTAGTACGAGGCATCTGGAAATAATAAAATGCAAACATGTAATATGGCCCCCTCAATGTGTATGTAATATGAACCCGGGTCCATAATGCATACACATTCAGGGGGCCATATTAAATAAATAGTTACATTATAAACAAAATATCAAAAACAAGTTATATCTATTGCAAAATGTTCATAGCTACCTTTAAAAGTCGATATGCAACGGTTTTTCTACACACTAATCAGAGAAAGATAATGTTTATAACTGGTTTCTTGGAAAAAACAACATAAACACAAGAGCAGCAAAAAGTTTTGTTAAGCACGTGAATGAAGCGAGCTGTTTAAGTCGACTAAAGGCTAAGCGCGGTAGTTCTCGGGTCCTGACAAGTTTCGTTAGATAAAGATAGATGTAGTATCAAGTGTAAATCAACATTCGCATTGGCGGAAGTAACAAATTCACTCGGGGGCCGATTTACCAGCATGGGCCATATTCCCACCTTCTCCTCTATTAATTGAATAAATCTATATTAAGTTAAGTAAAGTACGAAAATATTATTTTACTTATATTAATTTTTTTTTATTTTTAATTTAAATTTAAATTTAAATTTTTATTTTTAAAATAAAATAATATTTTCTTACTTTACTTAACTTAATATAGATTTATTCAACTAATATTTTATTGATTATTTTGTCAATGTTACATTTACATAATTGAAATAATTTTCTGATCAAATGATGTTAGAAACAAGGTAGCCAAGTTAGAAACGGAGCATGTTAACTTGGGAAAGGATCACTACAGGAGCAATGCAAAACATTTGTAGCATTTAGTTAGAGTACCCTGATGGTTTCCAGGGCAAAAACTAGCAATAACCACGGAGGAAGCTACTACAGCTACCTGAGGAAAGGAATGTCACGCAAAAACGATTAAAACAAATAGAAGAGGTTACTGCAAGTAAATAGTAAGAAACATTGTGCTTTATAACCACTTAGCGTGATTTAATATGATCTTACTTAACATTAAAAGATCCAATAAGTACTGTTTAAACTTCATAATTCAATAGTGATCTGTTGAAGTATAACAGTTTGAGTGAAGTCAAATTTTATTTTTTTAGTGAAAATAACACATACAAAAATCACTAATAAATATTTTCTTTAATTTTAGGGAATCAAACTGGTATATTCGTTATATGCTGTAGTGGCTAAATTTAAGCAATCGATCATTTTTTTAAACATGTAAACGTACATATACTGGTATAAAAATGTACAAATTAACAATATTGGCTAGAATGGTTAATTTATAATTAAAATTTTTTATCAAAAGTAGTTCACATAAAAAATGCTCTATAATAATTATAGAATTTTAAGCTTAACACAGACCATTAATATTAATTAAAATTTTTCAATTGAAGAATTGAAATTAGTAAGAGCCAAGCCGCTATTTTTTTTTCAAAAATAGCGGCTGTGTTAAAAATTGTGCTATTGACGTAGAAATCTGAGCTTATCGTACTAAGAACGGTTCTAAGCACATGCATTAATATAAAAGTTTCAGGAGTTTTTCACGAATGTTGGTGGCCATATGTAAGGCAGCATTATTTTTATAAAGGTCGTTAGTCTGATGATGCAGATGTCACTACTTTTAAACATACAAAATAAAAGAAAATCGGAAAAAAAGGATACTTAAAGTTCAAAGAGTAGAAATGCCCAGTCAGTTTGAGTGTCATAGAAAACATACAAACTTACTAAAGTAAGTCCAAAAAAATATCCCAACGCATAGGTTTAAAATTCAAAACTTATATCCACAAGGAATCTAAGTTCCTGTAGGTGGCTGTATACCATCTATCACATTGCAAAATGTGTTCGAGTATATAAGAAAATATTTCAACATACATTTTCTGTTAATGATAAAATATTGTGCATGATCTTCATGAAGAAAAAGTTGGATGAAACGTGTTATGTGCAGACATGCTACTCCAAATTTTAAACTTAATATCTGAATACTGTTAAACTGACTGTTTAACGGTAAAAACCACATAAACATGATTCCAAGATATGTTGGTCATTATTTAAGAGCTAAACCGACAAATGAGTACATTAGCCCTAATTTTTTAGCCCAATATTTACAGATTGTTCAAACATTTTTGAAAATACACCCAGAATCAAAAGTTACCTATAAGCTTTATAGGTTTGGATTCATTAAGGATTTTCTTAGTCTGTCTTTCCAAATGCCACTAGTTGATACGTGCAGTACATGTGACAAACGTCATCAACATAAGGCCGAGAGGGCTAGAGTTATCTTGCTATAACTTAGAACTTTATATTAGTGATACGAATGAGGCCTACATACACACAACGCAAAAGTCTAGGGATATTTTTATAAATAGACGTTTTTTCGATATCTGTAATCAATTACTATTTATAACTGGGAATAAGCCACAATTAAAGATAAAAAATACGTTTATTGACGTTTCAATTTCCAATTCGGAAATCGTTCTCAAAATACAAACAGTAAATTAAACAAATTTTGTTTTTTGTTACATAGTGAAAAAATTCTTCTAATAATTTAATTTTATCTGACTCATTTATATTGACAATTCAGACATACATTATGCATTTTAAAGTAGACGACTTTAAAATGATATTGCCAATATTGTTGAGTTGCGCTCCTGGGACGACTTTACTATAAGATAGTTCATTCGATTACATGAAATCAACTTTAACTTGAGAATATCCGTCAGAAAAAATCATAGCATGTAATTCGTCTTTAAAAAGACAAACACATGACATGATGACAGTAAAATTCTCCTGTTAGTGATTCCATAGTAAATTATGAGGGAAAAACCAGGAAAAAAACCTCATAATACTATCCCGACATTGTAAGTATTTGTTCGTGAATTTAGTTTAACTTTGCTATTACTCAGCCATCCGTTCCAAAATTAGACATAATAAGCTCAGTGGAGAAAATATCTCAATGCTTACCAACCCACGAAAAGGAAGAATACAGAGTGTTATGTAAACTTGAATTGGAAAAATCTACTAAAATTGAACAAAACATAAGCAAAGAGGAACTAAAGGCTATAATAACTTTAAAAAATGACGACTCCATAATCATCCTACCAGCAGACAAGAAGAATGCAACTGTAATAATGGATAAAATTCAATACGAAAATAAAATTAAAGATCTATTAATAAACGGACCTTATACAAAATTAACAAAAGATCCAACAAAGCCATTGGAAAACAAAATATATAGAACTTTATTCAAGTTTAAAGATGTTTTAACAAGTTATCAGAGAGGATTAATTACACCTCATTACAGTAAGACTCCTCATTTTTATGGAGTACCGAAAATTCATAAAACAAATATACCACTTAGACCCATTTGTAGTACCATGAATTCTCCTTGTAGTGAACTATCAAAATTTTTATTAAATATTTTAAAACCTTATACAAATAAAAATGACACATTCATAAAAAATACACAACATTTTTTAAATAAATTATCAAATATTGAATTTAATTCAAATAATACTTTGGTAAGTTTTGACATAAATAGTTTATTTACGAATGTGCCATTAAATAAGACTTTAAGTATAGTCAAGAGAAAATTAGAGAGTGATGATTCATTGGCAACTAGAACAAGACTAAACATATCGGCTATAATGGAGTTATTAACATTATGTACTGATAATACATACTTTCAACTAAATAACGAATTCTATAAACAAAATTTTGGTCTAGCAATGGGCTCTAGTTTATCTCCATTCTTAGCCGATATATTTATGGAACATTTTGAAACAAATATCATTTCTAAACAAAATTTCAAACCCACAGTATGGTGGAGGTATGTAGATGATGTATTCTCAATATGGCCTCATGGATCAGAGTTGTTGGACACATTCCTAAATGATATAAACGATAAAGAAGAGACAATAACATTTACCATGGAAAAGGAATATAATAACACGCTACCTTTCCTGGATGTTTTAATCTCTAAGAACGATACTGATATTTAGAATAGATATTTAAATTTCAAATCAAATCATAATATTAATGTAAAAAAGGGAATAATTAAATCCTTATACGATAGAGCCAAAATTACTTGCTCTAACGAAAATTCGTTCTTGGAGGAGAAACATTTGTTAACATCTGTTTTATTAAAAAATGATTATCCTTTATTGTTTATAAATAAGGAATTTTCAACAATCGATCGAATAGAACAGAACAACTTAGAACGAGATCCTACAGCATACACAAGGAATAATATGAGGAAAGTAACAATACCGTACATAAAAGGATTATCAGAAAAACTTAAAAGGATAGGAAATAAATTCAACATTTCAACAACATTCAAAACAACAAACACGTTGAGATCTATTTTGTCCAAAACCAAACCTAACAATGAACAAGAAAGGACAAAGAATTGCATTTATAAAATACCTTGTGAATGCGATCAGTTTTATTTAGGTGAATCATCAAGGCCATTAAATGTTAGAATAAGTGAACATCAATCTTATATTAAAAATAGAGAATTTGATAGATCTCAAATATGTAAACACGCATGGGATAATGAACATAGGGTTCAATGGAATAATTCAAATATAGTCCTAAAAGAAACGGATGTTAAAAAAAGAAAAATCAAAGAAGCGGCTCTAATTATGCTAAATGAGGCCAATTGTGTCGCAAATTCCTCGGCAGAATGTAGTAGGATCTGGTTACCAATATTGAAAGAGGAAGTTATTAATAAGAAAATACCAGTATTAGTAAGTCAGTAACATATAGAGGATACATCATTTATGTTTTTTAAATAACGTAACATATAAAATCAGAATTTTGATGTTTGTTGAAGGTAAACTAAATTCACGAACAAATACTTACAATGTCGGGATAGTATTATGAGGTTTTTTTCCTAGTTTTTCCCTCATAATTTACTATGGAATCACTAACAGGAGAATTTTACTGTTATCATGTCATGTGTTTGTCTTTTTAAAGACGAATTACATGCTATGATTTTTTCTGACGGATATTCTCAAGTTAAAGTTGATTTCATGTAATCGAATGAACTATCTTATAGTAAAGTCGTCCCAGGAGCGCAACTCAACAATATTGGCAATATCATTTTAAAGTCGTCTACTTTAAAATGCATAATGTATGTCTGAATTGTCAATATAAATGAGTCAGATAAAATTAAATTATTAGAAGAATTTTTTCACTATGTAACAAAAAACAAAATTTGTTTAATTTACTGTTTGTATTTTGAGAACGATTTCCGAATTGGAAATTGAAACGTCAATAAACGTATTTTTTATCTTTAATTGTGGCTTATTCCCAGTTATAAATAGTAATTAATTTACAATGCCACAAGAAAATAGCTTCAGAACAATCTGTAATCAACTTAACAAAAGTAATACAAAATTTGTAGTTTAAATTGTTGTTAAATATGTCAAAAACCATAAACTGCAACAAAAAAAAAACAGAAAATTGGAGCAAAAAAATATATATTGCAAATCACCCATGTTTTATATACCACCATAAAATGTCAAAAATATGAATAAAAACTTAAAATAAAGTATGGCCACCACGTTGGTTTATCACATCTCTACATCTACTGTTCATGCTCCGACTCACATTGTTAATGTCTGCTTAAGGTAGTTGTGTCCATTGTTCTCTCAGAAGTTTTTTAAATTAAAACTCATTGTAGATACTGCCCCTATGTGAAATAATTATTCGTTGGAGCATGTCCCATACATGCTCAATGGGATTCAAGTCCGGTGATTGTGCTGACCACGGCAATACATCAATACCCTCGTTATCCAACCAGTCTGTTAAAATATGCCCAACATGTGGTCGAGCGTTATCATGCATAAAGTAAAACAATTCTTCAACAGCAGCAGCAAACGGGCACAAAAGAGGTTCAAGAATAGTGTCCAAATACTGCTGACTTGTAAGAAAACCACGTGGGAAAATAGGGTCAGTTCTTTCGTCAATTATGATTCGTTTTCCATTTCCGGGTCATCTTCAAACTCTTGTCCGATGAGAATCTGGATGAAATCCATATCTAGACTCGACACTTAACAAAAATGTGGCCCAGTCATTGTCAGTCCAATTCTGAAACTCTTAACACCAGGTTAATCTTGCAGCGCGATTGCCTCTAGATATAGGTGGACATCTCAGTGGTCGCCGACTACGAAGATTGATTTCATGGAGACGATTCCTCACAGTATTGCTGCTAACTGTTACACTATGTGCAAGCAGTAATTCATTAACCAGCTTGGGTGCTTTGATTATTGGCTTACTTCTTACATTTAAAATTAAATTTTGGTCTTGAGCGATGATTGTAGAGCGACCACGTCTTGGAGGTTGCTCGGCTGGACTCCCAGTATCTCTAAACCAATGCCCCAAATGACTTACAACGCTTTGGGAGACACCCATCTAGTCAGCAACTTTAATTTGTCGCATACCAGCATAAAGCAGTCCCACATCTCTATCCATCTCATCAAATGTTAAATGTTGTCATTACATGGTAAAAAGACATTATCTTTAACTCACCGATAAAGCAAGAATGGTATCTCTCTCTTCAATCCTGACCCCCCAGGGGGAGTGTAGTGGTCGACGTGATGTCGTGTATTGTCTGTCTCCAGAGATCTCTGTCTCTGGTCATTTCTTTTAATTCATGCATAGGTCTTTGGCATATTCCTGTAATTTGATCTATCCATCTTGTTCGGGATCTTCCTCGTGATCTTCGGCCTTCTACCTTTCCTTGTATTATGAGTCTTTCCATGTTTTCTGTGTTTGCTCTCATAACATGTCCAAAATATTTTAATTGTTGGAGATGGACTTTACTAGAGAGTCGTTGGCTAACTTTTAGCTCTCTTAAAATTGAATTATTTGTTCTGCGGTCGGTCCAAGGAATTCGTAACATTCATCTCCAACAGAACATTTCATTGGCGTCTATCTTTCTTCTCTCCGATTGTCTCAGAGTCCAAGATTCACATCCGTAGGTCAGTATTGGGAATATTAAGCAGTTGATCAACCTCATCTTTATCGCTCTTGAAATTTGACAGTCCTTCCATATTTTGGTCATTTTTGCTGTGGCAACTTTTACTAGATCAGATTTACGTTTAATCTCTTCTTGTAATGACCGTATGTTTGTGATTAATGATCCCAGATATAAGTATGAGCTCACAACCTCGAACCGGTCAATTGTGGTTATGTGTGGATGATTGTTGTGTAGTCTATCCACTATCATGATCTTTGTCTTTGATATGTTTAATTGCAGACCAAATATTTGACTTTCGTTTTCGATCAGTCGTATAAGTTCTATCAGCTCTGCTTGACTATTTGCAAGAAGGGCTGTGTCATCTGCGAAACGTAGGTTGTTTAGTAGTTTATGACCATTTATTGAGATGCCCTTTTCCCATCCTTCAAGTGCTCTTCGCATAATATACTCTCCATATATGTTGAATAATTGTGGAGATAGTATACATCCTTGTCTGACACCCCGTTCTGGATGAAATTCGTTCGAAAGTGTGTCAAATACTTTAACTGATCCAGCAGTGTGTTCATATAGTTCGGTTATAAGCGTAATTAGATGTTGTGGTACGCCTACTTCTTTTAGTATTCGTCATAAGTGTCTCCACTTGACCCTGTCGAACGCTTTGCGGTAATCTATAAAAGAGATGTATAGTGGGATGTTGAATATCCTAGATTTCTCGATTATCTGTCTTATATTCAGCAGGTGTTCTCGAGTCCCTCTACCTTTGGTAAATCCAGTTTGCTCTTGTGAAATTTCTCTTTTAAGGAATGTTTTCAGTCTCTCATTGATTATATGTAGCATTATCTTGCTGGCATGGGATATAAGAGAGATAGTTCTATAATTGTCGCTGTATGGAAGCTGCCTTTTTTATGTATGGTCGTTATTGTAGATTTTGTTCAGTCTTCAGGCCATTGTTTGGAATGCCATATTTGGTTACAGAGTAGATGAAGTAACTTTACGCTGGTTTCTTCTGTGGCTTTAAGCATTTCTGCTGTTATCATATCTGGACCTGGTGCTTTGTTATATTTGAGCTTGTTGAAGAGATAAAAGAATGGTATAAAGTGACTAAAATTAAAAATAAACAAAACATAAAAATGTCGATTTTTTTGTCCCTTATCAAAAACATTCTAAAATACATATTGCTATCAGTTTTACAATTTTTTGTTGATAAGAAGTAAGTGTCTGTATCAAAAATTATAGTACAAGCAAATTTATATGGTCATGAAATTTCTGTCATTGGTATTGTCAAATTATTAAAATATCCTTAGACTTTTGCGTTGTCTGTATGTATATCACATTAGGGAGTAGTTTATTATGTAGCCAACGAAATCTTCTTCAGCTAGTTAATCGTGGTCTACCTCATAGAAAGAAAAGAATTTAATAATATGGTGTGATAACTGCGAAGGCAGAAAAAAATAGGATTTTTGTAGCTAGCTGCGTTTTTCACATTATTAAACAAAAGTTTTTTTTAAACGCTTTTAATCACAGCTTAATGGCTATGGCGAAGATTTTGCACTGATCGAGAAACGCAAGCTGTAACTTAATTTTATGTACCTTCAAAAGTCCATGCAGAAATTTAGTTCGCAAGATATTCACCACTTTTTAATATTGTTGAAACACAATGACAAGATATAAATTTTGGGACCTAAAATGAGCAGCAGATGAGCACATTAACATTATAAAGCTACATATCAGCAAAACTATATCTATATTAATCAAAGCAGCAAGTCCTGCATTTGTTAAGATCAAAACTCCATTTCTTTTCTTTAAGGAAATATTGTACACATTGTACGTCTTAAAGAAAGGGAAAATTAGCTGAACTTAGACAAGTTTACATAGTCAAAATAATACTAGAGTGTAGGGTCAGAAAATAAAAATTCCATATCTACAGTCTCGCAAACACCAAAAATGTTCTACAAAGAGCTGCATCATATTCAGAAAGATGCTTGAAGAAAACTCCTTAAAATGTATCTTATAAAAGCTAAGGCACTTACACGCTTTCCTAACATGCCACTTTAAAATATTTTTTTCTAGTTATAGAAAGTTACTTTTGCAAAAGGCTTTCTTAGGATAGATTTATTATTTTATGTTAAATATATGTACCAAATAAAGTTTTTGTCAGCAATGTTTTTGGATTTTTTCACTGATTCTTAAATTACCTCAATTTATAGTATTTTTATATATTTTATTTGATTAATAAAGCACATCCAGGAAATAACAGCTAATATGTACCAGAGATTGTTAGAAAAACATAAACTTTAAAATAAAAACAAAAAACCACGTGCATTGCTATCGGCTCTATAAAACTTGGTGTAAATATTTACCACTTTCAAAAATGTTCACAATCTAGGCGAGGAAATGAAACACTAAACAGTACTAAACCTACCAATTTTCCGCAACAAGATGAATCGCTGTGCAACTTCTTGCATTCGATTCGGGAAAGTGATAGGAAAGTTTGTGAATAGAATTTATGATTATAAAATAAAAACTGCATTTTCTGTATAAGGAAAATGCATTTCCAAAATGCACAGAAAATGAAAAATGAAAAAGACCATATTGAAAGGAATGAGTTAAATAGTGTTACTCGGAAATTATCGAGGTCGCTGAATACGAATATAATAACTACGATGGTTCTCAAACTTGGACCTGTAGCATGAATTTTTCCTTTAACTATAAAGTATTGAAATATAATAAAATTTATTTGATATGCCCCTGGCTGGTACATACCAATAATCTAAAGTTTTATTTACCAGGTGTATATGTGAGACATCTAAAGAAAATATTGACTGGGTAGTGTCTATTTGCGTCTTAATTAAATAAATTTTCACAAAAATTTTAAGGCCGAACACTTTAAGGTCCATTATCGTAGCAAAAGCGCAATTAAAAAGAGATCTGATTAGCTGGCAGTTAACAGCTAGTATGGGGAGAGATAGACAAGGTTGACAACCAAAAGTTGGTAAGAGTTGAAGGTCGAGAGAATCGGAGAAAACTAATTGGGTTCTAAACTAAAGATTGTTGGATTAGTTTTGGTTAAAAGGATATGATTTAATCTCGAAATGATATTAGCAGTCTTTATAAAGTGAGATCACAGGTTTGTTTTTTTTTTATTTACAATTTGCTTCAACCACAAAAGGGTTATTAGCAATGAACAGTATTGATATCAAATTACAAAGCTTATATTAAATTTGGTTAATGAGTCCTATAGTACGTAAAAAATTGAGAGTCTTAGATGAATTATTTTCACTTAAACAATCTTTAAATGTAGTTGGTAACTGTTGATGTTGTCGTTCTATAACGTAGAGGGGACAGTCTATTATTATATGTTGCACTGTTAGTTCACTATCACACACGTCATAACACATTGAAGGGGCTTCCTTCTTTAATATAAAGTCATGGGTGATCTTCGTATGACCAAGTCGTAATCTGGACATGAGCACTTGGTCTCTTCTCTTAGTACGATGTTTCGACGGCAATACATTTTGTTTGATTTTTCTTAATGTAGAGTTTGATTTATTCCAATTTGTTTGCCATTTTGTCATGATCTTGTTCTTAAAATATTGCTTTAGATCAGTATGAACGCAAGTAGTTATGATGTCTGTTAATGGATGCTCACTCCATATGAAAATATGGAAGTTTGGGGAGGGAGCTGGTAGGAACTGTTATAGTTATCTGTTGTGAAAGCCGCTCCTACTCCATTTGTAGATCTGGATGCATCGGTATAAATATGAATGTGATTATTAAAATAATTTTAATATCTCTAATAATTTCTGATTGAAGATTTTTGCTGGTGTGACACATTTCTTGAATGCAGATAGGTTTGTATTACAATCAGGGAGAACAATTGTCCATGGTAGCATGCATTGACTGACTTTAAAAATATTGTAAGTGGGTGGAATTATTGTGTCTAAGCTTTGTAGCGTTGCTCTAACTCGATGATAAAACGGAGGATCCAATCTTTTTCCCCTATTAAATGTCGATGGAAATCTATCTGTAAATGTGTTTTTATAAACAGGTAGCCGTGGGTTAGTTGATACTCTAGAGGCATACATGAGGCTAAGGTATTCTCTCCTAAGTTGAAGGGATGGTTCGCCTGATTCAACATACATACCTTCAACTGAGCTTGTGTAGTGTGCTCCCAGTGCAATTCTAATTGCTGAATTATGAACCGTATCTAGCACTTTTAATAGTGAACCTTTGGCTGAGTTGTAGGCAACAGCAGCATAATCTAGTTTTGAACGGATTTGGGTTTTGTATATAGTCATAAGAGTTTGGAAATCGGCACCCCATTGTTTATGAGAGATACTTTTCATTAAGTTAAGGCCGTTTTGAACTGACAGACGGAGGGAGTGGATGTGGTCTTGCCAAGATAGTCGGTTATCCAGTTTTACTCCCAAGAAGTTAATCGATTCTGAATACTTTATTGGTAAATTTTTCAGGTAGAGTTTCGGTGGATTTATGTATTTCTTTGGAGTTTTACTGAAAATCATTGCTTTCGTTTTTAGTGGGTGAAAATTCTAGGCCAGTAGTATTAGACCAGTTCTCTAATTTGTAAATGGCTTGCTGTATATGGGTCGTCATTGTTGATATATTTTTACCACGACAGAATATAACAAGATCATCAGCAAATAGACGGGGTTTGACTAATGGGCTAAGTGACTTAGCGATGTCATTGATGGCAATAAGGAAAAGTACAACACTAAGAGTAGACCCTTGAGGAATACCATTTAATTGGATTTTGGAGTCTGAAAGGAAGTTGTCTATTCGAACTTTGAAGTTTCGCCTATATAAAAAATTATTAATAAATTTGATAAAATTTTTTTTTAATCGACCAACTTGACAGAATTTTTATGATATCTGATCTCCAAATTGTATCATATGCACGCGTTATATCAAAAAATACAGCCAGACATACTTGACCACATCCAAATGACTCATGAATTACGGATTCAATATCCACTATGTTGTCTAATGTAGATCTGGACTTTCTAAATCCACTTTGTATAGGGCTAAGTAGCTGTCGATTTTCTAGGTACCACGTTAGTCGGTTGCTTACCATTTTTTCAAGTACTTTACACATAGTAGAAGTAAGAGAGATTGGTCGGTAAGACTCTGGGTCCGATTTATTCTTGCCTTGTTTAAGAACTGGTACAATAATGGAATCATACCAATCAATTGGGAAAACATTATTTGTCCAAATGAAATTATAAAGAGCCAAAAGTTATTGTTTGCCTTCCGTTGGCATAGCTTTTAAAAATGTCGTAGGTATGTTGTCAGGCCCTGGGCTAGTGTCTTTAACTTTGTTTAACGTTTCTAACAGTTCATCCATCGTAAATGTAACATTTAGAGGTAAATTATTGTGGTCACCAAGATTTATACAGGCATTATTAACTTTATTTTTATGGACTAGGAAAATTGTAGATAGATTTTCGTCACTGCTATGTTGTTGGTATACGTTTGCTAGTACGGAGGCTATTTCTTGCTTAGTTGAATAAATATGGTTATCATGTTCTAGGTAATGAATGGTGTTAAATGATTTTTTCCCGTACATTCTGCTTATCATTTGCCAAACCTCAGAAGTCGAGGTAGATGAATTTAAAGATGATACATAGTTTTTCCAAGTTTCTTTCTTACTCTTTTTTAAGGTGTATCTACAGTACGCCCTTAATCTTTTGAATTCAAGCTGGTTATTTAAAGTTGGGTGCCTTCTAAATTTATAAAATGCCTTTTTTGAATCTTTAATGGCTGCCTCGCAATTAGAATTCCACCACGGGACTGGGGCACGTTTTTTTGGAAATTTTGAATAACCTATGGACTCGTGAGCTATTGACGTTAAAAACTGTACGAAATGGAGTACTTTGGAGTTGATATAAATATCTGTATCGAAGGGCTGAAACAACTGAGAAATTTTTTGTGAAATTAAAGAGGAATAAAGAGACCAATCTGCATTTTTCAAACACCATTTATTGGATGGAACTGATGAGGAGATATGGTTATTGTTTATAAGTAGGATAGGAAAATGATCACTTCCATGCAAATGAGATGTCACATCCCACGTCAGAGTTTGTTGTAAGACAGAGTCACAAAGGGATAAATCTATTGGTGACCCATTTCCGGTGGAAATATTGAACCTTGTGATTCTTCCATCGTTAAGGATATTCATATTAGAATCGGTAACAATTTGTTCGATTTTACGTCCCAAGGAATCTGTTTTTTTGCCTCCCCAAAGTATATTGTGAGCATTAAAATCACCTAGTATAATACGCGGTTCTGGAATTTGATTAAAGAGATCAGCTATTTCATTTATGGACGGGTCTAAGTCCGGAGGAAAATAAATATTACATATATTAACTTTGTGGGGGCCTTTTATAGATACTGCTATTGCCTCCAACTCAGTTCTTAAACGTATTACTTCGGTATTAAATGAGTTATGGACATATATTACTACTCCCCCACTAGCATGGCTAGCAGTTATTCTATAATACTGAGTATAGTTTCTTAAATTATGACAGTTATCTTCTTTGAAGTGGGTTTCTTGTAGGCATATTACAGATGGTTTAAATTTAGGTATAATTAATTTAAGTTCTTCTAAATGGGTGTAATACCCATTTAGGTTCCATTGAAGTATACAGTTGAATGTTGTTGTATTAAATTTCAGCAGAGGCGTCGCTGCTGTGATCACTGTGATCGGTAGAGAAAGAGGATAATACCTGTTTATTAATTTTAGATTTTATTCTTGTACAGCGACTTTTCAGATACTTGGGAGTTAATGCTGGATGGATTTTAGTTAAAAAATTGAGTAGTCCTTCGATATCTTCTGTATACGTTTTAGCAATGCTGAGAGGATCAGCAGAGCCGTGTACGTTTTCGAAGAAGTCAATTAATGCTTCCTGGGTTAGATATTCGTTATCAGAATTATCTTGGAAAAAAGAACTAGTGCATTTAGTAAGATCTTCTGCTAAATCCTTATTAACTTCAGGAACAGTTTTTGCTTTCTTAGATTTACGGAGAGGTTCTTTAAATGGGTTCTGGTCTACTGATGTTGGAGGAGACGTTATTTCTGATACCGTTTGTTTAGACGATTGACTGTCAGAGGACGTAGGAGGTTGATTTTGGCTGTGAATATTCATTTCAACGTTATCTGGTTGGATAGGTGTTTGAATAGGATTTGAATCTAATAGAGAAGTATTGGTTGTTTCTGTTGATTGTGAACTGGTAGATTGTTGTAAAGATTGTGAATGATGGATAGTTTGCTGTGCATCTGTTATGTTGGGGTGACAATTTTGGATATAATTTGGTTGAGAAGTAGGTGATGAGTTTTCGATAGATGTTTGAGTGTTAGTATTTTTTGTGCATTGAGGGACTAGATGACTTTGTTGTTTGCAAATGTAGCATGACTGTTTTTCAAGTGAAAAATATATTCGATAATTGATTTGTTCGTAGTTAATTAATATAGACTCAGGAATATTTTCTAGATTTTTAGGAGTAATGTAAGTATAACGTCGGAAACTCAAGATATGCTTAAATAAAGAATTAGTTGTTCCTATTCTTAGAAAATCCAATGGAGTTATTTGATGAATTCCAATATTTTGTAGTTCAGTCTCTATAATACTGTGAGGTATTGATGGGTGGATATTAGAAATTATCAGTTTTTCGCTTGGTGTGATTAACTTCCTGGCTTGGATACGTTCCTGATTGATTAGTATGGTTTCATTATCTCTTCCTAAGAATTCATTGACTGTCTCTTCAGTAGTAAAATATATGCAAATACGATCATTTGCAATCCTGTAAATGGCGAGAATTTTATTGGGATCGACCTTAGTTGCTATGGCATTTAAATAATCTTCAATTTTGGTATTTGGAAGCGAATTGAACAAAATAGCTTGGTTTTTGCTTGGATATTTTTTGTTAGGTGTAGTCAGAGCGGTTGAATATAATTTTGATTGATTGGATGGATTAATGACATCTTGAGAATTTTGAAGTTCAGAAGTTGTTTCCTCTGAAATTTCCTGCATATTGGGCCTATGTTGCCTGATTACGGCCCTGGTGCTTGGACAGGTTCATAAGTAATAAGTAATTAAGCTACTTAATTACCTCGCTACTGGTATTTATAACCGTTGTTTACTGCTTATTGATTAAAAAATAATGTTAAAGATGGTCTAACTTACAGTTTGATCCCAAAATTGGATTAAGCACTATATAATACACTATTATACCAACTGTGATAATTTTCTAACAAGTAAAACCACCTTAATTTTGATAAAAACTAAGAGCTAATCGGAAACACTGTTTACTCGTCAAGCTCCTAGGTTTGTTGTTGTATTTCGTGTTAACGGATTTTTATAACAGCGTTTCTGAGAGCTAAGTGGCTTACATAGTTTTGAGTAAAAATAAGCAGCCGAGCTTTGAAAAATGATATAGTTATTATCCAGGATAACCTGATTCCCAGTTTTGGTGTTTGTCAGCCTACATTTTGTGTCTCTCATGGGTTGAATCTAGAACGTCCATGAAGTTTATGTAAAACAGTATTTTTTAAATTCAATTTAAACGATATTCCTTGCAACGCTTTTAACCTAGGAACATAAGAGCCTTCTTAAAATGTCTCACAATTACAGTTAATTTAAAATACGAAAAACTATAAAGAAAACTAAAATTTATTCTCATTAAAACTTACATAGTTGCTAAACAAAATCAGATTCAGTTGTATTTACAGGTAATTCACAATAAAGTGATCTATACTGTTCATTACTAACATTCAGTCATTTTCAGCAAGCCTGATTGTTTCTGATTGATGATGATTTCAAGCCAATATACAGGGTATATACTTCTGGTTTAATAATATTGTAAACTGTATTTCTCACTTCAGCCCGTCCTCTTGATCTCTTCACTAAAGGTGATGGCTGTCATGGTTGCAGAATATTATGCGTTTGTATTATTTGCAGAGCAGTGGGTCCGTTGGCTGTGACCTGTATCCAACCTGCTTCTGTTATTTTAATGCTGTCTTTCTGAATTCGACTCCTATCCTATCACATTAAAATTCAACTTAGCTGCTTCTTCATCAGCTTTCAAAAATGAACATGCACTTTCTGCTTTTCGGTGATGTAGCTCGAATTGAGTTTGAATCTTCTTTCGTTCTTTCTCGTTATCTGCAGCACTCAGTTTTATAAAAATTTTATCACATACTCTGCAAGTGTTGGAGCAAGGAACTTCACAACGCAAATTAAAATCTTTTTTGAAAAATTCTCTGTAAGTATGGAATTTTACTTCAACTTCTGGATACAACATTTTAAACAGATCAAATATTTTGTTAATGTTTAGGTCAGGGTTAGGTACTCTTTTTTCTTGAAATTTCGAGAAGAGTTGCTTTCTTAAGGTGGATAAGACGAAACGCGTTATCTGGTTAGGTCTTTTTCAGACTTTTTGGTTTTTCTTGGACGATTTACGTGTTTTCCAGGACAGTCACGCAACTTTTGATTTGTCTTGATTATTCAAATTAAATTTGAACTCTGCGATTTGTTATAGAATAAGTTTGTTATTCTATAATAAGAAAATTTTTGCCATACCTGTTGTCTTTTCCAGTAATCATCAAAAAATATTTTACAATACACTGACGTTTTGATGTGGCTTTATCTACCCTCCTTCTCTTTGGCTCCTCTACTTCCATATATAACCCCAAATATTGTGACTGTTCATTGTATATTTTTTTATAGAAATAAATAGATAAGTTGTGTCTTATTTCAAGAGTAATTAACTGACATACGTTGAACGCACATGCATAGCCTAAAACGAAAATATAAGCTTACAGCTTTTTAACACATGTAACGTTTATCCATTCACCACATTAGGAGGAAATTGTTCTGGAACAGTAACATTTTTATAACTTTTGTAAGGTTGTCGACTGAATTTTAAGCGCTTATGCTTTTCTTTCACCCAGTTCTCAAAATTTATTTGTCGGTTTTTACCTTTATTTAGATGATTTAAGACACGTGTTGTAGACGATAACTCTCCACACTCTGCCATGTTTAATGCACAAGTAACATTTTCCCCCTTGCGCCGTGTTTTGTAGTTTTATAAGGAGGGCATTGAATTGAAATTTTCTAATAGATGGTGTCACTAGTTTGCTTAACACATAAAAAACGTTTTTCTTGCCGAAACGATATTTAATTTACAAAATTTTATATTTCATTAAGACTTAAATTAGCTACATTTTTCCACTAACACTAACATTAACACTGTAAATTGTATATGATCTAATAATATATCTTAACATGTTTGTTAATGTATTTTCATTAAAATATATATTTTTAACTTTAAAATCATTATTTTTCAGTTTAATATTGATTCACAATAATATTATTATAGTCCTTTGTTTGTGTTTGATGTTAAATCATTTGAACTTGGCGGCAACAGCTGCTAAAGAATAGACCAATTTAATTCCCTAAAAAATAATGTATTAAATAACAAATATATCTATATATATATATATATATATATATATATATATATATATATATATATATATATATATATATATATACTTTGGAGGATAACTTTCGGGAAAGCGTCAAAACAAGGATCAGCTAGAGATGGTATAAGCCAGTTTGGTGTAGAACTTTATTCTAAATGTGAAATTTTCGGTGATATCTTGTCACCTTCATCAGCACCTAAATGGAAAACCTATTTTAGTACAAGTGGTGGAAATTAACATATAAAACCTACATTGAAAATGTTCAGTTGGTCCTAGAGGTGAAGAACACTGTCACAAACATGTTAAAAATATTAAAAAATACATTTAAAATTTTGAATAAAAACATTACAACACAACAGGGTATTATTTAAAATACAAACACAACAAAAATCTAAAAATTACAACCTACACAAAAACTGCAACTTCATGTTAAAGGTAGAAAAGAAGAATTATTCTTCTTTTTTAATGACATATTTCTGACTTCTGTCAATATCCGGGTGACATATGCAAGGAGGTTATAATTTTCACGTTCGAACCTCATGGATATGGAAAGAAAGAACCCCAGGAAACACAATCAGATGGAGTCTTTTCTCAAGTACAGGTAGGCAATCTATGTATGTTATGATAAGTTCCCTACATTCTCCAGTTTGTTACACCTTGTCAAGTCCTGTTGAAGTAGAAATGAATAAATACAACTTAAGTTTTCAACATCTTTCTTACAGTTCATAGAAGAACTGCAGTTATGGATGTAGCACATTTCTATGAAGTTTCTCTTAAATTGGTTGTCAACCCTCTTTAGTACTTGCACATTTTCATAGTTAGCAATGTGTCCAGTATTCTTAATATGTTGGCTAAAGGCTGTGCAGGTGGGTTTCCTCACTACATCACTCTTGTGCAAAGCTAGTCTTTTTGAGAGTTTCTGACTGGTTTGACCGACATACACTTCTGAACAGGAACCACATGGAATAGAATACACTACATTGAAGTTATCCAGTTTTTTAACTCTTTCTGTCAGGTGAGTAAAGTATGTCCCTAATCTTTTGTACACTGAATTTGCTATCACTATGTTGAACTGTCTGAAAAGGTTTGTGATCTGTGGAGATAAACCTCTGATGTAAGGTAATCTCCCATAGAAAACTTCTACTGTTTCTCCTTCTAATGTTTGTCTTTGGTGTGTTCTAACTGTTGGCATATATTAATAAATTGCTATTCCAAGATATGTTATTGCAAGTACTAAAGAGGGTTGACAACCAATTTAAGAGAAACTTCATAGAAATGTGCTACATCCATAACTGCAGTTCTTCTATGAACTGTAAGAAAGATGTTGAAAACTTAAGTTTTATTTAAAAAACTGGATAACTTCAATGTAGTGTATTCTATTCCATGTGGTTCCTGTTCAGAAGTGTATGTCGGTCAAACCAGTCAGAAACTCTCAAAAAGACTAGCTTTGCACAAGAGTGATGTAGTGAGGAAACCCACCTGCACAGCCTTTAGCCAACATATTAAGAATACTGGACACATTGCTAACTATGAAAATGTGCAAGTACTAAAGAGGGTTGACAACCAATTTAAGAGAAACTTCATAGAAATGTGCTACATCCATAACTGCAGTTCTTCTATGAACTGTAAGAAAGATGTTGAAAACTTAAGTTGTATTTATTCATTTCTACTTCAACAGGACTTGACAAGATGTAACAAACTGGAGAATGTAGGGAACTTATCATAACATACATAGATTGCCTACCTGTACTTGAGAAAAGACTCCATTTCCCTGCTGATTGTGTTTCCTGGGGTTCTTTCTTTCCATATCCATGAGGTTCTAACGTGAAAATTATACCCTCCTTGCATATGTCACCCGGATATTGACAAAAGTCAGAAATATGTCATCAAAAAAGAAGAATAATTCTTCTTTTCTACCTTTAACATGAAGTTGCAGTTTTTGTGTAGGTTGTAATTTTTAGATTTTTGTTGTGTTTGTATTTTAAATAATACCCTGTTGTGTTGTAATGTTTTTATTCAAAATTTTAAATGTATTTTTTAATATTTTTAACATGTTTGTGACAGTGTTCTTCACCTCTAGGACCAACTGAACATTTTCAATGTAGGTTTTATATGTTAATTTCCACCACTTGTACTAAAATAGGTTTTCCATTTAGGTGCTGATGAAGGTGACAACATATCACCGAAAATTTCACATTTAGAATAAAGTTCTACACCAAACTGGCTTATACCATCTCTAGCTGATCCTTGTTTTGACGCTTTCCCGAAAGTTATCCTCCAAAGAATTGTATTCTTAGCGTCGTTATACAAACTCTATTTTATATATATATATATATATATATATATATATATATATATATATATATATATATATATATATATATATATATATATTGTTATGATATGTAAAATCAAGAAGATATCGGTTTGTTTGTTTGTTTAAAAATATTTCAAAGATAAGTCAAACAATAAACTACAAACATTTCGAAGAATGAAAGTCTTTTAATTTTGGATTACCTGTATTTAACAAAACGTAAGATATGCATAAATTATTTTCTTTGTTAAAATATATCTGTATGACGTGAATAAGCTTAAGTTTTTAAGCAAACAAAAAACAAAAACAACCAAAATTTTATTGTGTTTTGATTGTTTCTTGGTTGTTTTTGTTTGCTCTGTTTTTATATTTAATTATTAGTGACCTAGGTGCTTTTAATCAATACTGTCAGTACTGTTTTGAACAAATTATGTTCAGCAACTTGTTTAAATACTTTCCACTCTAAATCTGTAAGTGAGTCATTGTTTATTCTAAACTGATTTTTATATAACTTTTAATCATATTCTAGTTGTCTCCTGATGAAGCTGACAAAAAATTAGCGAAATAGATTTTTTTTAGAATTTATAATAAAGAGTTTTTTTTAAATAATAACAGACAGCATACCCGATATTCCAACACAATAAATTGTTATTTACGTTTATTTACATATATTTATATATATATATATATATATATATATATATATATATATATATATATATTATTATACTTCTTCTTCCACAAACGCGGAAGGAACAAAAATAATTAAGGAATCCATCGGAAGTAAGTTTTTAAGAAATCTGAAGACAAAATATGTATTAATTTTAAGATAGAAAGTTTGTATATTTGTAAATAGATAGATTAGTACCGAAATTTTATGACTTATAAAGAACTAAGCCATTCTAAACGAGTTATTGACAAACCATTTGTACATTATAGAAAATAAGCTGTTACCTGAAGGATTAGTCCGGTATTGTGTTGTATAAATCTTCTATTATGACTAAGGCAAAAATCTTTGAAATGTATAAAAATTATTTGTTTACAAGGAAATGACCATTGTTAAAAGATTAAAGTTCCTTGCTTGAAAACGGTAATTAGCATTCCAACAAGTGTGGTAAACAAATTTGGATTTTGTGATGAGACGATTTTTTTGGAAGGAGAAATCGACAGACCGAGGGTTGATAGAGTTTTTGTTGGTTCAAAAATACAAAATCATAACAATATATATATATATATATATATATATATATATATATATATATATATATATATATATATATCACTAGGTTCTCGGGAGCAACCGCTTTGAGAATTTAATGCTCGACGTTTCGGCTCCCATTTTGAAGCCATTATCAAGAGGGATACGGTTCGGTTCGAGTTCGGGGCCTCAATCTGCCTACTCCCCTTAATCGAGACGTACCATTATCTTATTGAGTTTTGTTGTTGTTTTATATTGGGTTTTGTGGTAGCCGTTGTGTAAGAGTGTTTATATTATTGAATTGATTTCGGATGACCTATGATTGTTGTCGCTAAGGCTTATGGAACGAGAAATTAGAGTGTTGACCACTGAATTGAGTTGGGCGGGGTGATGATATGACTGGGCATTAAGATATCGGTTTGTATGAGTGGGTTTCCGGTCCACCGAATAGGAAAAACTGTAAGGTAAGTTTTTCTAAATAAGAACATAAAGGAATGGCAAAGACGCTTCAGACTCGACTTCCATTGTAAAATGAATACTAGGATGTATTCCATTCCAGAAAATATCAGCTATTACGGGAAAGAGGAGGGATCCCATTGGGGCACCTTTGATTTGATGATAGAAAGGATTGTTGAATGAAAAGTATGTATTAGACATGCAATGTTTTATAAAAGATAGTGTGTCTTGGGGGATTTGATGTTTAGAGTCCAAGATGGAAGTGGTTTCAATGATGGGACTGTTGGTAAACAAAGAAACAATGTCAAAACTACCTAGTATATCTGAGGGTGAGATAGAAATATTTTTCAGAAGATCAATGAAATGAAAAGAGTTTTTGACAAAAGACGAAGCTTTTTTGGCTAATGGTTGTAAGGATAAAGCGAGATGTTTTGCCAATTTCTAAGTGGGACAGTTGTATGCACTGACGATGGGCCTTAGAGGAACATTGGGCTTATGGATTTTTGGAAGGCCGTATATCTTTGGGATTCGAGATGACTTTTCTCTGGGTATCAGAGATTTTTTGATATCTGGAGATACAGTAGACTTATTTATAATGCGTTTGTATTCTGTGGAATTGAGAAGTTCAAACATTTTGTCGAAATAATTAGAAGAGTTGGGAATGACGGTGGCATTACCTTTGTCGGCAGAAAGGATGACAATGTCAGGGTTGTTATAAAGTTCTTTGAGGGCACGTCTTTCTGAAAGACTGATATTTGACGGTGGGGGTTTGAAAGTACGGAGAATTCTGGCAACATCTTTTCTGGCGATTTCGGCTTGGTCGGAAAGGAGATGAGAAATAGCTTCTTGAGCTTGACAAATAATTTTCTCTGTTGGTATGGAAAGAGGAGTGGCAGAAATATTGAAGCCTTTTGACAGAACTTTGGTAGCAGAATCAGATATCTGAATATCTGAGAAATTGCGGACAACAGTAGTGGGTTGTTGTTTTGAAATGGGGTGTGGATTTTGCTGAGAAATAAGTTGGTCCAGTTTGCGTTTTTGAGTTTAAGTTATGTTGTCAGAAATATGTTGGGCTTTTTGGTGAGAAAGATGATCGAAAGTGTCCCATAATAATGAGTGGATATTGAAAGAGTGAATGTCATTGTAGGTTTTAAGAAGTTCGGAATTTGTTGAATCTAAATTGCGGCGTGTGGAATGAATTGAATTTCTAAGAAGCAAAAAACCAGTTGCTCTAAGGATTTTGGAAATAGATGGAGATTTAGTGTGATGTTTAACTTGAATAGATTTTGGAATGACTTGATGGTCACGACATGATTTAAGAAAAGCAAGATCACAGAGAAGACGATATTTGCGTGTTAGAAGATTAGAAAAGGATTTAGTGAGAATTAAAAATGTCTCCCCGTAGAGGTGAATAAAATGTTCGGATAGATTTCCGCGGACAGATGAATGAAAATCACTAGGGAAGATTTCTTTAAAAATGTAGACAAATCGGACCCGGAAAATTACAAAGAAATTAATTTATTAAACACAACACTAAAATTAAATGAGCTTTTTTAAACCTATATATTGTGAAGCCGGTTTTTCTTAATTTCCTTTTTTTTTATTTTGATGTTCTTCGTCTGTCAGATTTGTGGATCTTTTAATCATAGTTTTAATGAAAGAATCTAATTGTAGTATGTAATAGGATGATGATTTGAATCTGCATGTCGATATCTGTCGTTATTTGTTAGTGTTCGATACTGCGTATCCTCTGTGTCCGTCCTGCTTCTTTACCATTACCACCTCTAAAAATGGTAGTTGGTAGTTTTCTTTTAGTTCCATAGTAAACTGAATTTTATTTAAAGGTTAGTAATGTGTTCTAAAAGTACCTCCAGTTTTTTTTCTCCGTATGTTGAGTTAATAAAAGTATCATACACATACCTACACATACATAATACATAAAAGTATCATACATATTGGAAAATTTTTGCTAATAATTTTCAATGATTTATCTATAGGAACATTCATAATAAGTGAGACCACATCAAAGCTGACTAAAAAATGTTTCGGCTCAGAAGTTATATCTTTTATACGCGTGATGAAATGGCTTGCATTCTTGACGTAAAATCGGCTTTTTCTGCTCAGCCAGGAATTCTGCCAGGGGTTGTAGAGGAGATATGATAGAACTAACTATTGGCCGCATTAGTAATCCAGCCTTATTTATCTTAGGTAGACCGTAAAGTTCCGGACACCTTGACGACTTATCTCTAGGTATGAGATAGAACTGTTGTTATTTTGTTATGTCTGAGGCTTTATTTATTTCTTGTCTTTTGTTATTTTCTGCAGATATGTTGTTGGGTCCGATGAGATTGTTTGGTATGCTGGATCATTTAAACGTTGTTTATTTTTGCTTCGTTGTCTCAAATATGCATTACTACCGTAGCGTTGCCTTTGTCAGCTGAGAACACGATGATTTCTTTATTGTTCTCTAAAATATGTAGGGCGTCCATTTTTTGCGTGTTAAATTTATTTTTGTTGATTTGGCCATTTTTAATATTTTTGATACTTGGCGTATGATCTCGGCTGTTTCTGATAGGAAATTGGTAATAGTAGTCACTATCTCAGTAATGATAATTTCTACGGGTATTCGTGCAGGTGTAACAGTAAAATTAAAACCTTTTGACAGGACACTGTTAGTAGCTTCGTCCAATGTCAGATTTGAAAAAGTAGAAACTAATTTGTTGGTTTCCGTTAGGAATAGTAAGTTTTAAATTTAATTTTCAGAAGGTACATTATATTTAAATTATGTGAAACTTTTTAAACTTTATACCATAAATAAATCAAAGAAAGTTTAAACTTACTTTAGTTAGGATTTGATGATCAAGATTAACTAATTTATAACATGATACTTCAAGTGGCTTGGTACAAATTAGCATCACTATTAACATCTTTCTGTTTTTATTGTTCCAGTCCATCCAGGGACATTTATATAATACATCGTTTAGTTTAATGGACTAAAAGAAAATAGTTAAATTATGTTAAAATGTATTTTAAAAATTAATAAATCCATTAGTAAATCTTATATACTATTTAGTAGCATTTTTAAATTCTTTGATATATTGAAATCGGATATGTAATACATTGAAATCCCCTCATATATGTATTAAAATAAAATAACGAACAATGTTTTCCATGTTTCTCTGTTCCTATTGTACGAGTTAAAACCCAAATCTTGTTACGTCGCCGAGTTAATATAAACACATTTTATAGTTTGTTTATATTTTAGAGATGTGTACTTCCTCGGCATTTCTTTTAATGCTTTTATTCGAAGTCGCCTTTTGATTGTTGTGCGTCGAAGAAATAGGACATTTTACGTTTCCGTTCTCGTTGTAAGTGTTTTATTTATGTCAAGTTAAGCGAATAAATTTTGAAGATAATTTCATCACTCTCGCTGAGGCACTGTCAGAGACAACTGCTTCCAGCGTTTGTCTAAATTTTTCATCAAATTTGTAATGTCCTTTTGTTCTTCGTCTTACGTTGTGAAAATTAAGTATTGTGGTAGTTAATAGTAGCAATTCCATGTGTAGTTGCAGTTTAATTCTACCTGTTCCAGTTTTTAATGAGCAAAGTTTCCAATGTTTGTGTTCCGGTGCCCCAACTTAAAACCTTAGTAATTCGCAGTGTGAGATGCAGTCCTTTTGTTTGTATGCCAAAGTTTGAGTTCCATTTGTACCCCCAGAATTTTTGTGTAAAGTCCTAGTGCAATCCAGGTAACTTTTTTGTGTTAAAAATTAAAAGTAACGATATACATTTTTTATAACAATGGCTTAATCTGTCTGGCTTAATCTGTCAATTTATTTGTTTTCAGATTTACACTTTAATGTTGACATATGACAGCTCCTTTTATTATTTTTGATATTAATTTGTTTTGGGGTTTTTAAAGAAGGTTAACCTGTGTATGAATAGTTTCATTTTAAAGATATTTCTCATTTATAACTTATAACAATTTTGTTTTGTAAGTTTTGGTATAAATCTTTGTGACTATTAATATAGTGTTTTTATATAGCCTATTTTTGTAACTAATTATGGTGAGACACAATAAATGTTTAATTTTTTTTCTAAACCAATTTTGTTTATTTCACTCTCTAACCCCTTATTTGAGTTTCATTTAAAAAGATAAATTTTTTATTTCTAATAATTATTTAAATAGTTACAACTAGTTGTAATCGTTATAATTTGTCACCTCAAAGCGGTGTTCATTTTAAATTGCTAGAGGTCTTTCCTGTTGTTTTGTTTATTTCAACAGACTTATGTTAGTACTGCTTTGTTCCATTTTTTGTAGTTGCCCTAATCCAAACCCTTTGCCATTTACTTATCCACGACCCCAGCTCTCCAATCAAACCCTGAGTGCCGTCTGCATAAGTTTCGCATATTTGAACTGAATAATTACTTGCTCGCTGAGTCTAATGACAATGGAGCCAAGTTAACACTTTTAGGCGCAAAACTTTTCAAAGCTTATATTTGGTAAAACGATGCAAAGCAAATATACATAGAGTCATAATGTATCCTTTTGTCATTATATTTTTTTCTTTCTCGAACAGGACCTCGTTAATTTTTCAATCAAAGGACCGTTGCGGTCCCAACGACTTTGTAAATTTCACTGGTTGAAAAATCAACCTTTTGTTCAATTTGTTAAGGAAATTGTGTCGCTAAATAAAAAAAAAACACTTTATACAACGTTTTATTTAAAAGAAAATTATTATAAAAGACAATTATAAATGGAAACGTATAAAACATTCCAAACAAAGGAAAACATCACATTTTTTGCATATAATGTGAGATCGCTTAGACTTCTATGTGGTACAGAAAGCACATCATCGAGAGGTACTTTTTACAAGTGAATGTTCACCAACCATTGAACTTCTAATTACAGGATCAGTAAACACTTTTTTTACTTCAATCTTGTTTATTTTACGAAATGTTTTCTCTACAGGATACCTTCGTTTTCCACTTGTAAAATTATTTATAAGCTCATTGGCATAAAAGGAGCGCTGTGCCTATTTAGGATAATAGTTAGTATAATAGTTTTGCTGTAATAATTAAATCATCAGAAGGATGTATTAAATTGCCTCTCGAAACATGATCAACCCATTGCACAGGGACTTTTTTAGGAAGGTCTCGAGTTGGGGTACCATATTGAGGGTATTTAATACAAAATCGATGCGCAAAATAACCAGCAACATATAATAATAATTCCTCTTCCATTATTTCCTGTATAGTTTTTATCTCAGTTAGCCCATCAAAATAATCTAGAAATAATGTTATATTTATTCAAAATAATTATTAGTACTTTTCGATACATTATCCATAAAATCTGTTATCTCTTCATCGTAGCAATCACCTAATATATCTTTTATTACTTCTATATTAGCATTTTCAAAAACATCACTCAAAACAAAAAACTGTGACATTCGTCATTATCTTTACTCTATGACGAATCTACTGCAGAAACTAAAGCTTCATCCTCATCATCTTCAGTATTGCAATTTTCGGAAAACATATCGTTACTATGTTTACCAAGTATATACCATCGAAGTCTGTATCTAAACTGCAAAGCTGAAGGTTTCATGTGTGCAGCTCCCATTCCTCGAATATATGAAAAAAAATTTTAGTATAATAGTTTCATCCACCATTTTCTGGATTGCTAAGAGATATCGTGGCAAGACAGCATCTCATTCAATCTGTCGACGCCTCTCATAAACCGATTGTAATCACAAACTGGTTCTGGGCATTTAGTTTTTTCTCGTACTCCAGCTTTATAAATACGCCCTACAGTTCCTTTTTTAGTAGGAATATGTATATTTCTAATCACCACTACACATTTTTTTTTCTCTATCTCTCCATTTTACCACATATATTTCTCGAGTTTGAGCAAAGTCAGAATCTCCAAGTTTTATGTTTTTGTCACTTCGTAAAAACTCTTTTGGGATAATATTTTCAGTTTATTTCAAATGTTCCACAACCAAATAATTGTGTTTTAGATAGTTTTTTTAGACAATCAGCATTAGAAATTAAGGATATCTTCTCGAGCTTTGAAGAAGCCGCAATAAACATCGGTCTAAAAATAAATAAAGACAAAACAAAATACATGGTCGTCTCAAAACAAGAACGATGGCGAATAAGACAAAACATTACCATAAATGATCACAACTTCGAAGTGGTTAAAGAATTTAAATCTAGGATCTAGGAGCAACAATCACAAATGATAATAAATTAGAGCGAGAAGTTGAAACGAGAATAATGGCAGGAAATAGATTTTTCTTTGCAATGCAACATCTGATGAAGTCGAAACATCTGATGAAGTCGAAACTTCTTTCACAAGGTGCAAAGATTCGGTTATATACGACTATAATACGATCAACAGTCGCGTATGGAAGCGAAACATGGACGATAACAAAAAGAGAAGTAAATAAATTGCTGGTATGAGAACGTAAAATTCTTCGAATGATATATGGCCATTGCAGAGACAACGTGACAAACGAATGGAGGGGCAGATACAAGAACGAGCTAGAGTCTTTATTCGGAAAAGAAAATCTAGTCACATATAAAAGGCCAATACACTCAGATGGGCAGGACATGTGATACGCAGTAACGACAATCGCCTTATAAACAATGTGTTTTGGGAAACGCCAGATGGAAGAAGGTCTGTAGGGCGGCCTAGAAAAAGGTGGAAAGATGCAGTCAGAGAAGATCTAGAAAAGATGGGAGTGCGACAATGGGAATTACTGGCACAGGGCCGACAAACATGGAAGGCAATAGTAAACGCGGCAAAGACTCACGAAGAGTTGTAGCGCCATTGATGATGATAATAGTTTTTGAAGAAGGGGAATACTGCTAAAAAATCGCTCTTGAGACATCACTTCGCAAATTTTCTCTACCCTAAAATTTTTATCACTTGACCAGTATAATTTAAAAGTTGGTACGGAACGAAATCCCATTATGACGAGCACCCCAAACAATGTATTGAGCTTCTGAACGTTCAAGTTTAGTATTATGCTGCTAGGCATATAAATTTGACTGTTCTAGTATGTACTGCAGCATATTTTGACCAAAAAGTTGGTGGAAGATGAACATCGGAGAGTCAATGTGAACTGGTGTAGTTACCCCCTTCGTTCAGAAAATGCAGTTTTGAAAACAAGAGACAATCTAAAGCTTTCTTTTTATATGTAAGGAAATTGTCATCGTCATTAGTAGGAATATTATAACCATCGTCGTCATCATCTAATGGCATTTAATAATCATCAGTATTTCTTTCATCAATATTTTTTACTGAAAAATTAATAAGTCGAGTCCGTCAAAGAATCATCAGAGACAAATGCTGTAGCTTCCTCAAACTCATAACTAGGTACAGGCCTATCACTCAAAAGAATACTTTTAGAGTTACCAATGGATGAAGTTAAAAAAATAATAACAGTAAGTAGGTATGTCAACTGTCAATCCATCTCGTCTATAAAGAGGTTAAACTCACTAACTTCAAAATAAGTACAACAGAGATATTCAACATTTTGTTCATTTGTTGCTTTATAATTTTATTTATAATTACTCTAGGTAGAAGTGATATTATTTATGGATATTATTACTTTACTATCGTGTTTTTAAAGAAATGAACAGAACTTAATAATTTTAAAATTATTGCGCTAAATGTACTTAATGAATTTTACCTCAAACTATCATATTCTTAATTGGTACTTAGGAATAAAGTAACTAAATAGGAAGTGATGAAAAATGTTATTATTTCGTTTACAATTACAAATTATAATAAATTTCTGTAAAATTCAACACAACAAAACAAAAAATAAAAAAAAATCTTATTTAAAGGACGAATTGATGTTGAATCTTCTGATTCCTCATCAAAATTGGGTTCTGGTAGGTTGTCATTTGTAGAGGTACTTGTTGGTAGATTTTTATAATAATGATAAACTTTATCTGGTATGAGATTTTCGTTGCAAAGTTTGACTAGATCTCGTTTCTTCAAAGTTAAAATTGGGAGTATATCGGTATAGAGAGATTTTTACCTTAGAAACCTTATTTCTGAAATATCCCGAATACCCCTTCTTCCTGGACCACAAGAAATAATAAATTTTTTATACGGTGAAGAATGGTCATATTTAAAAAACAATACATTGTTATGTTCTTTTACAAAATTGGAGCATTTAATTTTTAGCCCGGATATGCCAGGATATACCAGGATATGCCAGGATGTGCCAAATTATTTAGATCGTAGAAATCTGTATATTTAAGTTCTCGTACTGCATACGGCTCCCTCTGTATTCTTTTCTGCCCTGCTAACCTAAATATTTTCATCCAATCGTTCATGATAAAAGCTATTCGTTTTTTTTTAGAATGCTCCATTGCCGAATGCATAGAGTCGCACTCCATATGACTATGTCCTGACTCCAAAAATTTCTGTTCTATGCATTCCAAATGCGTAGTATGCACTGAATAGAGAAATGCAACTGCCACTTGCTGGTTTTTATTTTGACCTTGACAAGTGTCTAAAAACAAAAATATTTTCAGAACTGTAGAGGGTAAGTTTATAATATATTTTAACAGAATATATCCAATTTCGTTACTGTCACGCTTTCCACTAACTTGATTCCAGCAGTAGCAAGACTTTTGCTCACCATCTCCCTCATGAATGGTTAAATTATATACACACAATTTTTGAGAGTGGTAAAAGGGGGATACTGGGGAGTGAGTGCAGTACACTTTAAAGGTGGAATGTTGCTGTTTTAAATGTCTTGTCATTTTAAGATAACTTTTTGTCTGTATTTTTTGCTTCGTTCTTCCTTATTATGTGCATTAAATATTCTAGTTCTAAATCTTGGTTTTTTGTTGCATCTGCCATGATGTATTTACTGTATGCTGCACATTGATCTTTTTTATGAACGAAAAAATAGTAATTTTACTCATTGCCAAAAATTTACCTGCATTTCCAATGGCTGAGTGGCTTTTGATTTTCAGCTAGACTTTCAAGATGGAGATTGTACATTTTTTTTATTGATAATTTAGAGTCTCACTACAGTGTTTCACTGATGGCCCTTGTAGAATGCGACTCTACAGCAGGGAATGACTCAATATGTTTTTTTATCAACTGGATAGACTCTTCATTAGTAGCGTTTGCAATAGATTTTGCGAACCCTTTTAGCTTCACTAAAAAAACAACCTGCTAAATTGATTGTATTTATGAGACCACTAGAAATGCAAAGAGTTCTCTCAAAGAACTTGGGCATATACTCTGTGCCGTCCCAAGGGACTTTCAAGGAAGTACAATCTTGAAACGGTTTTTTGTTTTCCTATCCTATTCATTAAAATTTAATGAGCATTTATATCTGCAATATCTACAATCAACAAATTTGGGACCCTTTGCATTACATTGATTAGATTTGTTATAATATGGCTCACATTTGGAACGTTTCCCTTTAGTAATGTTTACTTTCCAGTTCCTTTCCTTTCGTTTTCGCCTTCATGTTAATGTACATTTTTTGGTATTCATTTCTGTAGCTTCAGCGGAGTCTAATAAATCTGGTGTCGGAGGAAGAGGTGTATTCGGTGGTCTGAAACACTGGAAAACAGTGGTCGGAAACATCAATGTAATCAGAAAAAAATCATTGTCACTGCTTGATGAATACGGAAGGATTTTGAATGTACTTCGTTGTCTTTTAACTCTTGTCATTACAACATCCTCTTTCGGCACCTGAAATGAAAAAGGTAATTAGTCTCTGCGTGATGATAATCGAATGGAGTAATTTTATGGAGGCCTGTGTCCAGCAGTGGACGCAACATTAGGCTGAATTATTGTGATGAATATGAATTACTTGGATAACAAATATAATAAGTAATATGTGTTTCTTTACCTGATGCGAAACAGTCTTCTCAGCCTCAATGTGACCAAATAACTCATTGACCTTGATTTGTACGGTTCCGAAATTAATTTCAGTAAACAATAAATCATTTTTTATCCTTTGTTGATTCTGGAAATTGAATACAAAATTCAGTAACTAAATACGCAACTTTACGTATTACCTCATACCTCATACCTCGTAATACCTCATAACTTGTAGAAAGTTTTGATGAATCAAAAAGTTTGTATGCACAAGTTTTTCTTATTTTGGCTATTATTTAGGAAATTATTAAAACTAAAATAAGCGTAGTCACAAACCTACAAAGAGACAGCATATATTTACACTATATTATACTTTTAACAATTTTAATAACAATTGCACACAACCACAGAGACCAAAACATAACATCAAACTCTTATTAAGTACGCAGCTGTCAAACTACAAAACCCCGTGTTGCCATAGACGTACAAATTATTAAGTGCAACCTGACTTTTACCTTCCAATGAAATGTAAACAAAGTGCACTGAATGTTTTTTACCATTTTATAATTGCTTTATTATTGGACGTAGCATTTAGTGAGTTTTACCACGCGAGAGTTTAGATGTTAAATGTTACTTACTATACTTACTGATACAAACATGATTTTAAGCTAAAATGTCGGTTCATAATTAAGCTAAAATCGGTTAACAATTTGTCGATGGCTCACTACAAGTTTAACCCTAATTAGAGAACTGAAATACAGGGAGGATAAGTAATACGATATAATAGTAAAAACCAACCTGAAACTGACGGTTTAAGATGTTTTTGACTAACCCACCTTGTATCTGAAGAAATATAATACAGTAGTCAACCTCATAATCCGATTACGAAGGTATTTTGGTTACAGATGACCGACCAGTGTCGTAGAGTATATAATTGAAACATTTATTAGAACTAAATAAATATATTTTTTAAATCGTAATTATGTAAATTGTATTTTTGTTTTAATAAAACTTCTTTATTTTATTCAAAAATTAAAAGCTTCTTGACATTTGTAAAAGATACATTTATTTAATTAAGGGGAAAGGCGCCAAATGTCGCCTGGCAAAATTTTCAATGTGTTTTAAATGTATCCATTATTTTCGAATCCGGAGAAAACTAATAAATATTTTTGAAAAATTTAAACGCAGAATAAAAGATTACATTATTACTGAAGGCAGAAAACTTTGACAATGTTTTTTTAATATGTTATGTAACAGGGGTCAAAATAAAAGAGAAACTATAGTATAATTTTTAATTGAAAATATTGCATGCAAAAGAAACTTTTCATTTATTCTAATAAATATTTCATTCTGCCTTTAAATTTTCCAAAAATTCTTTTTAGTTTTCTCAGGATTTGAAAAAAAATGGATACATTTAAAACACATTAAACATTTTGACAGGCGACATTTTGCGCCTTTCCCCCTTAATACCTTACGATTACAACTACTATTACTTACCTTTATAATTACGATTAGAAAACTACTCAAATTCAAAATAAATAGGATCAACTTCGGAATCCGAGTCGTCTTGAGGGTTAATATTTGGCGGTTGTGTCTCTACGGTCGCATCAATTATGTTATCAAGATACCACATTTCTTGTTCTTTTTCTATTACATGTCTTACTGCATCTTTCCAGTTTTGTTCTGTAATATATTCTAAACACTCATGTGCGTATAATAATTCACGTAGCTTGTATAATATGACGTATATGACTAAGGACTGTGATGTTTCGCCGTTCCGCCGTTTTGTCAAATACGTATTTCTTGAAGTTAGATTTGTGTTGCCGGGAAATTTTTTAAAGTGCTGCTTCTACCATTCCATCTTCGTAAGGCAGATACTTATTCCGCAGCCAGTCAAGAATATCCTGTTTCTTCCACGCATTCGTTGGAAGTCTTTCTAGTAGTCGTGAATGATAAGGTGGATTATCTAATACTATAATTGAATTTGGTTTGTTTTATTTATTTATCGTATGGCACTTGACACATTTACATTTAAATTTACACATAATTTGTATAAAACATAATACATATATGTTTACAAACGAATATCTAACTTATTTATATATTCTGTCGACTCTGGAGTCGCCATTAGGAAATCCTCTGACCTGCCTTGATAGGATCTTGTGGGACACTGTTCTGTGATGTGAGAGATGGTTTGTGGTTGTCCGCAGTCACAGAGTGGAGATGGTCGTTTACCCCATTTGTGCATCATATAAACCGAATCTGCCATGTTTGGTTCTGATTCAGTTCAACATAGTCCATGTGTTGCGTGGTAAGTCAAAACCTGGTGGTTTTTGTGTGATGCAGGGTAAGTTAAACTCATTTTCCACTGCAATCTGTGCTGTTTTTATTGGCGGTCGCCTAGAGCGGAAACAGTTACCGTTGGCAGCATCTATATCTTGATGAATTGGCAGGGTCTCGTTGCTAAGTATCTTTTGGTACTCACTAGTGAGGGAGTGTATACGCCGTAGTCTGGCTGGTGGACTGTGGCTCAGGACTGGGAGCCATTGCGTAGGGGTGGATTTGATAACACCAGCAATCATTCTCATTGTGTTATTCAATTGGGCATCTACTTTGTGTGTATGTGGGCTGTTAAGCCAGGCTGAAGAGCAGTATTCCACGGTTGAGAAAACAAGGCCCAGGGCAGATGATCGCAAGGTGGAAGCCGATGCTCTTCATGTTGTGCCGCACAGCTTCTGGATGATGTTGTTTCTGGATTTAAGTTTTTGCGCTGTTCTTGACAGATGATCATTGAAAGATAGAGTTCTATCAAGAGTGACCCCAAGGTATTTTGGTGTTTTATTGTAGGTCAGTGTGATGTTTTCGAATTGGACGTTCAGTGTTCTTCCTGCAAGCTTGTTAGTTAGGTGAAAACTGGAAACCTCTGTTTTGGTAGCGTTTGGTTGGAGCCTCCATTTACGGAAATACTTTCCTACTGTGTGTAAGTCTGTCGTAAGGATTTCTTCTGTTTGTTCAATTGACTTACACCTTGTTGCAAGTACCCAGTCATCGGCGTAACCAAACTTCCTTGATCTGGTTTCTGGTATAACAGAGATGTACAGGCTAAAGAGAAGAGGAGCTAGGACAGATCCCTGAGGCAGTACATTCTTCAGTTTTCTTGGGGTGCTGATGTCGGTTCCCATGACTACTTGAATCGTTCGGTCGGCTAGCATGCTGTTGATTATTCGAGCGGTGGATTTACAGGAGATTATACGGAGGAGCTTGTATAGCATGCCTTATATAGCCTTATAGCAAAAGTATTGTAACTTTTCTAATTCTTTTGTAATTCCTACATTTTTTAGCAATAATATTATTTTATTTAAATTTATATTTTTGGTTTCTGTAATATAGGCTAAAAAGCATTTAAAATCATCGGCGTAACCAAACTTGCTTGATCTGGTTTCTGGTATATCAGCGATGTACAGGTTAAAGAGAAGAGGAGCTAGGACAGATCCCTGGGGTAGTCCATTCTTCAGTTTTTTTGGGGTGCTGACGTTGGTTCCCATGACTACTTGAATTGTTCGGTCGGCTAGCATGCTGTTGATTATTCGAGCGGTGGATTTACAGGAGATTATACGGAGGAGCTTGTATAGCATGCCTTCTCTCCAGACTGTATCGTAGGCCGCTGTTAGGTCTATGAATGCGGCTGCAGTTTTAAGTTTTGTTCTGGAACATTGTCTCAATAAATGTGGTAAGTGAAAGAACCTGATCTGAGCAGCTTCTTTTCGGTAGGAAACCTGCTTGATCAACCGGTATCGATTCAAGTAGCTTTTGACTAATTCTGTTATAGATAAGTCGTTCTAGTAGCTTGAACGTTACCGATAGTAGGGCTATTGGTCTGTAGTTCTTGGGGTTGCTATCAGTTGGTTTCCCTGGTTTTAATATCTTCGATGCGATCGATGATCTTCTGTTAAATAAGAATACAGGATGAATATTGTCAAAACCTGGGGCTTTAAATGGCTTTACATCCTTGAGAGCTATAGTGACTTCTTCGCAAGTGAAAGGGCGAGAGTATTCGGTTTCTGCAAATTGGAATTTTAAAGTTTTGAGCTCTCGTTTTACCTTGATTGTGTGTGGCTTGTCTTTCAAGATGTGAGGCAATAGTGTTTGGATTAATTGTTGTTTTTTACCTTGTTATGGGAGGTCCGCTTCCTAATTTTCTTAGTAGTGTCTATGTTTGCATACTAGATGATTGAAAATTAAGACTTTCTACAGTTTTCATCCATTTTTGTTGTCTCGCTGCATCTAGGCTATGGAGTAGTTCATCGGCTAATTCTTGATCGCCGCTTTCAAGGAAATTTTGGTACAGTTCTTCACTGTTATGGGACCAACCAGGAATGTATTCTTTTGGCTAGCCTCTTGGTATATAATTTTTGGTCGTGCTTATTACAGCTCCAACAAATCTTTTGTAATTTCTGATGGTGGGGGGTATCCAGCCTAGAGTTTTGTCCAGTTCCGCAGAAAATCCACCCCAAATGGCTTTCTTAAGATTACAACGTGGGCGAGGGATGGATGTGATTATAGCAATCTGGGTTCCGCCTTTAAGATTACTGTGCGGTATTGGCTGTGTGGTAAGTCGTCCATTACTTTTCGAGAGACTGATAGAGGTTGTCCGTTTTTATTAGAAGAGACAAAACATAGGTTAGGATTGTACTCCTTCTTCCATGTTGCCGACATGAATGTAGGTCGGTCTTTGTCGTCAAACTTTAGTGATATATGTTCGTCCTCCGCCCATTTTACTAGTGCATTTCCATTACTGTTGCATTGTTTATATTTCTACTGTTCATGGTGACTGTTGTAGTCCCCCACATAAATTGACGGGTGCGGATGTGTGTCAATGACTTGAGCTGGCCAGGATATAGCCGGTGGTCTATAGGTGTTAGTAACGGTAATGCTTCCAATTTTTACAACAAACATTGTGAATTTCATCATCAGTATATGTGGAAACAAGGACGGCGTTTTCTATGTTTTGTTTAACGTACGTTGCTGTGCCGTATGATCGATGATACGTAGCACCCAGTAGTTCAAAGCCAGGTATTTTCCCCCTTTTTTGCAGTTGTTCTTCCGTTTCGCAGTGTGTTTCCTGTAGAGCGACCATATTGAATTTGGTGATATGTGTTCAATCATCTGCTCAAAATACTCTTCTAAAACATCAGCTGTCATCTCGTCGTGATAGTCTTTTGTGCTTTTGGACTGAAATTCCAACAAACCATGCTTAACAAATCCTTTTTTACTGCCAATGTGAGAAATTATTAATCTGCTGCCTTTACCAGAAGGTGGGGAGATGCCAGTAGACCAACCTTTCATAAAGGCTTGCCTGGAGCTTAATATATTTTTATCTGACCAAATTTTTTTTAGAGTATGACCTGAGTTTACCCACGTTTCATCCTGGTAGAAGATTGGCCTTCCTTCAGTCCGGAATTTTCGTATGGATCTTAGATAATTATTTCTTCTCCAACATATTATCTCCTCTCGGTGATTCAAAAAAGATTTTCGGTCAGATTTTTCCCACCGGAAATTTAATTCTTTTAAAACTAGCCAGTTTTTTAGTTTCTTCAGTTCGTCCAATATGAGGCAAATCCGGGTCGTCTCTAACTTCTTGTACAATTTTGTTCAGGGTTAGTTTTTCTTTTTTGAAAAAAAAATCCATGAATTTTCCTTCGAATATCATTTTTGGCAAATTCATCAATTTCAATAGGCTTTTTCCCTCTGTTTAAGTGTTCGTTTGTGTTTGGGTTAGCTATACCGTGTTCTTTTTTTTTTCTGATAGCTGATAGATTTTCTGAAACGAGCACGAGCGAAAGATACGTATATTTTCATAGGTATATGGAATAAAAAATCACTCACGCACTGCATATAATTCGTAAAAGAAATATTCGAGACGCTAATTACTGCCGTAGACGCGGAGACACCGACGAGCCGTAAATTACATGCGATAAAAAACGTACTAAACAAAAAAACTGTTTTCGTTCGTAATAACTTCACCCTTTCAAGTTAAGTTTCGAATATAAACTGAACAGACTAGGCACGTGGCCAAAGCCGGCATCTTTATACCCATTATATTATTAAAAATCTGGGGAATTCCATCCTAATTATCTTGCAATGAATAGTACCTTTGGATATGAATTCCAGGTTTTCTAGTAAAGTGATTTAATGCGAAGATTAGTATTGAAATATCCAAAGAGATAAGGAATTCTTATTTACAAAATTGTTAATGGTTAAATTCTTATTTTAAATAATATAATATAATAACCAACATTAGCAGTGAAAGTTTTAATTGTTTTTTGCTAAATATATTAGTATTAAAACAATATTAATATTAATAATAATTTTAATGAATAAACACCCCAGGAACGCCTATGATGATACAAATTTTACGACCGTTTTATGACTTTGAGGCACATTTCGTGCTCTCTACAATTTGTGAACAGTTAATAGTGAGTTTTACCTCTATATAGAGGACCTGTAAAGTTGATTGGGATCTAGATCTTGTAGCTTGTCAATCCGGATTCTAATCATTCTGAAACAGAAAATTTATTTACTATAACAAAAAATTTATTGCTGGTATTATTACCAATGCTTTATAATTATTATTTTATTATAATAATTGCTATCATTATTAAACAGACAAAATACATAATTGACAGTTTTAAATCAACTAACATGTTGGCTGTATGAACTGGATTTAACAATATAATATGACATCTCAGCCAAAATTTTATACACTAATTTAGGATTTTATTTTATACAAATAATATTTAGTTAATAAAAATAAGCTTAAAGAATTTTGCTAATACTACTAATTTGAAAATTAAACCAGAAATAAAAGCAGTCGTAACCTAAAAATTTTACCATTTAACAATATTTTATTGTGTTTGTCACTAATAAGCTGCATTCTGTTTACTTTACATAAATAATGTGATAACGTTCTGTATAAAATATGATATATAAAATAGTTAAAACTTACCTAAATAACAGTTTTTTTTTCATAAAAATCGTGCACTTGAAACAACAAAACATAATACGTCATGTAAGACAGCCAATACACTAAACGCACACCGGTTAAATATAAACCGCTTGTGACTGTATGTGTTTGCTCATCCCCATCACCGGAACCCCCGACCGTCTGCATCCTCTGTTACACGGAGTCTAAAGGGTGAGTCACACTCACACACATTCACACTGAGCAAAATGGGGCAAGCCGACTCTCGAAAGCCGAAGCGCCTCCACTCACGAGCATGCTCGTCCACAAAATTACAGTGCAATATACTGGCTTTGGGACCAAGTCAAGCTCAAGACTGCACAGGACCAATGGTCATTAGAGACCCGGCCTTGTTACATCTAGCGCTAAAACACACACATTCATCTGGAAAGAACATCTAATTCTAGTCAAAACTTTCACCTCTGATTCGATAGTGACTCCATCTCAACAACATCCAGGAGAAGAAGAAGAACGCTAAAACCCCGGTAGTTTCTAGGGCTGTCTGTTTTTGTACTACATTATATCAACATATCCAAACTAAAGCCTGAAGAGGATCAACCAAATCGAAGAATCCTTTACCTATCCTCTCGAGAAAGAACATTGACTCACTCACTATGTGTTTGCATTTACCGTTACTGAGTCCTCAAAGGATCGTTTCTTGAACAGAATCGTGATACTGGCTTATTCACAAACCTGTGTGACATTAAGAAGTCAGTGATTCATAACCGGTTGATATATCGACCAGAAATCGTTACAGGTTTTCAACTTAGCCTTAGTTTTTAACAGGATTGTACTAATAACTTTTTTCTAACATAATAAAATACAAAAGAGGTAATGAAAATCACCAGACGAAAACACTGTAAACTAAATAAACTATGTAGGCATTGAAGATTGGTCAAACATATAGAAAGTTAAAAACTATCAAGACGCGAATTCCGTATGAGATCATTAACCGCACTAGTAGAAATCAAACTAAGAGCCTGCTTTCAGGCGACAAAGAGAAACCTACTGGAAGTAATAGGAGAGAAAGTCCAAAGAAGAACTGACGGAGGCTCTTTTAGCATGATATATTTGTAAAGGAGATATTGGTATGACCAAAAAAGAAGTTTCTAAAATTTATGGAGAAATGAAATTAGGAAAGTTAATCCCTCATATTTTGATGCCTTTTATACAAAAGTAACTACAAACCTCATCATTTATTGTTTGGCCAAAATTACTAAATACTGATACTATTACAATAATTCCGAAAAGAGCCATAAAAACTCTATAGTTAGCGTCTGGACGAATGTCCTAAAAACAAAAAATATATTAAATTTTTAACGACACCGATATATGAGTCGCTTATTTATGAAAGGTCTCTTATCCCAAAAAGTAAATTTTGAAAAACAACAAGCAGCTTTTTAGTTTTATAAAAAACATTTTTATACTTTCTCATCTTTTGAAATGTATTAGGGACCTTAAAACTGAAAAAAAATCATTTAAGTTACACCGTTTAATATTATTATTGTATTTTTTTATTAATGTTTAAATAGTTGACAAAAGAACTTTCATAAACAAAAGTTTTGGGGAAAGTTTTGATTGATACATGAATTTATACTTTGTTTATTTATAGTTAATATAACTTTCTTAAAATAGTTCTAAGAGAATACAATTAGCAAAAATTAATTGCCATTTTGCACATTTTTGCTCATTTTTTTGCTTACCACTATAGGCTATTGGGGAAGCTAATTGTAAAACCACTCGTGTTTTTGAGGGACGTACTGCAAAACTTTCTTTAGGTCATTAATTTTCTCTTAATGAATTGGTAACATTGTTTCATGAGTTTTTCTTGCTAATGATGAAGGGGAAGATGGCTTAGAAATACTCAATGGGTTAGATAATAATTTTAAGTATTTTTATAGAAATACACCAACTACTCCTTTTTTAAATCTTTCGCAAGTAAATTAGTACTAGGAAGAAATAGTAAACATTTTTTTTATGTTTGTCTCATTTTCACTTTCGTCTGAAATAGTATTTTTCTTGTAAAATTTAGGAAACCCACTTTGAAAGCCCAAAAGGTCTGCATATTTTCACTAAATCGACAATAAACTTTCCCTATTTTGTAGATAAAAGTATTATTGCTGATATATCTTTGGTAGTGGAGAATCTGTCAAGTTAATTAAGGATTTGTTTTGACAAGGTCGGAGACCTTAATCTATGGCCAATAGGAGTGACCACATATTGGGAAGTCTATAGATCTGTTTTGAATCTTCCTCTATCTATAAGTTGCAATAAAATCCTAATCATTTTTATTTTGTTCTGTACAGTTGTCACTTTAGTACTACTCATTTTGCTGAAATATTCTCGTCAATATACTTCTTTAAGAAATAGCAAATTTCATTACTTCCCTTTCCAGAAATTTCCTGGTGGTATAAATAAAATGTTGCAGTGTCATTATTACTATTGTGGATGCCAAATGGATAGACAGTTGTCAAAGGTAATATATTTCCTGTACTGGAATCGTAGGAAGCGATATGTTTGCCATATACTTAAAACCATCGCATTTTCATATTCGGCACAGTATTCTTTCGTCTATCGAAGAGATGAATAACACTCCAACTAGTTTGGCTTTTTTATTCAACTACGGATTTTTTATTCTAGTATTGACCAGTTTACATTCACAACAAGTGTCAATTTGGGGCCTTTCAAATCTATAATTGTAATGTTTTTTGAGAAGTTAATAGTAAAAACTATATTTCACGTACAACTAGCTATATCTCTCTCTTGGAACAAATTGAACATTTTTTTATGTTCACCTTAGCATCGAAATATTTTATTTCCTTAGACAAATAGTGAGTTATTTTTAAAAAGAATGCCTGAATGTGTTCTTTTTTAAGATCCGTATAAACTTGTGAAAGGGTCTTCCAATTAATCTGTTGGCCTCTTAAATCTCGAGGAAACTCACTGAGGAACTGATATAAATCTGAAGAGATATAATGTCAGAAGCGTACAAAAATATAGCACTAAAATCTTATACCAAAATAGATTAAATGAAAAACTACTCGAGGAATACCTAACTGCTGAAAGCAACCAACTATACGTAGCCAAGATAACTCACCTCGTGAATAGGGTTCCTTAAAAAATTCTTAAAAGAAAAACTCTTAAAACTGGATGCACCTGTTACGCTTCAAACAACACACGCCGTAACAACTAGATAATATAAAATGAGTGAAATGATAGCTGGACTAAATATTCAGCAATGGTGCCAAATTTAAATGCAAATAAATTTATTTCGTTATAGTTTCTGAAAATCTTAATATTTTGGATTTTTGTGAAAGTGACCAATCACTAGTGACCGGCCAACAACCGTTCCCGTTACCCTATAAGACTAGGCATTACACTTTTATAATGATGATTGATAAAGAAGACTAACGCTCTGACTTAAAGTCCCCAAATCATTATCAAAATAAGAAGTATACACTCAGTATCTCTTATTGTACTTCAAATTTTCAAAATATTTCATATAAAAAATGCACAATATTTTAATTTTTTTTATCGTTGTCAATAAAAGAAATTATTTACTCCTAATAAATTTTAAATTATTTAAATATCTGTTTTTATTAAGTATTATATTGTGTTAAGAAATTACTATAATATGAAGTTAATATCCATAAATTATAACTATGATAAAGATTTTTTAACATACCAATAACAAAAAGAGATTATTTCTATTAACGTAGTAAACAATAATGAACCTATAAATGCTTTTATTACAATCAGAGAACTAAGAGAGATGTTAGATCATTTAAAGGACACATCCCCTGGCCCCGATGACATCCCATCTTCTTTGTTGAGACACCTACCTGACGAAGCAAAAGAAATAATAATAAAAATATATAATATATGTACGAAACATGAATTTCCCAATTTATGGAAAACAGCTATAACTATTCCTATCTTAAAACCTAATAAGCCACAAAACAAAGCAGATTCTTTATAATATAAGCTTTTAGAAAAAATTATAAATAAACGTTTATTGTAGTGTCTGGAAGAAATTAACCAATTAATTAATGAAACATCTAGATTTTGTCCCTTAAGATCAACTACCGACATTTTAGTAGATATAGAATCACATAATAATAACACATTCTGCAACAACCAAAAATGTATTGCAATTTATTTTGATTTGCACAAAGCATTTGATATGGCTTGCATCACAAGATAATTTCAACACTGGAATCACGGGGCTATCAAGGAAATATAATTGCTTTTATTAAAAATTGTCTCTTAAATAGAAATTTCAGGGTAAAAGTAAACGGTCTTCTATCTAATGTGAGATTTAAAAAAAAATGGTACACCAAAGGCTCGGTAATCAGCCCGACGCTTTTTCTTATAGCTATTAATGATTTAAACAAATCAATGAACCAACCCATTCAAGCGAGATTGTACGCGAATGATCTTATAATATTCTTAAACGGAAACAATATATAGAGTATGACCAAATTACTACAAGATCAATTTGATACATTGCTATACATGCTAGATACATCTAAAACTTGCTGCATCATATTCTCAAAGAGACCAAAACAGATAAAAAAATACCTACTTTAAATCTTGGGGGTCAGACACTTGAATATGTTAATACAATTAAATATCTAGGATTCATATTTGATCAAGCTCTAACCTGGAAGGACCACATCAAATTTATATCAGCTATATGACAAAAAAGACTAATCCTCTTGAAATGTCTTTCGGGAACGAACTGGGAAGCGGACGGTAGAACTCTACTCATATTATATAAAAATTTTATCCACTCTAAGATTGATTATGGATGCTCTAAAAGTTTTAGACACCATTCAAAATAACGCTCTTAGAATAATAAGCGGTGCATTTAGAACAACTCTAAATCTTCAGGCCGAACTCGGTGAACTACCATTATATTTAAGAGGACAGAAATTATTGCTCGCATATGCATCGAAGCGATACTCTTTACAATTTCACCAAACCATTCGCTGCTCAAATATCCAGCACGCAAAAACCCACAACTATTCTTAAAGTGCGGTGCCAAGGTGATTATACAATATCTAAAAGCAATAAACTATTTATACAAAATTTAATTGTTACGCTATTCAATTTTTGATAATTTTTTTTTGCTAAAAGCCTTACAACCTGATGCGAGATTATAAATAAAAAAAAAACTTACTATAATAATAAAATAATATATTGCTACACTTGATATTACCCCAGTTGTAGCAAGCAGCAATATAGAAAAGTTCTGGACAGCCAGAATAACCTCAAATGTCCTGCAAAGAATATTGTCAGTGTTATTGAAAGTTTGTTTTAAATTGAAGCATAAATGCATATGAATATAAAACTCTGAGTTATGAAATATGAATACCTTCACAGAAAATTTAGATAAAATTAATCTAAAACAGAATTTATGTAAACTTATAAGATAACCATAACAAATATTTAAATTTTGTTTGTGATGTGATCGTACTAATTATTTATATCTACTTTACATCGTTTTACAAAATAAAATGAATTAAACAAAAATGTGTTGTTAGTATTATAAAACTCCTTTTACTCTATGAAGGCCGATATGTAAATAAGATATGATCAGTGGGCCTAAAACAGTGGAGCATTAATATTTAATTTCGATGGCTAACCCCCTCTGTGGCTCAGTGGTAAGAGCGCCTACCTTTAAACCTAAAGGTCGTGAGTTCGAATCCCATCTTTGTAGAGAAATTTTCGTTTAATAAAAATTAATGAATGAAAATAATTTCTATCCATGTGCGATCGGTACTTACCGGAGAGACCGCAGACGTTCGGATACAATTAGCGTCTCTTAGCAAAGACAATGACGTCGACTTTGCTAAGTATCAAGACAATTACTCTACACATACACACACACTACACTAGGTACCTGACTGTACCATGCCAATGATTATAGTTGTCGAGGCATTAACTCAATAAAAAAAAATCGATGGCTTGAAAACTAAAAATATTTAATTTTCTGTATTTTACGTTCTGTAATAATATTGGATTTTACTGTATCAAAGGCAAATAAAATGAATATAATATGTATATACAGGGCGGTTATAAGAAGTGGGAAGGAATATTTCGAATAATCGAAATTATTTCTCGACATCAAATGTTCATCAAGTTTCTATAAGTCTCTATTTTGCGTAGAGTAATAAAAATTATACGAATGGTTTTGCATGCAGTTAAATTGGAAAATACTTTTCAAGTTGCTGGTATGACTAAATTTGAATAAAATACATCAAAGATTTTACTTTCTGCAGACACTGTTTCTGAGTTTTTAGCAAAACAAAATGATTAAACACGTGTAGTCCAGTAATTAATACCCAAGCTATTGAGAGTATGCAGTCCAGTAATTAGACTGTAACTAAAACACACCACAAAGTTTGAATTGAATTCCCGAAACACTTTTTTGTTTCATCTTTTTAGCAAACGATTTTTCCTATTCACTGTCTGATATTTCACTGGCAGGATTGCAAAAACCTTTCGCATGTTTTAAATAAGGATTTTGCTGATTATGTATTTTGTTAAATTATTAAAACAGAAAAATACAACCCACGACCGTCAATTAATTTTAAACGATAAACAGAACAGAAATATGTAGACGTTTGAATTTTATCTAATTAGTCGATGACACTGGTCGTTAACAGAAGAATATTTTAAACAGCAAGAATCATTTTTGAATGGTTGTGTGGATTTAAGAAATACATTACTAAACAAATTTTTTAAGTGTGTATAAAATCTTAACGGTCTTTTTTCCTGGGATTAAAATTATTATGACACATGGTATTTGCTCCTTATTTTTCAAATAATATGTTCTTGTAAATGAATAACTTTGATTATTTTGTAAACCTACATTATACGATACGTCAAAAGAAATAACAAATAACATTGCAATAAAATTATAAACCAAGAAACGATAACTTGTTGAGCAGTGCTGATGTAAACAACAGAGCAGTAAAATGTTATTTATAAAGGTAGTGTAAAATATATCGCCGCTTATTTTGTCCGCTAGTAATAAAGTTACTAGCATTTAATTGCAAAGTGGTCTTCTTAGGTGAAAAATCCTATACCTTATCCGTTAACATTAACATCAACGTGCTCTCAATGCACAAAGGCCTGCTGTATAAAACGAACCAATATGGTTATAGTGAGGCGATGACATGTCTTCTGTAGTCATATCTGGCCGACAGAGTTCGGATAGGACCAACACTGTCCAAAGCTGCATCCATAGATTCTGGTATGCCAAAGTGAGTGGTGTTGTTACCGTATCTATAGACCATATACACAGCAGACATCTCAACCGAACCGAGATCGTTGTTAAATCTATACACAGACGATACATTGCTAGTTGTTAGCAGTACCAACCCAGATCTAGCAACAAGATACCTATAAAGGCTACTTAACGAACTACAAGATTGGTGTATATAGTGGAAGATAGCTGACAAAACACAGGAAATTCTATCCGTATTCGATACGCAAATCGAATGGTCAAATGTTTCTCCAAACGCTCCAAAAAATCAATTATCTGTCCATACTGTGGACAATAATGCAGGCCTACCGCATACCTCACGATAAGCGTTTTAAAGTGTCTGAACTGTAAATGTCCAAAAATGTCCACACAAACGAATCCAACCAAAAGACACAACACAAACACAACCCGTACACACTTCCAAGCAAATCCTCTTATATGATCTATCCTCGGAAATGAAATCCCTCATTCTCTTCACATCCATGATCATATTCAATATCTTTCCTGAAAAGAGGAGTGACACAATCAGCTATGTAGACCAAATATCCAATCCACTGTATGTGTATGCCATATCTACCTCCTACTATAATAATTATGTAAACCAAACCTTCACTCAACTCCGCACATAAACACACAAACACAACACACTCATTCATTCATACATACACAATATTATTTACCCACATATACATTTTACCATCCTTAAAAACTAACAACCCAATAAAAATACAAACACCAAAACAAGAAACAAACCATCAATACACAAACAATAACTATCAAGTCGCAATTCAAAATCACAAGGACATAGGGAGATTGGTTTTCTGTGGTTTCCCAATCTTATTGCACAACAATACCTGAATAATCTGAAAATGGATTTTCCAATGAAACTTAAACTTAGTACCGAACTTGGTCCTACCGGGATCCACAAAGGTAGAAAATCCTACTAACACTACTGTTTTGTAGCCACCACGTAGCCTGAGGAGAGCATTAGACACAGACTGACCTTTTTCAATCGCAAAAACCATCCTTGAAGAGGCGCCAAAGCTTAAACAAGGTTAAAACATGAGAGAAGAACATAAGTTCTTCATAAGGGATATTGCCAAAATAATTGTAATTATACTTTATTCTGCATCAATTTTTCATAAGTTGAAAATTTGAGACCTTATAAAGATAATCAGACATAACAAACATTCTAAGTGTTGACAAAGCACCTGTACACTTACAGCTATTTGGAAATGATCTTTGTTTTCTCAAATGGGATAAACAAACATAATTTTTTAAAAACTACTTGACCGATTGTTACTATTTTTCTCAACTGTAGTAACTAAAAAAAAACTCGCATTATGAAATGTGTTTTACGTTTTTATTGTTTATTTTAATAATTATAAACATTTAAAAAACACGTTTACTTTCGGATTTATTTTCCAATAACTTTTTTGTTAGATAAGGCTATTTTAGCAGTTAAAGCACACTGCGATTTGAAATAGGCGTATCATTTACTTTTCTCCACTGTTTACGCCAGACAATCTTTACTCAGTGGCGCCGGCCGATGGGTAGTTTAATGAAAACAAATGCATTATTAAAAAAAAAATTGTTTAAAATCCTTTATAAAAGGTATATAAAAATGCCTCAAACGGGCTATCACAAACACATTGCAAAACGTTTTCGGATTAACAATCCATCATCAGTGCAAACGGTTGTACATGCTAGTAGCCACCAAAATATATGGGTAAAAACCCTTTAAATGTTACAAATTTGACGTTGTTTTACATTATTAGTATTTCTAATTTGTGATGGTTAAGTTACCGTTGGATAGGTAACATGGCGGCGTATGACTCTACATGAGTAAAATGGTCCTGAGACGAAGTGTCTACGAGGACCTATCCAACGTTAACTTAACCATCACAAATTAGAAATACTAATAATGTAAAACAACGTCAAATTTGTAACATTTAAAGGGTTTTTACCCATATATTTTGGTGGCTACTAGCATGTACAACCGTTTGCACTGATGATGGATTGTTTAATCCGAAAACGTTTTGCAATGTGTTTGTGATAGCCCGTTTGAGGCATTTTTATATACCTTTTATAAAGGATCATAAACAAAATTTTTTTGTGATATATGGTATACAGCCAGCTACAGGAACTCAGTTTCCTCGTGGAAATGCATTATTCTCCATTCAAATTAGTTTTGTTGGGAATAGTTTTTTAATTGATTATCGTAAATAATGTTTTAAAAAAATTATCACATTTTTAATTTATATGTCCTAGCTAAATATAGTATTGAATAAAAATTTGTGAAACTTAACTGCAAAAAATATGTATAAACAATTTAGCAGTTATAGCTTGAAAATGATCTCAAGAAGTTATTTACTTGTAAGAGAAAACTGATACCTAGTAAAAATTAAACAAAACAATTTTTATTTATCTATAAAAAATTGGTCGTTTACTGGGTCTCATTTCTTATCTTGTGACTTATAACTTATATCACTAAACTAATATAATACTTAAAAATACGAGTAAATTAAAGAACCTAACTTATACCACTAAGCAAGTTGAAGAAGAAAATACAAGAATGAATAATTGAAAATAGATTCTGATTCAAGCGAACAAACTGACCGTACGTTCATGAGATTTGACGTCACGAAGGCGATAACTGTGAAACTAAGCGCCAATGATGAGTAACACGTTTCACTATTAGATTTCAGTATTTTTTAGCAATTTTCTTCAAAGTTGAAACACGCTTTTCTCAATTAATACTGGACACAGAGAGGTGAAAAAGAAATAAAATATTACAGAAAAAAAACTCTTTCAAACCCTTTCAAGTGATCGGCGTAAAAAGTTTGGTTATAATAGAACTTTAAACAGTATAATCCATTTTTCAACAGAAGTTTCAAAAAAATAAAAAAAGTAAAACCATGATTTTAAATGCAACATAATTTCGAAAAACGAGTCCAAATTTTGTACAAAACGTGTCGGTAAATAACAGAAATAACGCTGTCCTTAGGTTTTGGTGTACTGATAAAAGAGCCTTAATAAATATTTTTTAATCTATAAAGTCTCATTTTAAAGAGAAATTATTTTCAAGAGAGTCGTCTGTTGACCGTTTTATCTAGAATGCGTAGTCTTTTCACAATATTGAAATGAATAAAAAAAGTCTATTTTTGGCTTAAATATCGCACCTTGAAAACCATAGGGCAGTAACTGCAAAAATCATAATGTTGAGTTATAAGCGTTTCAATTTTTTTTAAAGTTAATATTATTTACTGTAATTCCAAAAATTAAGCTACAAACCTGGTATTTAGCATAATTGTCTTTAATTTTGCATATTTTTATATGCAGTAAAGAGTATGTGAAATTGCCTTCAGGAAATAGCTATTTTAGCAGAAACGGCCATATGGTTTTAAAAAATATATCAATTTTGGAAGATAATGCAGTAGAAATTCATATCAAATAAAGGTTTTTTTATTTAAGAATGTACTAATTTATTACAAATTTTTGGTTTTAACACTTAATCAAAGTCATGCATATTGTAATCTGTTTGTTCGGTTTCTACTGTTCCATTGTTCACATGTAAATCTGCATAAAACCTATGGTAGTGCTCTTGAATAACATTAGCCTTACCTAGTGAGAGCAGATCTTGTTTTTTTAGATTGGATATTCCTGGTGGATGCGAATATGCTTTACTTAGTTCCATATTAGCCACCAACCCTCGTTGTCTTCGCCTTATATTAATGGTTCGAAACTCTGTATCGGTGTACCTTGTGTTAACCTGAAACTTATTTTCAAGTGTCTTCTCCACCTTAATCATCTTAATCTCATTCCAGACGACCTGATTTCCTTCTTCGTCAATGTTATAATTGTTCCCCATTTCCTTACATAATTTTTTAAAGTCCAATATATCCGATGTAGACATTTCATTAATTTTGTAACGTTCACCTGTTTTTTTCGTCGTTTGAACAACTGTGACCCATTGCGCAGGCACATAAATTGGTCCTCCTTTTAATGCCCTTTTTTTTTTGTTTCTCAATTAAAGAATGCATGTTATCTCCCTCATTTTGAGAGTGACCCGTTATCAAAAATTTGTGGGTAATTTTAGGTATATTCAATTTCTGTACTGCATAGAGATAAATACAGACAATATACTTATTCTTATTTTGCCCACTGCAGTTATCTGAATATAATATTATTTCCTGTTCTCTGGCATGGTTTCTCAGAAATTGTAACAGGCACGACGCTATTTCATTTGGACCACGATTAGCAATTCCCTCGAACCAAAGATAGCAGTGTCCTGCATTTGTGGTCATGTCAAAAATTGTAAAATTAAATGTTGATAATCTCCTTTTGAATAAAATAAGGAGACGTCGCCTGAAGGTGTCGGTAGTACGGCTTGTAAGTCAAAACAAACAGTAATGCAAGTGTTGGATTTTGCAGATTTTGAGTCATTTTCTTTCTCTTTTCTACTAAGTTCCACTTCTTGACGGTGAGTATTATAGGCTGCCTCTAATGTAGATTTATCTAATGAATTTTTGTAACTTTCACATAGCGAGCAGAGGTCTTTTTTGGGATTAAAGAAGCTTATATTAAATTCCGTGTTAAATATGGTCCTAAACATAGCGTAATTTCCGAACACCAAACCTTTTTCTTCGCAAAATTTTATATAATCGCGATGAATATCGATGAGGCTTGGACACTAAAACAGTTGACCATAAAAAACATCGAAGCTTTCGAGATGTGATGCTATAGGCGAATTCTCAGAATATCATGGATGGACCGCGTCACTAACACGCAAGTACTCCAAACTTTAGACAAAAGATGCGAAATTCTAAATGAGATAAAAACTAGAAAGATGGAATATTTGGGGCACATTGTGAGAGGTGAGAAGTACGAACTTTTAAGAAACATCATGCAGGGCAAAATTAAGGGCAAAAGAAGTGTGGGAAGAAGAAAAATATCGTGGCTTCGTAATCTACGTGAATGGTTCGGATGTAGTTCGATTGAACTTTTCAGGCGCGCTGCTAACAAAGTCGCAGTGGCCATGATGATTTCCAATCTCCGCTAGGAGTGGCACGAGAAGAAGAAGATGAATATCAGCCAGAGTTTTGTCACCACTGACGAATTCTCTGGTAGTTTGTTTTCTTAAGTTTCATTCTTGTGAGTTCCTCGCTTGTCTCTTGGGATAAACCCATCTACAGTACGACGTTGTACATTTGTTATAGTCTTGTCGCTTATTCCCAGTGTTGCAATAAAATTGTGCTTACATACTCTATGTTTCTTGCCTTCCACCTCGAAGAAATAGGCATAGTTTGCTCCACGATTACTGTCTGGATTTACTCTTCTATATTTCACATCAGGTTTTTCCATTGATCTTCCTATAAAATTCCACTGAAGATGTAAGTCTCCTAATGCCCAATAATTTTTAAATAATTGCGTTCTTTGTTCATCTGTTATATTTTTGCATTCAAATTTGCATTTTCCCTCAGTACATCTTGCTTTCATTTCACGAGCAGGGGTCACATTTTTTTTTACATTAACATAATCCATTCCTGAATTGCGTAATTTCTTTCTTTTATTTTTTCTCCATTCCTCCGGTTGACATTTCCTCTTTTTACTTTTCTTTTTAGAGCTTATCTCCACAACACCTGTATTTTCAAGAGTATTAGAATCAGTAACACTATTCAGTCTTGGACAAATTTCCTCGCGTGGTATGTTATCTCGCAAAGATTGTAGAAAATTCAATCTTCTATGGTTCATGGTTCTTGAATTGCTTCTTACTACTTTTAACTAAATTAAACACTTACTCACAACACGAAAACAACAGATAAAAGTAGTTACAGGCAATGTTGCATTTTTGCGCGGCTTGAAAACCCATTTGGCATTAACTGCTGATATTGCCAGATAGATCTGAGTTTTTGTTCCTATTTTAGAACCATAGAGCAACAACTGCAGATAATGCCTGATGGCATAAAAAGAAGAATCGATTTTTTACAAAAGCCATAAGGACGTATCTTTCTGGTGCCGAATTTAAAATTCGTTACAGATGCTGCTATATAGCATTAAAAAATAGATTTTTTTTTCTATTAGACTGCATTCAAACGTCATTTCACGAAAAAATTGCAGATATTGCCATATGGTTTTCAAGGTGCGATATCACGTCGCATTTAAAGTTTCAATAATCTCGAGATATACGACTTTTTATTAACTTTTTCCAGATACTTTAGTTAAAAAATAGCGCCCAGTAATTTTTCGATATTTCAAGTGATTTTTCGGCCTCGTTTAATGGGGTAATAAATTATAAGCAACTTTTAATAATCTAATACATTCAATTTAATTAAACTATTTATTTCTTTGATGTCGATTATAGTCGATGTAGATAAGTGACTTAATTGATTTATATAGTTATATTATTGTTTATTTAATAATTAGGTATATCCCTAACTTTATACCACGAACTTTATATGTATAGTACCTCCATATATATATATATAATATATATATATAATATATATATATATATATATATATATATATATATATAGTACAATCCTATTAGGGGGACTCACTACAGCAAGCATATGTGAGACTTCTACAATTAGAGAAAAAATTTCAAAGAGACACAAACCTAGAAAAAGAAGAGGTGGTGTTGTGCGCTCATTGTTGGTCCCAAGGAATCTACTTGCAGTAGATTACAATAACTTACACTAATTTTTTTAACTGACATATGAAAATAAAGGAGGGTAGTCAGATATTTCCGAAACTCCAAGAGAGCCACAAAACGAAGACATACTTCATCACATTCAAATTTAAGTAGTACTTTAAAGAAAGCCCCTTCTAGATCAGTTCCACTTAATGAGCTTAGATTTGAATTAGATAGTTTAGCTGAAACATAAATTCTAAATAATCAAATTATAGGTAGAGCAGCTCAGGTGAGATAATAGTTCAAAAACCGAGTGAATTAATGTAGAAAAATTAAATATTTTCTATTGGTCGTCTGTTTGTTTTTTATATAGTGGCCAATATGTTCAGTCACAAATTAACCCCTTAATTTGTAATCTCACATTATTCTTAACTTCTTAATGTTTTATAATTTTACCGTGTATAAGTGGCATTGTTAAACCATATCGTATAATATTTTAATAATTAGTTCATTTACCTATAACTAAATAAATTGTTTGTAAAACATGTCTTCCATCTGTTTCTAATTAATATGTAGTCGATTTGGTACACATACACAAAAAGTAAACATACACATATTATTTAAATCTACATAAAATACTGCATTGCTTTCAATTTAGAATATAAACACAACTAAATTCTGTCGGTAAGGATTATTTAAAATCTCTTTGAATTTGAATAAATTTATGTATTGAAATTCTATATTGATACTTTCCTTTTAATATTCAGATAATACTGAACTGTTGTCTTCAATTTGGAGCTAATTACTTCCTGATATTCTAAATTTTGAACACCTGCATCATGCTTTAAATCGACATTAAAACTATGTTCAATATAATGGACTAAATATCGAAATTGTAGACATAAATGAAATTTAGCGTATCCGACAAACATCATTGGGTAAACAGCTGTATAAGCTTCTAAAAAATACAAAATAATAATTAGTTCTTTAAAATTCATATGCTTCCAACTATTAAAGCCGATAAGGATGCAGGACAAGCAGAGCCAGCGGGACCCAAGGTTTTTACAGGTATCCACTGAGTCAGCAATTTTACAGTAAACAACATATTAAGCCTAATTCTTCAAAATTAATGCATGATAAATTTAGCTCAAGTTACTAATGTCAGTCTTCTTATTAAGAGCATAAGGGTGTTTAAGTACTGAACACATTTCCAAAAACTGCCTTTTAACGAGATTGCGTTCATTGCCAAGAATCTTATTTTTATTAAAGTCCACTTTGTGCTTAGTGCTAATAGCATGCTGGGCAAGAGCACAAGTAAGCTTAGATAAGTTGATATCATCGGTGTGTCGTAAGACGCAGTGATCTCCCTGTTTGACCGATTTAACATGAGTCACACTCAGCACAAGGTATATGATAGATGACATTTACTTGTTCCAGAAACGACAAGGGTGTTTTTGTTTTAGAAAACAAATTTCTGATGATCTGATTAGTTTTTCAATAACTTGAGAAAAATAAGGTAGAGATGAGTAATGAGTAGTTGGAGTCCCAAGTACAGTATTAGGCAGAACAGTGTTATTAATGGAATTATTTGATATTATTCTAAAATGGTCACCATTGGGTATGTCATTTAAAGAGAAACCTTAGCTTTGTAAGTAAAGGTATTTATTAATGAGGGAAGATGGATAGAAATTCTCAATCAGAATATTTGTAAGTAATTGAAGGGATCCCCTTTGATTAACCTGATGTGTTAGTCTATTTAGCCTGGAGTCCTCAAGTTCAACAGTGAACTGTAAATGAGGATCAAACTCATCGAACAAAGACAAGGTGGCCTGAAGCTTGTCTCGGGGTAAGGCTAGTAATAAGTCATCCACATACCGCTTAATAAAAGGGATTTGGAAATCTAAAAGACCCAAAAGGTCAGATACTAAATCATCCAGTACATAATTAACTAGGATGGGAGAGATTGACGAACCCATAGGTGTCCCAAATATTTAAAGATAATATTTGTCGTCAAAGATTAAAAATTAGTGTCAAATACTAATTGCAAAAGTTCTGCAAATACGTTCCAGGATTAGGTTGGATGGAGTTCCAATGATTTTTTGAGGAGGTAATAACACTAGAAAGAGGTAAATTAGTGAAAAGAGATACCACATTAAAACTCACTAAAATGTAACCTTGTGAAAGTTCAAAGTTATTAATAAATTCACTAAAGTGAGAAGAATCAACAATATTAAAGTTGTTATTATAATTAATTATTATTATTATAATTATAAGATTTAGATAAGATGTCAGTTAGAAATTCAGAAATATTAATACTTGGTGAATTAATGGAGGAAACAATCGATCTCATGCTCAATGTGGGCTTATGTATTTTAGGTAGACAATAAAATCTGGGAGCACATCCATCATAATTATGTAAATATTTTGCAAGTGGTTGATCTATGATCTTTAAGTTTTTTAAGTGGAAGTCTTTTAGAACTGTGTTTAATACTTAAACACCCTAATGTTCTTAATAAGAGAACTGACATTAATAACTTGAGCCAAATTTATTATGCATTAATTTTGCAGAACTATGCTTAATATGATGTTTACTCTAAAACTGTCCCCTAATGTGTATCATAATGTTATCATATTTTCATATTAAATAATTTTAAATAAAAATAAAATAAAATAATATTTTTTTCTTTATTTAACTTAGATTCATTCAACTTACATTTTATTGATTATTTTGTCAATGTTACATTTACATATATGAAATAATTGTTTTTTTGATCAAATTGTTTAATAAAATTTTTAATTAAAACTGATTCAAAGAATCTCTAATACAAATATATATGTATGTATATTTGTTGACTCGTTTGAAAAAAATATAGACATGTTTGGATGGGTTGGAGTCAATAAAGATGGGCCATTAGATAATTATTCTTTATACTCAAGCTTGCAATTGTCTTTACAATTATGGCAACAAGAGCAACCAATAGAAAATTACAAATAACCCTCAATGTTATGAATGCCATATTCTAATTTGTATTTTAATTTATTTGTGACAATTATATTGCTAACATTAAAATTTTGTTAAATATTTAATATATGTATTTAATAATAACAAGACAACAGTAATATAACAATATATATAAATATATTATATAAAATAAAAAAGAAGATTTATTTATTATTCACAGATACACGAAAAAATGTAACAAGTATATGGAAAATTAAATTAAAAATATGATATGTAGTTTTTTTTATTTATTTTGTTTCAAATTAGCATGAGAAAAACATAAAAAGCGATAAAGACATACATAGGCATACACAAAATACCAATTACATAGTCATTAATACATTTTAATAGTTGATGAATTGTATTAAACTTTATTAAAAAAGTTTATAGATTTCAAGAATTCTATCAAGTCAGCTACGTATTTAGATTCTCCTAGAAGTTCTTTTAATGTTTTAGGAATGTGGTGATATAGTCTTCCAACTGAGTATATTGGACAGTCAATCAAAATGTGCTTCACTGTCACTTAAATGGCAACTAACATTGTTTCGATAGTGTAAGGGTTAAAACACAGCCACCTTTACTTCCAAGCCATGAAGTAGAAATTTGGCAACAACGCGTGGTAGTCCGACTGTGGTTGTGGTTTGTTTTGGTTTAACATTTCATATAGGAAGGCTTGTAAAGTTTGTTGAATTTATTGTTTTTTAACTTTATTCGAATGTTTTATTTGTAAATTGTGTTTAAATCAATTAGAAAATATTAATATAAGTGAAATTTCATTAAATTTAGAACTTCTAGAAGATTCTTAACGACAGGCAAGTATAAATATAACCTACAAAACAAACTGAAAATAATAATACTTTTGCTTCTTGTTACAAAATATGTAAACTAAAAACAACAATAATAATACTTTTGTTTTTTGTTACAGATGCTCTGGCATTGTTGTGTACCTGGTTGCAAAACCAATCTCTATTCATAGAGAAGGCTGTACAATTACCAAATCTTCCATAGTATGTGCCAAACTTTTTCATGAAGATGGTATTCAGCGGACTGAACAATGAGAAGATAAAGATGGAAATGTACACATTGAAAAGTTAATATTTCCCAAATTAAAAGGCAATGCAGTTCCTAATATATTTCCTGAAGTACCATCAATCATCATATGTAACTGTTCATCGTACTAAAGAAAGAAGGAATCCCGAAGACAGAAGAAACTTTGTGCATAAGAAGAGGGAACAAGAGATAACATAATTATGTCAATTAGACTTAGACAATAATATCCCAGTGAAAAACTGGACAAGTAAAATTACAAGTGATTGTGTATATTTCTATGTATTAAACATTAATCAGTTGAGACACAAGTGTGATAATATTTGTGTAATATGTAGTGTAATAGTTAGCAGTAATTTTAGTGTAATCCTGTAATCGTCAATGTAGGTAAGAATAGATTAAGTGGTAATGATTTGAAATGGATTTTACAATATAGTAAATTAACAAGATGGTCACAATTAGAGAACTTACTTACTCGATTAGATTTGCTTTTTAGATAAGTGATAACAAATTTGAGTATTACATTCAAAAATCTTTTGAGAATATAGGCTATTTTAAATCGATATACAAGTTATAAATGGTACATTCAACACATTTTTCATGTATACCTCTTTTAACTTGGTCTATATGACAACAAACCTATTAATATTTAAAATTGCTGCTTTTGTATATCTAAGTATGAAAATTCAACAAAAGTTATAAGTAAATAGTAAAATATTTAATTTTCAATTAGATTAATTTAGAACCATATTTATATTGTGTCTGATTTCTTAGGATGAATTTTTTAATCATAATAGTTACACTAAGTTTTTACTTATCGCAAATTTTATATCTTTTGTATTTTTAATAATCTTTTTAAATGTCCTGTTAATGTTTTGTGTTATTTATATGCTTAAGTACTTAAAATATTTAAAATTTCTAGTGATTCTTGACTGCATTTGATTGTAAGATTAACTGTTTGACACTGTATTTTAAGTGCAATAAATTTTACTCTAGTGATTATTTTATTGATAATATAACCTAAATAATAATAAAACTTTATATATATTTACTAGGTATATATAAGGTTTTATTAATTTAATTTCCCTAAAAATATTTCTGTAATTATCAGTTTCCTAAAATTCAAATTAGTTTAATATTCTGGTAGACCTTACAGCTGATTATCGGACTACCGACGTCATAGAATGCGGTGTTGCCTTTTTTACTTCATGGCTTGGAAGTAAAGGTGGCTGTGGTTAAAATATTGTTTGTGTCAATGGTTATTGCAGGCGAGAGAGATTAACTTAAATAAAAAAAAATATTATTTATTTCATTTCTTTTTAACATCACTTTACTTTGAAAAGTTTTAAAAAATTAAATATTTAGAAATTACCTATAGCCATAAATGTACGAAATATCCAACTCATAATCGTATTAACATGCGCTCCATAATATTCTGTAGCCAGCCAATCGTAAATATTTATGTCATAATCATTAAAATATCTGGGAAAAGAAAATATAAGATGAACAGCTACACTGTAAAGTATTGTTGCGAGACTTATAATTTTTATATTTCTAGCCTCCCTTATAACGGTGTTTTTGAATGACACATCTTGGAGTGTAAGATTCTTTGTATTTTCATTAATAGTATTAAGCATCCATTCAAGTTTGGGAAGGAATCTGATTACAAGAAACAAACTAGCACATCCCTAAAATTATAAATAAATATTGTTTAATATTTAAAGGAAATAATACAAAATATATGTATATATATATATATATATATATATATATATATATATATATATATATATATACAGTAGAACTCCAATTATCCGAACTCCGACTATCCGAATCGCCGATGATCCGAATCACTTTCAGAAAAAATCAGAAAATTGTCGAAAGTCCGCGGCGTCAGTGTATGCACAACACGTGCTATGAGTCACGGCGCACCTGTCATTATTTGTTCAGTTACATTAGTCAGTGTGCTATTGACCTTGCTCGAAAACGCTACTCTTTCGCTACGGCTTACGTTTGTATTGTTTTTTACCATGGCTTCGAAAAGAAAACGTGTTGTGCTATCGTTAGCGGACAAACTGAAAATTATAGAACAACTCGATAAAGGTGTAACGGGTAAGAAGTTGTCTGAGATTTATGGTGTTGGACAAGCAACAATTTGTGACATTAAAAACAGTAAGTCAACACTTTTAAACTTTGTTTCGGTGCTTGAAAATGAAGATGGAAGTTCCTCCAGGAAAACAATGAAGACAGCAACCAACAAAAATTTGGAAGATGCCGTGTTTAAATGGTTTTTGCAGCAACGTTCTATGGGAAATCCGATTTCAGGCCCAATCCTTTGTGAAAAAGTAAAAATCTCAGCAGAAAAGCTTGGTTATTCATCTTTTAAGGCTAGTAACGGCTGGCTAAGGAACTTTAAATTCAGGCATGGTGTACGCGAGTTAGATTTGGCTGGTGAGAAGCTTTCAGCGGACTCTGCAGCTGCTGAAAGTTTTATTGAAAAATTTAAAACTGCAGCAGAATCCTATGATCCGGTGTTTGTTTATAATGCCGATGAAACTGGCCTTGTTTGGAAAGCATTACCAAAAACCACTTTGGCTTCTAAAAGGGAATCTAGTGCCCCTGGACATAAGGTCAGTAAAGAACGTGTTACAGTGCTTAACTGTGCCAACTCCACTGGAAATCATAAACTACCACTTCTTTTGATAGGAAAATCAAAAAATCCAAGAGCATTTAAAAACGTAAAAAAACTTCCACTCTTCTACAAAAGTCAACCCAAGGCCTGGATGACTGCAGCTTTGTTTACCGAATGGTATGATAAAGTGTTTATTCCTGAAGTGAAAAAGCACCAAAAATCGGTGGGAAAAGAAGGCAGTAAGGTGTTTTTAATTGTTGATAACGCACCCACTCATCCTACAGCAGAACTGTTGGAAAGAGAGAATGGGCAGTTTAAAATGACGTTTTTGCCTCCCAATGTTACAAGTTTGCTGCAACCCATGTACCAGTCTGTTATTGAAACAATGAAGCGCCATTACAGAAGGCAACTGCTGAGAAAACTGCTGATCGAAGGTGCTGAAGATGAAGAATTGGTTTTGGCAAATCATAGCAAAATAAATTTAAAGGACTGCTGTTACATGGTAGCGGAAGCTTGGAGTTTGGTTACGGCAGTGACGCTAAGACGTGCGTGGAATAAACTGAAAGGCCTACCGTCTGAGAAGAACAAAAAAAAAGAAAATGAGAAACAAGCAAATGGAGAGGATGAAGATGATGAAGATGCGTTGCCACTAGAGGAAATGAGAAAAATGATTGTAAAAATTCCTGGTTGTACAGAAGTAAGTGCTGAAGATGTAGGAGAGTGGATGGCTTGTGACCCGTCTGACCCTGGTTTTCAAATTCTCAATGACGATGAAATTGTTGAAAGTGTGAGAGAAGATGTTGAAGTGGAAGTGGAAGAAGAACTTTCTGCTGATGTTGAAGTAGACGCTGGACCATCAGCTAGTGAAGCATTTGCCGGCCTCGAGACTGCTTTAAATTGGATGGAGCGTCAGCCCGAGTGTGACCACTTGCAACTGCTCACCGTCAAGCGAATGCGTGACCTGGCTGCCCGAAAACGGATGAAGAACGCAAAACAGCTTACATTGACGGAGATGTTTAAAAGACAATGATTTTTATTTCTAAACTTGTACGTATGTATGTATGTATGTACATATGTACATTTTATTTACATTTAAAACATGTGAAAATATCATGTTTCTTTCATTTTATTCAATTAAAAAATAGTGCAATATCAAAACGTAGCTTTTTTTTCTCTCCAATGGCAATTTTTATTAAAAAACTCCGATTATCCGAATGGGTCCCGGTGCCCATTAATTCGGATAATTGGAGTTCTACTGTATATCTATATATATATATATATATATTATATATATATATATATATATATATATATATATATATATATATATATATATATATATATATCTGTGGTGTTTGGGAGGGGTCCCAAATGTACGTTCCACGGCCTGGTTTAATATCGATCTATCTATCTATCTATCTAATCAGCCTTAAACGCCCACTCTTGGGCATAGGCCTCCCCTGTTAATCTCCATTGGTCTCTATTTTGGGCGATCTGCATCCAGTCCTTTCTTGCCGTTCTCTTAAGATCGTCAGTCCATCTCATCTGTGGTCTTCCTCTTTTTCTTTTCTTTTTCCATGGTCTCCAGTGTATTATATCGATATGAATATCGATAAGTCCCTATTATTCAAATTTTGTTTGGTATAATCCTGTTAAAATATTATTATATCATGTACCCGAAAACAAAACTAGACAATCACGTTTTGGTTCATATCCGATAATTGGTGCGTATCATGTCTAGATCAAATAATATGCACAATCTTTTGGTAAAACATTATGGTCCATATGTAATAATTGTTAATTAAGATAATTAAATTGGTACTTAACATAATTATATCAAATAATATGCAAATTATTTTGGTAATTTTCTATACCCACGGTCGGCGTTGGAAATTTGCATGGGAGTGAATCTGTGAAACAATTAAATATGTAAGATAATGAGTAAGAGAGAGACAGAAGGTAATATATATGTATATATAATATGTATTAATATTATTATTTATTAAACGTTTATAAGTATTTTAGGCTTTTTTATTTCAAAATAATCACTGTTTGACCGAGAACTGTCAATTTTGAAATCCGTTACTGTCATGTCTAATTGGCAAATCCTGTGTTTGTTTGGTTTATACACTGGTGTTTGTGAGTTCGAATCCCAATATGAATTTTCTTTTTTATTTTTGAAATATTTGACAACCTCATGTTAATCTTATTAAATATGTGTAATATACGCAAGAATGTTAAATATTAAAATTAAATGAAAATCTACAACATAATCCGAATTGTTGGTCTATTATTTTTATCTTCGGTAAGTAAGTTATATATATTGGCAGTTTTAAATACTTATGAATATTGCATTTTAATTTATATTATATTATTATATTGAATTATGTTGCACTGTCTTTATTGTATTAAAATTTTTAAATTAATAACAAAATAAACAATGAATTTTACTGCAGAGTACGTGTAAAACAATTTTTTGCATTCAACTCCTTTTACACATATATGAAAATAAAAATATATGTTTATTTTCATACTTTTTTATTTTCATTATGACTATGAGCTCTGTGTTTAAATGCCATGACCTCACCCTGAAAACAAAAATAAGGCTCCTTAAATGTTACGTGTACTCAGTGCTTCTGTATGGAGTAGAAACGTGGACATTGGAGGCGGAAACTCTATGAAGACTTCAGGCTTTTGAATTATGGTTATCCAGAAGAATCCTGAAGATACCATGGACAGACAAAGTCACCAATAAAGAAGTATTGCGGAGGATGAACACAACCGCGGATTTGGTCAACTTTGTGAAAAGCCGTAAGCTGGAGTACTTGGGACATATAATGAGAAATCAAGGCAGATACAAGCTACTCCAATGCATTTTGCAGGGTAAAATTGAAGGAAAAAGAGCCCCAGGACGAAGAAAAATATTCTGGCTTGCTAACCTGAGAGCATGGTATAGAAAGACCTCAACACAGCTATTTCGTATAGCAACCAACAAAATCATCATAGCCAGAATGATCGCCAACATTCAGAACAGACAGGCACCCTAAGAAAAGAAGAAGTATATTTTCATTAAAATATTGATACAATCCTTTATTTAATATACTCCTATTACAGGTCAAAGGTTTATACACAGCAAACGATGCACCATATACCCATATAACTAATTCTTTTTCTGTTTCTGCTCTCTCTTACCTATAGCATTACATAAGTAATGATTGTGCAGATTGACTCCCATATAAATTTGTAACGGCGAACGCGTGTATAGAAGTATACCTTGTACCGGCAGTCACACTGGACTACCACACCCATTTTTTTATGTCAGTGGTAAATAACATAAATATATCAAACTCTTCTTTTCGTTGTTTTGTACTTATCATAATTATTGATGAGCATTTGGTCGTATTCACGGGGTAAGAATTAAATTGACAAATCTTATATACGCTATATAAAGAAAAATTCAATGACACAAAATCTAATGCAACTGATGACTAGTTGTTCAAAACTTGTTTAAAAATCTTAATTTAAATTTTAAGAGGCCATCTAATGACACTTGCAAAGCCTGTGATTCATTATTTCTGAAAATAAAAAGCTGTGCCTCCGAAGAAGAAAAACGAAGATTAGAAAATTAACGCCAACAACACCAGCAATAAAGCTTCCTTTCATTATACAACAAAACAAGGCGACAAAGAAGAAAGTATGCGGAGCTTAGGCAAGGTTGTAGTAGTTGCATTTGATACACCTAATTTGACATCTAGTGTGGCTTTCTATAAAAGAGTTATGGACTTTCAATTTGACGATTCGCAATATTACCATAAAACGGACATCTTATTATGTGTGGCACGAAGGTGTAGCCCAACAAGGAGCTGATGAGATTGCATCTTGCTCATTACAGTTTATTAAAGACTTGCCAAAACAGGTAGAAAAACTAGTCCTCTATTCTGATATGTGCCCAAGTCAAAACCGAAATAACATATTACCGATTATGTTTTTAAAAGCACTTGAAGAAAAGAAAACTTTTAAAAGAAATTCATCATAAGTTCCTAGTTCCTGGTCATGCTCATTTAGAATGTGATACATGCCATGCTATCATAGAGAGACTTGTGAAAGAAAGAAACGCCACAATTTCAGTTCAACCGGATTGGGTATCAGTAATTAAAATGACGAGCCCTTGTTTTGACGTCAAATTTATAAAACAAACTGACTTTTTCGGATTTTTCAAACTTCTAACAACACATTTTATAAAAAGCAATGATAATAAAGATAAAAATTCTTTTGTTTTTAACAGCATATTTTGGCTACATTAAAAAAAAGATAGTGATATAGGGTTCAAATACAAATAAGATCAAATTGAAACTTTTCGTTCAATGTTAATGCTAAGAAGAGGCAGGTCAACTTCCATGTCTAATATTTAGATACTTCCAGCTAATCATGATGCTCTACCCATAAACTATTTGAAATATAAAGATATTCTCCACCTGCTACCCTTTATAGATACAATCTATTATGGATTTTACCATTCGCTTAAACACACTCAAACCAGTACCACACAATATACAAGCGACAGTGATAATAAGTGATAGTTAGTTTTAATTTGGTACAAGTAAAGCCATATATTTCCACAGAACTGTTTTCCAATACATAGAAATTGACTAATAATAATTTTAGTTTTCTCCTCTTTGACCGTTATCTTCATTAAAATACTTTTTAAAAATTATATTTTCAAAAACAGAAATGTTAAAACATATTTCGTTTGTTACATCTGTTATAGCACTTAATAAAATATTTAATGAAATATTTTTGGTTTTTTATTTTGCTGTGTTCGATTTAAGAAACCTTCTTAAATGTTAGAGTTGCCCCACTCAAAAACATGCTTTTTGGAGTTCACACATGTCTCCCAAACACCACAGATTGGTGCATTTTGGGGTTCTCCCGGAAAAAAATTAGTTTTTGGAGGTTTCTTGAAGATATTATAATTGTGCTACCTAATTATTGATCTATTAATTAATAGAAATCGAACAGGGGAGATCATTGGTGATCAGCACCAGATAATAAAAAGATGAGCAGAAAACTTCGAGGAAAGGCTAAATACAAGAGGTGAGATAGGGCTTCACCATTTAGAAATCCAACTCGAGGACATTGACGATAAAAGACAGAAAGATGACATCCCAACAGAGGTAGAAGGCATCCAAGATATACAGAAATTAAAAGAAAAAAAAGCTCCTGGGGCAGATGGCATTCCTTCAGAACTTTTATAGCATGTCAAAAAAACCTGACATACTGTATATGTAGACTGGTAAAGTTGATGAAAGGAAATAAAGACATGAAGGTATAATTGTACCTATCCACAAGAAAGGAGATCAAACAATATGTGACTACTACAGAGCAATAACCCTCCTAAACGTAACATACAAAATATTGGCATACATTCTTTATGACCGACTATCGGGATATTGTGAAGATATAATAGGTAAATATCAGTGTGGGTTTCGTAAATAAAGATCAAGGACCGATCAAATATTCCTTCTAAGTTAAGCTCTGGAAAAAACATATGAGTATGGTACTGATACTAATCGCCTGTTGATTTAAGATGTGCCTATGATAGTGTTGGAAGAAACGCACTGTACAAGGTCATTATAGAAGTCAGCATCCCAATACACCTATCAACTCTGGTTACTACAGTTTTTTTTTATAAATTCAGCTGGAAATACAATACCTCCGGTTCTAGTATTTCCGAGAGTGCACTTCAAAAGCCACATGATAAATGAAGCACCAAACTAAAGTACCAAAATAAACGCGACCCTCTTAAGAGTCGAGTGTAAAGTTGCAGAAGTCGAGTGCAGTACTGAGTTTCAGACTATCATGCCTTCTAGTCAATATTGCACTAGAGAAAGATATAAGAGAATCTGGAATAACAATCAGAGGAACTATTATTAATCGCAGACATTATTGCAAGAAGAAAGGCGGACGTGGTCGAATCATTCAAGGCGCTTGAAGCAGCAATAAAAAGAATGGGACTAGAGGTTAACACTAGTAAGACAAAGTATATGAAAGTATCAAATTATATAAAAGCAGTACAACCCGAAGATCTAACGATCGGAACATATACTTTCGAAGTAGTAAGAAAGTTTATATACCTAGGCTCACAAATTAATCAGAATAATGCAGTAAGTGCAGAAATTAACAGACGGATATATCTGGCAAATAGAGCCTATTATGAATTAAGAAAATTTTAACAACAACCCTAGTTACAAAAAGAACGAAACTAGTGATATACAGAACTCTTATCAAGCCCATCCTCACCTATGCGTCGAAAACAATAACAAATTCACCTTTAAGAAAATCAGTAATGACCTAGGCACGCACAAACGCAGAAAAAAAAACAACAGTATTCGCAGGGCATTTTTAAACTATATTCTCAGCACCAGATACTAATAAGGCTGAAGATGTGATATATAAATGTATCTTAAAACTCCTTGTCAACTATCTCTTCCTCTGCCAACATTTACCCCGACAGAGGTTCAACAACAAATACAAATGCTAAGTCCTAAGAAAGCTCCTGGCTAACTAATTAACAATAATATACAACAGCATACTACGTCTTCGATACTTTCCAATGCAATAAAAATTTGCTCAAGTTACTATGATTCCAAGACCTGATTTATTATTATGTTACTATGATTGCAAGCCTGCAACGCAATGTCTTGCGATGAAAAATTCATATCCCCCGATAAGCCTACCTATAATAATGTCAAACTATTAGAAAGGCAACTTGTTTCCATAAACGTTGTTACATAGAATCGAGCAAGTTGTTTCTATAAACGAAATTATACCACAACACCAATTCAGATTTAGACGTGAACAATGCCACAGAATAGTAAATATAATTAAAAGAACTTTCGAAGAAAAAAGTTTTACTCTGGAGTGTTTCTAGATATACAACAGGCATTTAATAGAGTATGGCAAGGTCTTCTTATTGACCGTCTTCAAAATCGTATCTTATTGACCGTTACTTTTAAGTCAAAATTGAAGACAGCTACTCAAATTACCACATCATACAATCTGGCGTACCTCATGGTAGCGTTCTTTGCCCATTTCTGTATTTGATATTTACAGCAGACGTTCCAACCAGCAATGATACCTTCTTAGCTACTTTTGCCGATGGCACGGAAATCTGGGCAGTGGATATTGTCCCTAATGTAGCATCACAAAAAGTACAAAATCATTTAGATCAATTACAATACTGACTTATGGAAGATTAGTGTTGATGCTAGTAAATCAGTCAAATTACTTTTACAACAAGAAAATCATGTCCACAAGTTTTTATTAATAATACTACCATTCCTATAGAACTAGTTGTAAAATACTTGGGATTGCACCGTTATGAAAAACTTACATGGACAACGCACATTAAAACTAAGCGGAAACAACTAGATGTAAACTGAAAAATATGACACTGAAATCTTTGTTTTCAAACTTCCACAAAATTTATTTTAAATTCTTATCACTACAGCTGTTTCGGCTGATTGCCTTTCTCAAGTAATCTATTTTTGGCATGCGTTTACACTTTATAGTCTTCAGTGTCTTAAGTATCGGATTGTTTAACCAAGATGTTCTTCTTCTTCCTGCACCTCGTTTTTCAAATATTTTTCCTTGTGGGATGGCTTAAAGGAGAGCATATATGAATTCATTTGGCATAATATGTCCGAAGAATTATAACTTTCGAGATTTTATGGTGGTCAGTACCTCTCGGTTCGTATTCATTTTTATGAGAACCTCCTCATTTGTGATTCAGTCAGTCCACGAGATCTTGAGAATTCTCCGATATGGCCACATCTCAAATGCTTCCAGTTTTCTGCACATATCTTCCTTTAAGAGTCAGGATTCAGCACCATGAAAAAGGACAGAGAATACGTAGCATCGTAGCATTCTTACTTTTGTATCAAGAGAGAGGTGGTGACTCCTGAAAAAGGCCCTGATCCGATTGAAAGTGGATCTAGTTTTGCCGATGCGTGCTCTAATCTCCTGGTTGTTGGTCCATTCTTTATTTATTACGGTGCGGAAGTAGTTGTAGTGCGTCACTTTTTCTACTGGGGATTGGTTGATGTAATTCATGTTTGGTCTCAATATAAGTGCAGAAATTATCTGGAAGTGTAATGCATTGTATATTTGGATAAAGTTTTATTTTACCGTTTCCAATATTTAGCAAATATTTGGAAAATATTGGCGCCGATAGATTATTTTGCGCTTCTACTTTTATCTTTATGGTCAATCTAATTGTTTCGGCATTTTGCCATAAAAACGTAAAATCAAAAACATAATCAATGTAAACATAGATTAACAAAAGAATCTCTTCCACTATTCTTTATCGTTCATTAAGCCAACATAAATAATAAAAAAAGCATACATACAACAAAAAGTTCTGTTAAACTCAAAAATTAACGTAAAGGCTTTAAGACAACAGAACAGTATAATCCAGTGTACCAGATACCAAACCTACAAGCACTCCAAATTGGTGGTTCCCATGATACAAAAACATGTACTAAACCTAAATATACAGAAGATACAAATACAGAGATTGCACTATGTATAGAACCTGATAAAACACAAAAACAGAAATATTGCAAATAAAAATATACAGATTATAATACAGCATACAACTCAGAAAACACTGCAGCATCCAATGACACAAAAAGGTAGTTATTTACAAGGCACTTTAGGAAATCCCCAAAGACAAAATAAAAACTTTATTAAGCTAATGTGAGAGTTTCTAAATCAATTTAAAATTATTTAATTATTAATTTAGTTGGGTTGTTTAATCAGTTTCTTAATCATAATAGCATAATCTTCAATACTACCAACATTCATAAGCAAAATAATAAATTAACAGCTCAACAGCTTAACAACTCATGTCCAAGAAATTACTTTATTTTTTAAAGTTCACAAAATAGATATACTAATAATTTCAATAATAATAGGAACGTTCTCGTTGTCATCCGTCATTAATTGTCGCAGATATTTATTCACCTCCAAGACATAATATCCTACTTGAAGAACACGACAGCTTCTTCCAAACTCTTTGCTCCACTTCCTGGTAACATGCGATTGGAATGCCCAAAATACTCTATGGGGATCACGACTAACTACAATGAGGTAGTTAATACAATCATTACAAAAAAAAATAATTCATTCTTTTTATCTACAGAACAACCAAAATACTGGCCAGCAGATAATAAACAAATTCCGTATCTTCTAGATTTTGCAAGATATAAAGATTTTCATTATTATTACACATTCAAAAATTAAGCCATATTTTTAACCTAACTTCAGACCAAATCGCATTAATTATAACTTTAAGCACAACTATTCCCATCCAAATCAACAGACATCAAGACTATCTAACAAAACAACAAACTGGGAATCATTTGAAAACACCAATGATGAGAATATATCGAATCTGTTCAACTGGAATTAGCAATACAAAAGCAACCGACACTACTAATTTCTACAATAAGAAAACCTAATAGAATTTAAGCGCAGACTGACAATGACAAAACTAATGTATTTGCAGAATATTTAGAAAATCCATTTACTCCAAATTTAGGTCAAGACATAAATGATAATGTAGTTATAGAATTCCTCAGGGAAGTGTCCTCAGTCCCTTCCTTACCTAATTTGAACTGCTGATATACCTATTACTTATGACGTCACAGTGGCGACATTTGCCGATAATACAGCTATTTTAGTTTTAAACAAAGACACAGAAATAGCATCTAAAAAATTACTTGCATACATTAGGTTGACAAAATGAAAAATTACAGTCAACAACGAAAAATCAGCCCAAATCACATTTACAACAAGAAGATGCACCTATCCAGAAGTTAGTCTAAACAACGCTCTTATTTTTGCTACAGACTTGCTTGAAAACAACACATTAACGCCAGAAAAACCTTAGCTCAATATAAAATTAAAATACATAATTGGTTACGTGGCATAAAATCACAAATGTCGTTGAAGAACAAAATACTGCTTTACAATGTTATACTAAAGCCTTCTGAAAATACCTGAACTCTGGGGCTGTAGCAAGCCTTTAAACACAAAAAAAAATGCAGACCTTTAAACCAAAAACGTTGCGTATGATAGCTAACGCCTCTTGGTATGTGAGCAATGCAACCATTCACAATGACCTATGAGCACCAACCGTAAAAGATGCCATATCGCTTTACGCCAACAAGGCCAATATTCGCAGTTCAAAGCACCACAACTTAATTATCGGTAAATTATATCAGTAACCAAAGGAGGAACGAAGACTAAAGAGGTCTTGTCTAGAAGACCTGGTTCTTCTTCTTCTACGGCACTACAGCCCAAAATGAGCCTTGGCCTCCTTTATTTTTTGCCTCCACCCTTGTCTGTCTGTGGCTGCTCTTCTCCATACACGGACTCCTAAAAGTGCTTGTGCGTCGCTGCTTACTGTGTCTTCCCAGCGCTTTCTTGGCTTTCCAACTGGTCTCTTTCCCTGCATTCTGGCGTTCAGTGCTCGTTTTGGTAGCCTATCCTCTCCCATTCGTATCACATGTCCGGCCCATTGCAATCTTTGTATTCTAATGAAGTCTGACAGGGGTGTTTCCTTATACAGTTGATAGAGCTCGTTGTTATATCGAATTCTAAAGATTCCGTTTTCCCTCACAGGTCCTAGTATTCTCCTCAGTACTTTTCTTTCGAATGTGTCGAGTTTGTTTTTGGATGTTTGTTTCAGGACCCATGCTTCGCTGCCATAACATGCTATTGGCCGAATTAAAGTTTTATAGATTCTCATCTTTGTATTTCCGTGGACACTTTTAGACCGAAATATATGGGAGAGGGCAAAATAAGCTTTGTTTGCCTGCGTTATCCTTTTTCGTATTTCTCCATCCTCTGCTCTATCGGCATATATTTCTACTCCCAGGTATGTAAACTTTCCAACCGTTTCAATGTCATCTTCATGTATAATGTTTTGTGGGATTATATTTCTTCTCGTCTGTACCATTATTTTTGTTTTTTTCTGTGTTAATTTCCAGACCTAGCCTTTTCGTTTGTGTTTTTAACTCTGCGTATGCTTCCTGTGCTCCTGTTGATGTTCTACTCATAATATTAATATCATCGGCGTAGGCAGCCAGTTGAACCGTTTTATTGGTCAGTAGGTTTTCTCGTCCAGTTTGCATTTGCCTAACCGCATACTCCAGTGCCAGGTTAAACAATGTTGGTGCCAGCCCATCTCCCTGCTTTAGTCCCTGCGAGGTTTTGAAAAAGTCTGTCCGGTTGTTTTGTATTCGTACACATGCCTGAGTTTCATCCATTGTGGCTTTAATGAGTCTAATTAGCTTATGTGGTATTGCTAATTCTGCCAATATATAGTATAGTCTGTCCCTTTTGACTGAATCGTATGCCTGTTTGAAGTCTACAAACACGTTGTGAACATCAATGTCGTGTTCCCACGATTTGCTGAAGACCTGCTTGACTGTAAATATTTGATCCATTGTCGATCTTCCCCGTCTGAAGCCCGTCTGATATTCTCCAATAACATTTTTTGCTAGTGGTTGGCTAACTTTTTTATAGATTGGGCATACTATACTTTTCTTCAGAAGACCTGGTTACATAGGTGAAAACGGGAACCGTCGCTGCACGGTACTCAAATGAAGTCAATACTGTCATCACATTTAATATTTACTCAATGTACTGTATATGAGTACATTGTAAATATGCATTTTAAAATAATAAAAACAGGAAAGTATGGCTTACACAACACATTAAGATGTATTCTTAAACCACGACGCTAAGGTGAAATATTTACTACTTTTGATTCTTGAAGAAAGTTTATTACTCCTGAGATTAGAAGGTATGATGTTAAAAACAGTTTAAATTAAGGAAATATTTTTGGGTAAGTGTTCTAATCCTATTTACAGAGAGCAAGATAGACAATGGAAACCAAGATTTGCAAACAATAAAGACTTGCAGATTATTCTTGTTTTGGATTTCGCAAATATAAAACAACAAAAAACAAATTTTATATTTCTATAATACAAGAAAAGGAGAGGTTGAAATAGTGGATCAGAAAATTGCAAATTACACATATCAAAGACAAACAGAAATATGGCCTCTAGACTCATATGATGGATGCGGCGTTATCTAACTGCCCCACGAACTACCTGGGCCCAACGATTATATTTAGTCATAGTCATAGTCATCATAGGGGAGAACTTTTATTTTTAATTAATGAATATAAAGATTCAAAGGCTAATGTCTCCAAAGATGGAAAAGTTAGACGGCGATGCATCAAAAAAGGGTGTCAACAAAAAGTGTACACAAAGAAAGATGACGAAAATTACGATATTCTTGAAACAGCATCGGTGGAGCATAATCATGCTCCAGATATCTACGTTGATTGGCAAGTTTTTAGTAATTCTACGAAGAGGAAAGCTAAAGAAGATATTGTGAAAGACCTGCAAAGATTGTCCACAAGGATTTAAGGAAGAAAAATTTCAGCAATTTACCTCTGATGACAAAAGACATTTGTGTTCGAAGAAATATATATGCTGCAAGAAATCAACACCATCATTGCCCAAGTCACAGGAAGAAGTTCCACAAGTGTTAGTGAACTTAAATTTAAAAACAAATACGGCTGAAAACTTTTTATTATCAACGAAGCGTAGATTAATTTTAAACCTAAATTTCAAACCGAAGCGAATAATTTCTGGTTTTGAAATAGCAATTCAAAATGCAGCCATGTTAGTGTGGGCCGACATTATTATTTTTTGTTGCAAATTTCATTTAACACAAAATTAGAACCGAAAAATTCAAAATTAGGTTTGTCATCGGAATATAAAAATCAAACTGTTATTGGAAAATATTAAAAATTGTGTTTTCGGCATTCCTATTTAGATTCAAATGATGTTGGTGACTTTTATTCTTCTTTTTTTTTTTGTTTAATAATTTTGTTTATTTACAATCTACATAAAAAAAATAAGTAAATGTGATACAGGTTTTGCGCGTGAAGAAGAGACATCTAATGATGTCTCACCTTATTCTATTTTGGTTTAGTTCTGAAGAAGGTCTTGCGGCCAGGTTCTATCTAGTCTTTTTGTTGCTGGTCTATTGTTGTATAATTCCCTTACTAGCTCATTTTCGTGGTGAACAGTACGTTCATTTTGTGACTCGATGGATTTCTTCTCTGATGAAAGGAACCTTCAAGTCATAGTGGAGTGTGTGGTTACTTACGTACCATGGCGCATCCACTATCGATCTTAGTACTTTAGACTGGAATCTTTGAATAATATTCAGCGACGTTGGCTGTGCACAGCCTCATAGGTGTAGTCCGTAGAACCAGATAGGTTTGAGCATGGCTTTGTATAGAAGAATTTTATTTTGGATGTTAAGTTTTGATTTACGTCCAAGAAGCCAATACATTTGCCGGAATTTTAAGTCGAGCTGCCTTCTTTTGGTCTGGGTATGTTTCTTCCAAGTGAGACGTTGGTCAAGATGGAGGCCAAGGTATTTAGCGTCTGTTACTGTTGGTATTCTTACATTTTTCGTCCTTACAGGTGGGCATATATTGTCACGGTTGGTAAATGTTATTTGAGTTGATTTTGTTTTATTTACTTTTGTTCATATATCAATCACTGAGTATATTCAGATGATGTTGCAAATTTTGTGAGGCTTGTATGGGATCTTCATTTGCGGCTAGTATTGCTAGGTGGTCAGCAAAGAAAGCGATTGTAGTATTATTAGTCTCTGGTATATCGGATGTGTAGAGCGAGAAAAGCAGCGGCCCTAGAACACTACCCCGCGGGACTCCGGAGTTGATAGGACATGACATGGTCTTTGAATTTTACTGGATACTGCTATTTTTACTTTGTAAAGCAGGCCTCTGTGCCAATCTTCGTCAAACGCTTGTGAGACGTCTAGAAATACAGCGTTGCAGTGTTTCTTTTTTTCAAGTCTTTTTGATATTTCATTTATCATTCGATGAACTTGTTGAGTAGTGGAGTGATTTTTCTGAAAATCAAACTGATGTTTTGGAAGTAATGTTAGGAATTTATGATCTGCGTATATCCTTTGTAGTAGCAATTTTTCAAAAACTTTGCTTACGTTTAGGAGTAGGCTGATGGGTCGATAAGATGTTACTTCATTGGGCTCTTTTCCTGGCTTGAAGATCATAAGCAAATTTCAATAGTTTTGAAAAGAATGATAAGTTTAGCCTGCGGTTAAATATAACTGTTAGCAAAGTTATGGTCTTGCGAGGAAGTTGTTTTACTACTTGTACCAAGATTAAATCATAACCTGGGGCCTTTCGTGAATTGAGTTTATTTCTTTCCTGACTTCTATAGGAGTAAATCTTTTAACAGGGAGAGGCATTTAACATGTTGCGCTAATTAGTTCTTCCACTTCTTTACCAGGGTCTGCTGGCACTGTTTAAAATACGTTTGTAAGATATTCAGCAAAAACGTCCGCTTTTCTTTGTTGGAACAGGCCCATTCTTACGGATGGGAGGAATGAACTTTTTTTCTGATGAACTTTTTATTATGATGCCAGGAGATGACACAGTTTTGCAATTTTGTAGTTAACTAGTTGATAATTATTTAACGGAAGATTCAACATTTCAAATTCATCATCTCTTATATTTACTACAAACGCATTTGAATCATTTTACTCGAAATTTAACGAATTTTATAAATCACATCCTGACATATTCAAATTTACAGATATTTTATTAAATTGTCAAGCTGAAGTATATGTGAAAATTAGAACTGCACATATGTAGATTCGAAAAAAAAAGCGTTATAAAACGATAAAAACAAAAGTTAATTTTGTTAAAAATAGGCTAAATGAATATTACGTTAATCAAAACATTACTAAATTGGACTTCATCAAGTCAGTTTGTAATTATTATGCAAGTACTTTAAAAATCTAAAATATAGTGTTCACTTTTACTTATTTTAATCACTAATCAAACATTAGAATTAGGCATTGTTATTGTTTAACTGTCTTCTTCTTCTTTAGGTAACGTCTCCTCTAAGGAGGTTGGTAATCATCAAAGCTATTTTCACTTTTGAGATTGCAGCTCTGAACAATTCGATGGAACTGCAGTTATGCCACTTTCTCAGATTGTGGAGCCAGGAGATCCATCTTCTTCCAATACTTCGTTTTCCCTATATTTTCCCTGCATTATGGTTTGTAGTAACACATATTTATCCTCTCTCATAACGTAGCCGAGATATTGTAACTTTCTTATCTTAATCGTATTTATGATTTCCATTTCTTTTGTCATCTTTCTGAGGATATCAACATTTGTTATTCGGTCTACTCAACTTATTTTTAATATTCTTTGGTAGGTCCACATCTCGAATGCTTCAAGTCGATCGCTCACCTCTTTATTTAAGGTCCAGGCCTTCACCCCATACAGCAGCTCCGAAAACACATATGAATGTAATATTCTTATTATAAGTTGCAAACTAAGGTCATTTCTTATCTTATTAAATGCTGCTCTAGCTTGTCCAATTCTTATTTTTATTTATTCTGTAAGTATATTTCGTTGTTTTCATTAATAATTGTACCAAGATATCTGTATTTTTTTACTTTTTCTATTGGAACCCCTCTTATGTTTAAAATGTCTTGTTGTTGTGTTTTGTAAATTGTCATCAATTTTGGTTTATTAGCATTAAGCCTTGTCTTTAGATCTTGTATATTCTCTGCAATTAGTATAGTATCATCGGCATATCTGATATTGTTGATGGGTCTGCCGTTGACTTTTATTCCGATTATTACATTTTCGAGTGATTTTTTGATTATTTCTTTCGAATATAGATTAAACAATAAGGAGGGGAGTATACAACCTTTCCTTACGCCTCTTTTTATCTCTACTTCCTCCGAAATTTCTTTGCCTACTCTGACTTTTACTGTTTGGTTAAAGTAGAGACGAGTTATTATTTTTAAGTCTTTTCTGTCCATGTGTTTATCTTTAAGTAACTGTATAGAATATGCTAGGTACGCATTTCAACGAATAAAAAAAATCCTAATAAACTCTACGTTATCGTTGGATATCCGACACCAATTTGTAAAAACGTTTATTTATTCCATATTGTATAGATTTTTATAATATTATATATATATATATATATATATATATATATATATATATATATATATATATATATAGATATATTTATCAAATTATTCTCGACCGTACTGTGTTAAATATTATTTCTAGTCTCAGCAATTGGTCTGTTTGAAATAAAACTCTATTTGTTATTTCTCAATATTTCGTCACGATTTTGTGACTTCTTCAGGAGAAAACTGTAAATTTATTATAATTATTATATGTAAACAAAATGAATATTTCAATACTTACAACTTAAGATTAAAAATTTTAAATTTTGATAACATATCCAATTAGATAAATGACATTTTTTTGATTTTAATTTATTTGGGAGTTATGGTAACCGCAATATTTTATAGAGTGAATTCCCATTGTACAATTTTTAGCGAATAAGTTTTAATAAACAATTACATATTGTGACAGTATTATCCATATAATAAGGTGCAAAAGTAGAATATTGAGAAAGAATATATATATATATATATATAATATATATATATATATATAAATATATATAGCAAAACTGGTAGGATTATCGACCGAAACGTAAATAACAATTTATTGTTTTGGAGTATCAGGTATGCGGTCTGTTATTAAAAAAAAACTCTTTTTTTCTTTTATGACTCTATATTTCGCTGATTTTTGTCAGCTTCTTCAGGAGATAACTAAAATATGGTTAAAATTGTATATACATCACAGGTGATAATAAACAATGAATTTACTTACAGATTAAGAGATAAAATATTTAAAAATCTTGAACATAATATATTCAAAACAGTACTGACAGTATTAGTCCAAAGCATCTAGTCACTAGTAATTAAATATAACAAAAAATATAATAAATAGGAAACAAAAACAAACAAGAAACAATAAAAACACAATAAAATTACACATTAAAAATATACAGGGTGATTTAAAATATAATTGTAAAAAGAAAAATTATTTGAACATACTAAGAATATTACAGTAGATGTTGCTCAACTGTCCCGTATCTGCCTTATAATTAACTGCATATTTTTCTTTATTGATGTGACACATTTCTAAAAACAATCTTTTTTTGTAATTGTTCTCTTGTTGTAGAACCCTGACATTTGAGTAGTCAAATTGATGCCCAGTTTTTAGGTAATGGTCAACTGCCGCACATGTATTCTTCTTTTTTGTGCAGTCACTTTTGTGTTGTGTGACCCGTTGTTTTAGCCATTGCTGGATGTCATTATTCCACAATTACCTTTCCCTTTACCCTTCATAAAAAAATTTGTAGACGATCTTATATGTTCAGTTCCTAGTTCACAAATTCAAAACACTTTGAAAATTTTCAATAACTTTAACAAACATATTCAATTTACGTTAGAGATTGAAAATGATTGTTCAATATCATTTTTGGACACCAAATTAATAAGAACTGAACAAAATAAAATATTGATAGATTGGTATCAAAAGCCAACACACTCTGGAAGATATTTAAACTTTTTCTCAAATCATCCCACTCATCAAAAGTTTAATACAGTGATTGCAATGAAGAATAGGGTAAGGCATATTAGTGATGAAAAATTCATAAACAGAAACTTAAATTTGCTTTTAAACATTTTTGAAAATAATGGATACCCAAAACATATCCTTAAAAAATTAATATTTAACTCAGACATTTTTGACGGTCCCACTGATATCGGAGCAGTACAAACAATCCAATATAAAAAATTACCATTAATAAAACAGTTAACACCTTCTGTGACTAGTTTATTTAAACAATTTACTAACATCAAAATTGTCCAATATAATGTATTAGAAAACCGACAACTGTTTTCTAAAGTAAAAGACAAGACACCAACTGTAAATAAAACTAATGTCATCTATAAACTGCCTTGTTTGGATTGTCAGAGCTGTTATGTTGGTCAAACTTCTCAATGGCTAAAACAACGGGTCACACAACACAAAAGTGACTGCACAAAAAAGAAGAATACATGTGCGGCAGTTGACCATTACCTAAAAACTGGGCATCAATTTGACTACTCAAATGTCAGGGTTCTACAACAAGAGAACAATTACAAAAAAAGATTGTTTTTAGAAATGTGTCACATCAATAAAGAAAAATATGCAGTTAATTATAAGGCAGATACGGGACAGTTGAGCAACATCTACTGTAATATTCTTAGTATGTTCAAATAATTTTTCTTTTTACAATTATATTTTAAATCACCCTGTATATTTTTAATGTGTAATTTTATTGTGTTTTTATTGTTTCTTGTTTGTTTTTGTTTCCTATTTATTATATTTTTTGTTATATTTAATTACTAGTGACTAGATGCTTTGGACTAATACTGTCAGTACTGTTTTGAATATATTATGTTCAAGATTTTTAAATATTTTAACTCTTAATCTGTAAGTAAATTCATTGTTTATTATCACCTGTGATGTATATACAATTTTAACCATATTTTAGTTATCTCCTGAAGAAGCTGACAAAATCAGCGAAATATAGAGTCATAAAAGAAAAAAAGAGTTTTTTTTTAATAACAGACCGCATACCTGATACTCCAAAACAATAAATTGTTATATATATATATATATATATATATATATATATATATATATATATATATATATATATATATATATATCTATAGTATAGATAATTACAAGTATTTGGCGTATAGAGGCCTTTGAGATGTAGGTTTTTCGAAGGATGCTGAAGATCTCTTGGACAGAGCACGTGACCAACAACAAGGTGCTAAGAAGAATGGGTACTGAGAGAAAACTCCTAAATATTGTAAAAAACAGAAAAACGAGTTATCTAGGACATATCAACAGAGGAGAAAAATACAACTTCCTACGACTTATATTGGGAAAAAAAATTGGAAGGAGAAGAGGTTCAGGAAGAAAAAATGCTCCTGGTTGAAGAATGTAAGAGACTGGACAGGAATGGACACATATTCGATACTAAGAACAGCTCAAGATAGAAAGCAATTTGCTGTAGTTATAGCCAACCTTCAGTAGTGGAAAAGGCACCTTAAGGACAAGAAACTGTATAAGACAATTGTGTTGGACCTTATCGAAGTCTTATTGTAATTAATAAAGCATACAAAGAGATGTTGATTCACATCCTTACATCTTTGCATGAGGACGTTAAATTCAAATAATGCCTCTTGTTCCCAATTTGTTCGGTCTTCCATCAACCTAGGGTCAAATGAAATGTTCATTTTTCAGAGATCTGCTTGGACGTTATTTCTCCATCGCATTCTGGGACGTCCGAGTGGTCTTTTGCCTGTGGTAATCTCCTCCCATACCAGTTTTACAAGTATCTCGTTATGTAGTCTGTGCACGTGGACTGCTTATCTTAGTAGCTGTGATTTAATTTCTTGGACAATATCGGCGTCATTGTAGAGTGCTTTTAATTCGATATTGGTTCTGATCTTATACTGGTTTGTGGTGATGTCATGGTAAGGACCGAATATTTGTACAAGTATTTTTTGTTCAAATCGTCTGAACTTTTCTTCGTTTGCTTTGGTCATGGTCCACGTTTCGCATCCGTATGATTTTACAGGTCTGACGATGGATTTATAGATTTTGATCTTTGAACTTGTAAGATTTTTGATTTTATGAGCTTATCCAGTGTGAATAGACAGTATTTTGCAGATTGGATTCTATCTTTTATTTCTTCAGTACCATCGTTGTCCGCTGTGATTACGGCCCCCAGATACTTAAAACGTTTCGAACGTACTCTTTTGAAATTGAAGTTGTTGACCGTGGCATTTTGTCCTATTCTGTCTCTTTATGTCGTTCTATTTATACACTTATACTTCGTCTTCTCTTCATTAATCTTTAGCCCTACTTCGCTTGTTGCTCCTTCCACTTTGTTGAAAATGTCTTTCGTGGATAGGATGGAGTCTCCAACGAGATCTATGTCATCTGCATATGCGAGTAACAGCTTGGGACCTTGAACCGATAGCAATTCTGTTTATATTTCGGCCGACCTCATGGCTTTCTCTAATACAAGGTTAAAAAGTAGTGAAGATAACGCATCACCTTTTTTCTGAAAATTCTTAAATGGATAATTTTTAAGAATAATTTTAATGTGTGACTTATTAGACTAACTATACACTGGTCATTACATTTCCTTATATTAGGTTTTTTTGGTAATGCAATAAATGTTGATTTGAGCCAATCTCTCAGAATAATACCCGTTTTACATATAGTATTATATAAGTCTACTAATATGTTGATCTGATCTTCTGATACTAATTTAATTATTTCAGTTGGAATTGTGTCAGACCCACATTTTTATTGGATTTTGCCAGATTTATTGCATGGATTATTTCAGCCTTAGTTAAATTTGGACCTATTTCATGTTCCTTGAAATCTTTTATGCTATCTTGTTGTGTCCTGTCATCCTCGAACAATTCTTGGACGTATTCTCTCCATTTGTTTAGTTTGCCTTTGATATCAGATATTATTTTACCATTCATATCAACCGGGGTGTTACTATTTTTGGACCGTCTTATACCTGCTAATTCTTTAATTTTTTTGTATAATTCAAAACCATCATGATTTTTCTAGAGTTCTTCTATCTCTAGTTGCTGTACCACTTCTTTTTAGATGCCCGTATTTTATCCTGATCTGCTTGTGCGTGGCTTTGTATTCCTTTACTTTTTGTATCTTTAAGTCAAAGATGCTCTAGGAAGCGAAAGTACTTGGGCAAAATTTAATTAATAAAAGAGTGCTCGATATCTACCTTTCATTTTATCAAAGTTCATTTATTCGAGCATTTAATCTTATGTCAAATCATAATCACTGTATTGAAACACCCACAGATAATAGCTTGCTATGTAATGCAAAGCATAACAAAGCATCGCATCGCTGATCGCGTCATAGTGGTCTATGTGAACGTACACTTATGATTAAAAATAGTTCAAATATTTAAAGTAGGTTAAATCTCAATTTAGTGCACGTTACACACTAGCGATTAGAAATTGTTAAGAAATATTGTTTAATACGTGTACACTTTATTACGAAGTATAAATAATAATGGATTATCACTTACAGGTTGGTTGAGAATAGCGATTGTAATATAAAGCACAAAAGCGTTCAGAGTGCTATATTTTTTATACAGCAGAATTCCTGCTACAATTGTATTAACCTCTATATATAGAAGCACGCATATCAACAGTACAGCCAAAAACCCGTGGTACTGTTTTTTAAACCCAAATGATAAGGCTTTTCTTATAATGTCCAATTCATCATCTGAAATAATAAATTTGTGAAAAGAAAAGTCGCAACCTTGAATAATAAAGAGGTGAAGAATAAAAAAAAATAGAAAAATTATGAGAAACTCGGCTTGACTTACTCATGTCTGGAAAAGCGCTTCTCTTTGTAACGGCTAATAAAAGAATAACATTTAATAAATGATCGACGGTTTAGTGAAATTTGATCATAAAAGTCCAAAACAAAGACAAGGAAAGACATAAAGATTAACTTTTCATCTAATGGCAGATAATTAGTAATATTTTCCAAGTTTTTAAGAAAGTTTGTAAAACATTGTACTTATTTTAACAATTCGCATAGCGTTTCTTATGACACTAACTAAACAATTCAGAACATAATAACTTTCTTACATCTGTATTATTGGATTTGTAATGATAACTGGAAAAGAACACTTAATACCTTTTTAGTTTTCTGACTGTATTCAATTATCTAAAAAAAAAGTTATAAAAAACATTTAACTGTTGGTCACGACAAAGAAAATAATGACTTGAAGTTCTACAAGTAATGTAAACGACAAACAACATTTGAAGGATTACTGATAAAGTTCTTATTATAACAAATAATACTCTAATAGCCAGTATTGAAATTACATAACTAATAATCCATAGTTTAACAAATGAAGTAATTTTATAAATTATGTGGTAAAAGTTGTTTACTGTGTAATACTAGAAATTCGCAAGTGATAACCTCTACTAGCGAAAGATGTACTGATGACCAAATATGAGCAGTTTAACTCTATTAACCCTGCTGTATCGTTTGAGTCAACTGTGCAAATGTACTGTTTGGGACAGTATTACCCAACTATAGTTTACGGTTCTTAATCGAATTAAAATAAGCTAATAGTGCTAAACAAAACTTTATTAACAAAAAATTATAGTTAATTAAACAACAATTATATTGCTAATGTAAATTAAACCTTATTAAGAAAAATAAAAGGCATTTTTTTCTCAGAAAAGTCTAAGAACAAATACCTTAAAATTTAAGTTAGGTTAAAACTGGGACAATAATAAAAAGAATCGGTTTAACAAAAAATATGTTACAACATAACATATACGACGTATACAACATAATATATTAGTCTTGTTATCGTTTTGAGAGCAAAATTTACAGCGTGCTCGTTTAGCTCGTTTGTCCATATACGGTTCACTAGAATTTCCATCTTCTCTACTCGCTTCTGTTCGTGTTCTTTTTTCCAGTTCTTGTAAGTCTACAGTTCTTGGTAAATTTTTCTTGGAAAGGATAAGTGGTTTCACCAGTGTTCTTGCCAATTCCTCAAGAAAAATTCACCGTTTTGTAAGTTTGTTGGTGTTCCATTAAGGATTTATTGATATTCATAAAACGAACGCATTGTAGGCAGAAATGTCCAGCATATTATAAAAAACAATCATATGCCAGCGAGTTGTCTTCGTGTTGCATGTATATGTACCAACAAGCTGATCTAGAGTATCCACTGCTCCCTTACTGGAAATGTAATCTAAAATAATTTTCATTCAAAAAAGTACTCATAAGAATAACATTTTTATTCGTTTTAGGAATGTAGTTAAAAACAGTGGTATCTTGCGTGAAGTAAAAAGACGAACTATGAACTTCTTTATTCGCAATTTGTACTGGAAGCCCTGGCTTATTTTTTCTTATAGTCCCCAGCATTCTATTTTATCTTGTTAGAAGAAGTTGTCCTAAATTGCATGATGTAAACAAGTTATCACAAGTGATATTGTGGCCAAGTTATCACGCACGTTATCACTAGTCGCACACCATACGCATTCCCTGATTTACACTGGTGCGGCACCTGCTTCTTTTCCTGTACAGATCTGCAATTTTAAAGCATACAAACTTTTACTGTCACATAAAGCCCAAATTTTTATGCCATATTTCGCTGGTTTGCTTGAAATGTACTGTTTGAAGAGACAGCAGCCTCCAAAGGCAACTAATTGCTGGCCGAAAGTAACATTATTATCAGGGTTAAAAAATTTTGGTAGATTTTCTACCCATTTTCCCAAATTTCACATATTGCAGTAAGTACGTCTCCTATTCTGTTTAGTAGTCTTGTTATCAAAACGTATTACTTACGAAATTTTTATAAATACTTCCAGGGACATTGTTATTCGAATTACACTACCACTCGTTTCTTCATTCGACAAACTTTTAGTTGATCCGCCATGGAACTTAAAAACTCTAGCTAACAATAAAAGACCAATGTATGCTTGAAAACCAATTCTATCCAAGTCTTTCCAGTTGGTTCCAAAAACACGCTATCCTTCCATGCTGGTCATATTTATAATTTGAGTTGCAACTATGTCAAAAAAGAGTACGTCAAATGATTTGTTTACACCGAAAATTTGTGCACATGCGTACCTTGTAACTCCTGGAGCATTATTTATAACATTGGCCTTGGAACGACCGCGTTGATAAGAAGGATCGAGAAACCACTGGATATTACCGTTTTCTGAAGGAACTGTTACAGAAGGTTCTACAGGATGTTGTACGTAGAATGGAACAGCAAAACCATCACTACTTTCTTCCTCACTTTCACTACTTGTATTGTTTTCTGTTTCTAATACGCACTCATCACTCTCTAACACATTCGCTAGCTCGCGAAGCTCATCTTCGGTTAGCATTCTTCGATACGACATTATCACCGTGCAAACATAGACTGAAATTTGAAATGTAAATTAATGCGCTTGGCATATCAGTGTCCTACCAGCTTACCACTTGTCTATCACACCCCACTTCCTTCTACGTGACATGCCATTCTAAATGACATCGTCGAGCTGACGTACCTGACAAACTGTTAGAAAATATATAAAATACAGCCAACTAAACATACATACCTAGGTAATTTTTAACGGTTTTAATATGTGGGTCGTATTGACCCGAATGTACTATAGGCAACACTTGAATTGTTATCAAAAAAATTAAGAAGTTGATTTTTTATCTCGTATGCAAAAGACCTCATATTAGGTAATAAAGTCACGAAACACCAAAACATTACGCCACGTAATAATTTGCAAAATAAGAACTAATTTTTTTTTTGGGCCAAATAGACCCGAGCAGGACAACATGGTTAAATTTTTCAAATAAAATGTTACCTCAAAAAGACATGTAGCAGTCAATGGTATTAAATATGTAAAGAAGCTTACGACGTTGGACATTAAATGATTATGTTGTATAAATAATTAATTGAAACTAAATACTGTTTACAAATAAACTCAAACTTAGCATAGCAAAAGACCATGTGGCATTTGACCATGTAATATAAAAAGTATGTAAAAAAACTTATTTGCCGAGAAATAAAAAGATCATAAGATCACACTTTCAACAGTATATTAATTAAATTCAATTTTTACTTTAGGTAACATTATTAAAATGATGACGATTTTATTACAGTTATATTAATAAGTGTAATGAAGTTACCACTTTTGGCCTCCATAGCTTGTAGGACGATACCGACAAAATGGAAGCAACAATTTAGAATCACAAGCCATCAAGTGAAAAGACAGTGTCCTTGAGGTCAGAATGTGACAGAACAACAAGATGAGTTACCAACCGCTAATGCAATAGGGCGGTAAATTTAAATAATATGATAAATTAGGTGACAAACTTGTCAGTACAAACCAAAAAATTTAAGAAAAAGGTGCTTAAGATCACCATTTTCCCCTCAGTGATTGGCTCGGAGAAAAAAAATAAACAAATCTACATTTACATCTACCTGTCGTAGGCCCGTTCTCACATGGATGCTATCTGTTAGTTCGTTTTCAATTCGAATTTTGCTTTGTACTTTAAGTGTTTCTTTTACTTTATCAATTAGTTGAGTTGGAATAATAAACTCTTTCAGTGCATGGATCAGAAACTCTCGATGGATGCTATCATAAGCACTCTCAAAGTCAATGAAAAGATGATGTGCGTCTATATTAAAGTCACTAGTCTTTTCCAAGATTTGCCTCAAGACGAAGATCTTATCTATTGTGGACTTCTGCCTGCGGAAACCACATTGATATCCCCCAAATATTTGTTCCGGATATGGTCTCAATTGGTCATACACAATATTTGACAGTATTTTATATGCCACAGTCAGTAGCGTTATTGCTCGGTAGTTTTTGCATTAAAGCAGATCTCCCTTTTTATGTAGTGCAATAATAACTCCAATATTCCAGTCTTGTGACAGTTGTTTATTATTCCCTATGTTTACTATTAGTTCGTGTATCGCATTCAATAGGGAGTCTCCACCTTCCTTTATTAATTCTGCGTTAATGTTGTCTAATCCAGGTGGCTTCTTGTTTTTCAGTTTGGTAACTGCTTCTTGCATTTCATCTACTGAAGAGGGGGTTGTTTCTCTGGTATCTGTTTGATCCAGTATAATTCCATCATATAGTGGATCTTGTTTTTTTTTAAACTTTTCTTTAAAGAATTCTGTCCATCTTTGTAGTATTTCACTTTGTTGAGTTACTATATCTCCTTCTCTGTCTCTACACATCATTGTTCTTGGTTTAAATTATTTTCTACTTTTGCTAAGTTTTTGGAAGAATTTTCTGTTCAGAAACAGAAGTTTCTGTTCTCTGATGGTTTATTTAGTTCTTCCATTTCTTGGAGTTCTTTTTCTATGTGTTTTCTTTTCTTTATGCGGTGTATTTTTTTCTCTTCCCTCCTATATTCCTCCTCTGCTTTTCGTGTTCTATGTCGTTGTTGTAGTCGTTGATATGCATTATTTTTTTTCTCTGTTATATTACGATAATCTTAATCGAACCACTGTCCTTAAGTTGATTTGGGCTTTTTTGTAGACCCAGAGTATGGTGTTGACCCAGTTCTATGATGTTTTTACACGCATCCCATTCTCTGTTTATATCCTCTTGCTTGTGTCTATTTTCTAGTCCTTCTTTTATATATTCTTTGTATTTTGCATTTTTGCTGTTGTCTGCTAAGTTTTTTATTACATATTTTTCAATTTTGGATCCCTTTTCTTTTATAGTGTTTGAGATTCTGGCTCTTATTCTACTTTTCAGTAGGTACTGATCATAGTCTGCATTTGCCTCTCTCCTGCTGCATACGTTTATTACATCTGTGTGATGTCTAGAGTCAATAATAACATGATTGATCATGTTTACTGTGACCCCATCTGGAGATCTCCACGTTCCCCTATGAATATTTTTCGCTGGAAGCATGTGCCGGCAATGACTATGTTAAGGGAAGTTGCTAGATTTATTAGTCTGATGCCATTTTCATTGGATACCTCATGACGGTTGTGCTTACCTATAGTTGATAGGTATTGTTGCTCGTTTTCTATTTTTGCGTTGAGATCACCATAAATAATTTTGATGTCATTCTTTGGGAGTGAATGGTATGCAGCTTCTAGTTCTTCATAAATTTTTTTTTGACATCGTCTTTCTTTTCCTCTGTAGGGGAATGTACATTTAAGATGCTATAATTAAAAAAATGTTCCCCTTAGTCTCAGGATGCACATTCTAGAGTCCATAGCACAAAAGTCTCTTACGATGTGTTAACATGTTAATTTTTTATTTACAATGAAGCCAGTACCTAGTGCGTGGTCTTTAGCGTCGCAACTATAGAATAAAATATGGTGTCTTTTTTCAATGGTGTCACTTCCAGTCCATCTCATTTCCTGCAGATCTGTTATATCTATGTCGTATCTATTCAGTTCACCGAGCAGATTTTGGAGGGTTCTAGATCTGTATAGGGATCGGGTGTTCCATGTCGCGATTCTTAAATCATGTACTCTTTTCTCGCGCAGACGTCGTCGTTTGATAAGTCCGGTTTTCTTTCCTTGAACATTCGCAACATGTGTATTTTCTAGGATAGGGTTGTTAGCTTTATGCCTAACCCCCTTTTGGGAGGACCATTTCCCCCTTCCTCGTCGGTCCTGACCCTACTTTCCACTGGGGTTGGTTACCCAATCTTCGGTAGGGTTGTTCAGGTTTGCGAGGGTCCACTCGTGTGATTAAGTTACACTTCTTGGAGGTGAGGATAAGAATTGAGTAGGTGTGGCTAGAGGTGTTATCAGGAAGTAACACATTATATTGCACATCACTACTCCTTGGAACACCAATTACATGAAATACATAGAAATTATTGTTGCCAGTCAAGTTTTCCAGCAGCAGATTGAAAAAATGTTTTAAAGTTGTCACTTACTGTGAATGCTAATAATTAATTATTTCCACCCTGCCTAGACCGACTAGTAAATTCCTCGTCATTTTTTTTGTCATTAGTTAATAAAGGTTGTGGATGGGCCTCAATAAAATTATGTAATATGCACGTAGTTAATACCACCTTGTCTACAAATTCTGATTTCAATTGGATTCTTTTATTAAAAAATCGAAATCTTTAAGATAAGATTCCAATTTCATCTTCTAAATATTTTTTTAAATAGGAATTATGAAAAATGCCTCCATTACTATTCTTGCCATAGCTGCCTATGTCAACAGCAATTAACTTATACCTAGCATCCACCAACGCCACTAGGTTTATTTAAAAAGATTTCTTATATATTTAAAAACTAATTAACCACTATTTGCTGAAACGATTATTTAAACATGTTTCCCATCGATTGCTCCAATGCATTTAGATTTCAGACATTTTTTGCCACTTGTGAGGATTAGGGAAAGGAATACATTCTGATTTCATAGTCAAAATAATTGCATTTGTAACATCCATAACAATTGACTTGACCGTGGAGTGTCTGAGTCGAAAACTATAAGAAATTGTTTTGATCGAATCCCCTAGTAGCTAGGAACCTAAAATAAAATTTAATTGTAAATTAATGATTTTTTTTTTCAGCTAAGGATTGTAAAAAGGCAATGGAATTCCCTTGTAGATGCTTTTAGGTAATAGCAAAAAAAGTGAAAAACAGAGAGTGGCCAGCCCGCAATTATAATTAAAAAATGGAAGTTTGAAGAAGAAATGAACGTCCTTCTTCCTTTCCTTTAAGATCTTTGTTCAAGGTCTACCTTTTCGACAATCAATATTCCCGAACAAGAAGAGTTACAAGATGAAGCTGAGGCAGTCTCAAAGATAGAAAAGGCTGAAAAAGAATCTTTGAATGTTAAGGTGTTCTACGAAAAACAAGCCCCAAAAAGAAGTATATTTAAAACTCTGCAGTTGCAACGTACTGCTGCATCTGTGATTATGGATTATCTCCAAAAAACCGAAGAAAAAGACGAAGTTGAAGCGTTTTTTTATGGTTTGGCCCAAAGTGTCAAACAGATGTCGCCATATTGCAGAGCACTCTCAAAAGCAAGAGTTTCTTCAATTGTCCAGGATGGAACTTCAAATTAGTTTTTTATATAAAACTACTGCTTACATATTAAATACAAAAAATATTAATAAAAAAATGTCTTATTCTAATAAATGTTTCTCTGAAAAATTTAGATGAAGTTTCTTAAAAAAAAATTGAATTTATAAACAAAAATAGAATAGCTACAACCAGCCTAAATGTCATAAATACTAACTTAAAAAATTTTATTTTTGGCATGACATTTTGTAGCAACAAAGAACATCAAAACTATTTCATCTTTATATTCCAAAACTAAATATCCTATAGACAAATTAGATCAAACAAATGTAGTATACAGCATTGTTTGTACTCAGTGTGAAGCTGAGTATATTGGTGAGACTGGAAGAAATCTCTCAAATCGCATTATTTCTCACAAGAGTGATTGTAGAATTAAGAAACCATCTTGTGCTTTGGCAGAGCATGTAATAGACAAAGACCATATTATGGATTTTGATAGTATTAAAATTTTATGTAATGAAAGTAATAAATTTAAAAGAACTTTTTTGGAAATGGTTTGTATTAGCAAAAGTGATAATAATTTAAACAAAAGGTCAGAAATTCAAAATTTAAGCAAAATTTATAATTATATAATTTCTATTTAATTTATGCAGTCAGTAAAATATCACATTTTGAATTTTCCATATATTTGTTACATTTTTTCGGGCATCTATCAATGGTAAATAAATCTTCTTCTTTTTTGTTACTAAACAAAGAAGAATTTTTTAGACAAAATTTTATTTTTGACAATATGTCAAAAATAAAATTTTTTAAGTTAGTATTTATGACATTTAGGTTGGTTGTAGCTATTCTATTTTTGTTTATAAATCCAATTTTTTTTCTTAAGAAACTTCATCTAAATTTTTCAGAGAAACATTTATTAGAATAAGACATTTTTTTATTAATATTTTTTGTATTTAATATGTAAGCAGTAGTTTTATATAAAAAACTAATTTTATTTGGTGAGTAAGAGTGAGTTTATTTAATATGTAAGCAGTAGTTTTATATAAAAAACTAATTTTATTTGGTGAGTTAACAAAAAATTTTTTATTTCTAGTTCAACTTTGTAAGACATTTTGTATTTTTTAGAAACTCTTGATAAAAATTGTAATTACAATTGAAAGCTCGAGTAAAAAATAGTCAACAAATAGCCCCTTTTATTGACTCCAACCCATCAAAAACAGTGTTATATTTTTTCCAAACGAGTGACAAGTACTTCTTTTTTCTTACTCTTATATATATATATATATATATATATATATATATATATATATATATATATATTATATATATATATATATATATATATATTGGACTGGAAACGCTACATGTCGAAAACTATACGTGCATGATAATATGCCGCCACCTATATACTAAAACAATTTTTAATTGAAGGTGATTACTTGGCAACATCGTACTTAACGAAGCCCTTAACGATAACTTTTCAACGAAATCGTATTCAAATTATCAATTTTGTAGAGGCGTACCAAAAAAAAAATTTAATTATTTATTTAAACACATAAGTAATTACGTAAAAATTAAATCTAAGACCGATTTAATTATTAAATTATCATGTCTTTTTTAATAGGTACCTTATAGTTGTCTAACAAAATAAAGTAAAATTTTATTCTTATTAGAGAAGTATCTAATATAGAACTTCAAAAAACAGAAAACTTTGGAAAATACTTATTTTTTTCATTAGATTAAAAACAATCTGCAATTTTAATTACACATTATTACACATCATTCTCTATTTATAGATTTGCTGTGAGCTGTAAACGTTATATTTGTTTTTTTAACTTAATTTGAAAGTTTCCTTGTGTACTTCTACATTCTACGTGTACATTCGTACTATTCTAACCTCTGCTATTCTACTGTGTTCTTTCCACTCCTGTTTTCGTTTTGTCACCCATCCATTTATGTCTTCTATATTGCACGCTATTCTTATGTTTTTGCTTCTCTCCGTATCCAACAGACTTCTCCCCGATATTCGTCTCGAGTATTTTCATCTCTGTTGTTTCTAGCAGTCGTCTCGTTTTAGATGTGTCAGGTCTTGTCTCCACCGTGTATGTTAATATAGGTCTAATGGCTGCCTTATAGACTCTTATTTTTGTATCTTGTCTTAGGTGTTTGTTCCTCCAGATTTTGTCATTAAGAGAACCCGCCACTTTACTTGCTTTTAAGCTTTGCTGTCATAGTTCTTCTTTAACATCTCCGTAACTCGTTATATCTATTCCCAGATATCTAAACCTTGCTTCCGGCTTTATTATTTTCCCATTAGTTTCTATTCTACACCGTAGTGGTTATTGAGATGACATTTAGATTTTTCTGCTGATATTATCATATTGTATTTCTTCGCTGTTGTATTGAAGATATGTGTTAATATTTAGAGCTCATCTTCTGTCTCGGCGATTAATGCGGCGTCGTCTGCATAACATAATATTTGGATTTCTTTGTTCCCCATTCTGTAGCCATGACTTTTACGTACTGCTTGTATTATTTCGTCCATTATTATATTAAACAGAAGTGGGCTTAACGAGTCACATTGTCTGACTCCGCTTTGTACTGGTATACACTGTGTTTGTTTTCCATTTACCTTTGCCTGTATTCGATTATGGAGGTAGATGCTTTTCATGGTTTGTGTAATATTGATTGCTATGTTTCTATTATACAGTAGGTGTAAGACGTCTTCGACTTGAATGCGATCGAAAGCCTTTGTCAGGTCTATAAAACATAGATATGCTGGTTTATTGTACTCAATGGCCTTTTCTGTGATTTGTCTTAGTACAAATACGGCGCCTACGCAGGATCATCCGGATCTGAATCCTTGTTGTTCATCTGATAAAGTTGTTAGTATATTGATTTTGTTGGTTAGGACTATTGTGGTAAGCTTAAGTGCGGTGTTCATGAGATGTATACCTCTATAATTGTTGGGGTCTTCTTTATCTCCTTTCTTGAACATTGGTATCATTATGCTGTTTATTCATACGTCTGGTATCTTGCAGTGCAATATTAGTTTTTGTATAAGTTTTGTTATCTCTAGGGTTATACTTTTTCCTCCGTATTTTAGAAGCTCGTTGGTTATTCCGTCTGGTCCTGGTGACTTTCTATTTTTGAGTGAATTTCTGACTATTTCTACTTCCTAAAAACTGATTTCCATTTCGTGATTTAATTCAGGTACGTTATGGTGTTGATTATTATTTTCCTTTGCTTTAAACATTTCTATGATATTCCTCTGAAAAACAGATAAAACGTCCAAAGAAAAAACCAGGCAAAAATAGTTAATCCAAATTTATCTCAAGTTGTAATAAGGGATATTCATTCGTGCTCAGTAGTAATTCAACATTAGTCTGATTGATATTTAGAAAATATAAAAGCCAACCATGTAGGCAAGTCATATATTGAAGTTTTTTCACTCTTTTTGACAAAAAAAGAAATTGAGAGCATTCTATATTTTAAGCCGGCCACTCAGGATACAGCGGCGTTGTTCAACTTCGTCGAGTTCGACGAATTGACAAGAATTTTGATCGTGTGTGACAGACTGGCCTGTCTGCTGCAGTACTGCAGAGTTGATCTCGTCAATTTGTTGAGCGTGTGTGGCCGTTTACAATTTGTTGATACTGCAAAAATACAATTTTAACTACACACTTGCTTTGATCATATAGAAAATCGACATAGCTTGATTTAGTGAGAATTTTTTAAGAGTTTTTTGAATTATATAAAAACAAGAATGTTTATGGCGAATTAAAGGTAAAACATATCACGATAGAAACGCCCTAAAACGTGCAATAGACATTCTAATTTTAAAGTTCCAAGAAGTAAACAAAGATGCGAATGAAGAATATGTAACAAAAAAAAATAACAATTTTAGAACATGCTGTAAAAGAGAATTAAAATTAGTATTGCAGTCAAGTAAATCAGCTGCAGAAACAGACGAGATTTATTTTGGACCAAAATCTTGCATTCTTTGCACCAAAATCTGCTTTTTATTTTAGGTTTCTTTTTACGATTAGTTATACACAAAGCAAGAGACGCTAAAATGATTGTTTGATTTGACACGGTCGAGAACCAAACAAATACTGCGGCGCAGTGTGGTGTGTGGGTGCACCAGATATGCCAACAAATTGAACAACGCCGTTGTCCGATTTTGTCGAACGACACCGCTGGACCGTGACTGGCCGGCTTTAGAAATATTTATGTATCCCAGAATAACCGTCACAATTTTAAAATAAATAACATAGATTTAAAAAAAAATATTAGCTTAGTTTATTATCTGGTTTACACTCTGTTTTAAGTTGATTTGCATTGGTCAAAGGATGAGGATAAAGAAGTGCATACTATAAGAGAAAGCATGAGCCGACATAGATTTATAATTTTAATTTATAATAGTGAAGAAACCGCTACATTAGTGTCACTTAGTACATGGACGTCAATCTAAATTACTACACATCTCCAAGAAATTAACGCACCACTATGAAATATTAAAATATTTTATTAGCGTTAATAAAAATTTTTGTAATGTTATATTTTGCAAGCCCTTTGTATATACTATTCATACACTCTATATTTATTGACTGTGTTTTATCGCTATAGTTTTTTTGCAACAAACCAAAAAGAAGCAAAAAATGTACTTAATTATATAAATATAGTAATTTCCAAGTGTTCACGAATTTTATTCGGCTACTGTTTAATTGTTGATTATGAATTGATAATAATTCATAATTGATATATATATATATATATATATATATATATATATATATATATATATATATATATATATAAGTATATATATATATACATATATATATATATATATAATATATATATATATATATATATATATATATATATATATATATATATTATATATATATATATATATATATATATATATATATATATATAATAATAGCTGATCTGATAGATGAAAAGGGGGTTGAGGTTAATTGGGTATACAGCTGATTAAAAGTCAAGTGCACTCTGTTCAACAGTTCATTATATTTCGCCAATTTTCATTGGCATCATCAGATGAGAGCTACAATTATTTAAAAACATGGTGAAATACATTCAACAGTTGTTTGTTGTTTATATCTTACTTAATTGAGGTTAAGGGTAATATGATTTATTTTAATTACATCAAAATGGTTTGTGGGTACAATGTGGATTTCAGCTATTTTCGACATCCCCTATATATGTTTGAAAAATCGCAGAATATTTTTAATGTATTTCAGTTTCCTATTTGTACGTATTAAAACACCGAATTCTTTCAATTCCTCTTAGCGTCGCCAAGTAATAAAAACCATTTTAGAGTTGTTTATTTATTTCGTAGCTGCGTATTTTCCTGTCGATAATTCTTTGATTTATGCCGCCCGATGTACTGCGTTTTTAAATTAACCTTCAGCCGTGCGCGCCGCAGTAATTTGCTGCGTTAGCTCAATTTTTCCAGGTAGAATGTTAACGGGATACGCTATGTACGTGATATTTTTAAAATTCCCTTATCGGTTAATCCTTAGTCGATACCCATCATCGTCTTGTGAAATCCAAATCCAATTAGTTAGTTATCGTACTTTATGGTGAATAGTACCTCGACGCAGACAATTGCTGCAAGGCGCCTGGTAGTGAAATTTGCGCATTTTTTTTAAATAAATAATATATTATATATCTTTTTCGAGAAATTGAAATTTTATTGGTAAGTAAAATTGTTAATAATATAATTATTTATAAGAATTAATAATATATGAAACATATTTGATTATTGTAGAATTCTATATTATAACATATTTTATAATTTTAGATTACGCCATGTCTCGTAAAAATCCAAAAGAAGTGTTAACCCAAGCACAATTAGAGGAAATTCTAAATAATATGACACCTATTAAAGATGAAAAAGATGAAATATTGGAAAGTGATAGTGATTTGGATGAACAACAAATTGAGGAGAACAACGACGATACATGTTCAGACCAAGATATGTCAGATGAGGAGAAAGTGTTTTACGAAAACGTTGAACATTCATTGGCAAGGATAAACCAAATAAGTGGTATAAAACTTCTTTTGTCACATCTAAGACAGAGCAACAAAATATATTGAGAGTACCACCGGGATTAAAAGGAACTGCACGTCAAATAAAAACAGAAATTGATGCGTTTTTTACTATTATTAATATTGATATGGTTAATGAAATTCTAATTTTTACCAATTTATATATAAATGAACATAGAGATAAAACGCAATATTATTAGATAGAAATTGCAGGAATGTGGACAGGAGTAAGTTATTGGCCTTTTTTGGACTCCTCTATTTGATTGGCATAAATCACGGCAATCATACAAATGTGATGGAACTTTGGGAAAAAGATGGCACAGGGACTGAATGAGCTACAAATGTTTCCTATTTATTGCACGTTCATTGAGATTTGATGATAAACATACAAGGTGTGATAGATGTAAAATAGACAAGCTGTCGGCCATTAGATCGTTTTTTGACAGATTTATAAAAAATTGTCAAAACTCATACAATTTGTCAGAGTATACAACAATTGACAAAATGCTCCATCCGTTTAGAGGTAGGTGTAGCTGGATACAATATATACCCAACAAACCTGCTAAGTACATGATAAAAATGTACGCGTTATGTGATGCTCAAATATTTTATACCTCCAATTTAGAGATATATTGCGGTAAATAGTCAAGTGGCCCATACGACGTATCAAATTCGGCATGAAGAACAACAAAAGAGAAATTCCTCAAGAATTTCTTTCACATAAATCAAGGTCAGTTTAATCTAGCATATTTGGATTACAAAAAGATTATATGATTACCTCTTACGTGCCGCGTTAAAGTAAGTCAGTCATATTATTATCGTCTATGCACAACGAAAGTACAGTTGACATGGATACTAATAAACCACAGTTGATTTTAGATTACAATAAAACAGAAGGAGGAGTTGATACTGTAGATCAAAGTGAGTAATAATATAAATAATAAAGGTTTTTTCTACTCTCTTACTAGTAAATTGTATAT